>OY747704.1:2912500-3430000 GCA_963556495.2 Valencia hispanica
GAGTACAGACGAACCAGGTAAGGTAAAGAAGCGCCATCAAAAGAGCCATCTGTACCGGCAGCAGCAGATCAACAGCAGCAGCCAAAGCACTGACACAAGGCAGAGACCCCACCTCCACCCAAGCTCTACTGGAAGGAAGATTAAAATAACAGGTTAAAATATAAAAATGATAAGACTAAGTTGTAAAACACTGATGAAATATAAGCAAGTAAAATGTGCAGAGCAATTAAACAGACTATAATAAATAATAATCAGTTGAAAGCTCGGCTAAAAAGGTGAGTGTTGAGTCTGCTCTTAAAAACATGAACGTTCTCTGCGGCCCTGATGTTCTCCAGCAGCCTGTTCCAGAGGTGATGGCCATAATAATAGAAAGACGCCTCGCCATGAGTGTGTGTCCTGACTTTAGGGGCGACGGTGATTGCAGTTTTGGTAAAAGTTTTTCTTTCTGAGCCCCAGGACCGATGACTAAAACTTCAGTTTCGTCCTGGTTGAGGTGGAGAAAGTTTTCTGTCATCCAGGTGTCTAAAATGTCTAAAATGCAGTTAAAAAGTGTACCCATTGGCTGTGTGTCATCAGGAGACATGGAGCTGTACAACTGTGTATCATCTGCATAACTGTAAAAGGTAACTCTTTCTGACACTGCCAAGAGGGAGCATATAAAGGTTAAACAGCACTGGGCCTAAAATCAAACCCTGGGGCACACCACATGTAATCTTGTGGACCTTAGAGGAGCAGGTATCTAAACTTACCATAAAAGTCCTGTCTGTGAGATATGATGTGAACCATTTATGAACAGCACCAGAGAGGCCAATCTGATTTAAACAAGTTAAAAGAATAGTGTGGTCTACTGTATCAAAGGCAGCGCTTAGATCCAGTAGAACCAACACTGTCACCCTCTGAGCATCATAGTTTAATCTAAAATCATTTAAAATCTTTAAATTAGCCGTCTCTGTGCTGTGGTTCACAATAAAAACAGACTGAAATTTCTCTAGGACATTATGTACATTAATAAAATCATTAAGTTGAGTTAAAACGAGCGCGTTGCGCAGTGGTTTAAGATAGTCTCTCCATGTACAGAGGCCTTAGTCCTCGAAGCAGTTTTCCCAGATTCAACTCCAGCCCAGGGAGATTTGCTGAGTGTCTCTCCCCTTTCTGTAAGCCTATCCACTATCAATAAAGGCCACTGTGGCCACAAAACCTTAAAACAAACATTAAGTTAGATACTGGTTAAAAATCATTAAAATCTAAATTGCTCTTCTTCAGCAGGGGCCTCACTACCGCCCCTTTTAAGGCGGCAGGAAAGACCCCCGTCTGAAGAGAGCAATTCATCATGGTAAAAATCTCATCTCTAAAAGATCCTTAAAATTGCTTAAAAAAGGAAGTGGGAATCGGGTCCAAAACACATGTGGTGGGCCTAAACATGGTTAAAAATGTTGTCAATGGTGGAAAAAGGATTTTGGGATTATTTTTATGATGTAAGATGATTTTGGAAATGAATGCATTTCTTGAATTTCTTGCTGCGCTTTCAGAACTTTTGTATGTATTTGATGGTTTATTGTGATTTTATTTTTCCTCCATTTTCTCTCTGCCACCCTGCAATTTCTCTTTTGTTTTTGAGTTCTTAATTTCTCCACAATGATGCAAGTTTTAAGTGTGAACTTTTAACTCAAAGTGGAGCAAGCAGGTCGAGACTGAAGCCTACTGTTAAAATCATTGATAATAAAATCACAAGGGGCAGGTCAAGCAATAGGAGATATGTTTTCAGAAACTTCCAGAAAACCTGCAGCCACTTCAGGGGTTAGATGGCGCTTCCTGACGGTTCTCACAGAGGTCTCCTGCTGGATAAAACTGGTGATGTTAAAGAACACAGTAGTGGTCAGAGACAGCCAAGTCAACAACAGAGGACACACGGGTGGACAGGCCATACGTGATGACTAAGTCCAGGGTGTGTCCTTTGTTGTGAGTCGGCTGCGTGACATGTTGGCTAAAATCCATATAAGTCAGAATATTTTTAAAAATCTGTTGATAAAGGATCTAAAGGGTTATTTCATAAAATGAAATGCAAATCAGTTTCTATCTTTTATTTGAAGTTATTTATTCAATTTTCCTTTTGATGTGTTTTCTGTCACTATAAAAATGAAACTACCATTAAAATGATACTGTTCTGAGACTTTTCATTTCTTTGTCACTGGACAAACTGAGAAAATCAGCAAGGGGGTCAAATAATTATTTCCCTCACTGTATAGTGCAACATAAATCTGCATATTGATTATAGTAATTTGTCCTGATCTACATTAAATATAAACATAATGTTGCGATGTCAACCTGAAATCTACTATTAGATAAATGTATTTTGCAGAAGCTTGCTGATGTATTTTTAAATTGCCAGTTTTAATATATAAATCACACAGCTTCTGCTTTTGTGTGCAGATGCTTTTTCATGTAAATCATTCACTTTAACTGCAATATAATAACTATTAATATTAAAGTCAACATTTGTATGTTTACAGGTGGTGTCTTTTGTCAGCAGTTTGAGTTTTATACATTTAGTGACTAGAGGTGAAGAATACCTTTCTTTTAAGCCAACTCTGCATAGAATTGATGTCTACTTGCATGCAGCTATGAGCAAATACTCTGAGCTGTCGAAATTCTGTCGCCTGCTTCTCCTTTGGTTTCACGGACAAGCAACAGTAGAGAGGAGTTCTTCTGAAAACAAACAGGTAGAGAGTGTGAGCATTCTGGAGGACTTGATAAAGGCAGATAGATTAATAAATTATGTGATATGTGACTTCTGGTTAGTGGAGCAACAAGAAGAACAACATACAGATTTTCTTTGGAAGACCAATGAAACAAAAGGAAGTTGCTAAGCACAGCATGAAGACAGAAGAGGACAGAAGAGGAGCTGGAACAACTGAACAAAGAGAAAGGTGCTAAAAGAGGTCTGTCAAGCACTGCAAAAAGATGCAGATGACCTTGCAGAAAAAGCAGAGGGCTAATCTGCATCTTTAATGGCCCAGTTGATAAAGTCCAACACCTCAAAGGCAAAGCAGAAAGAAAAAGTCCAAGAACTCAGGAAATGGAAGAGAAGTTTGGAAGAAAAAGAAACGAATTAAGGCAAATGTGATCAAATGTTTTTCTTTCCATGTTTATCCTTCCCTGTTCCTTTTTTTATTTCCTGTTTAAAGCTAATGGCTGTTTGTGAGTTTAGCAAAAATAACTTGACAAACTTGTTGAAAAGGGTGGCATAATATCTAATTGTTTTTGATAACTAGGCAAATTTTAATGAACTTTGCCTTTGATGAAATTTTTATTTGCAAAATGGATTTCTTTATTTAATGAAAAAAATAGTAATAGTTTATTAGTACATTGCGATAAAGTATTTATTTTATTTAATAATGACAGTGGACAAGGATCATATCCCCTACTCCAATGTCTTTCTGTCCAGCTTCCTAACCAGACGGCCAGACAGAGATTTAAAGAGGAACAGCAAAAGCAAATGAGGTGGATTAGCAGTGCTTGCCAGCAGATTGAGTGATCCAGGACATGTTACTGTGGAATATTGTCTCTGCTGCCTGGATATTGAGGTTTTAGTTAATGCTGTCATGAGATTAAAAAAACTTTGAGATTAATTAATTATGATCTGTAATTAATTAATCTAATCTATTAATCTATTATTCTATTATTAATCTATTAATCTAATGTAATTGCTGAGAAAACCCTGCATCTTGTAGTATTTCCTTTAAAATTCATTACATTATTGTGGTAGAACAAAAGTTTGATACATGTAAAAATCTGGCTTTATGAAGTCATTTATTGTATTTAACAGACTTGAACAGATGCAGTCCCAGCCATTTACATTCTGCTGTTTCTGTGACTATAGTCCCAAGTGGCGCCTGCAACCTTCTGTTTCGAGCATGAGGGATTCATTAGCGTTCTGGACGCAGTGGGGTAAATATCTTCTCTGAGTCCAGCTGTATTACGGGTTAAAACAACACGTAATATGCGCATTATTTTTGATACCGATGGCTTGCCATACCGGTGGACCTGGGCGGCCGGGTGGAGCTGCAGTGTGCGGTGAGACGGGAGAGCGCCCCGCTGCTTGGTGAGAAGAGGAACAACGTTACATGCTTCACTCAAAAGTTCCCAATAACCCCAGAAAAATTTGCTAGATTTGCCGCTAGTTTTTTTTTTTGAGAAAGAATCGCTAGAGGGGTTTAAAAACTCGCCAAATATAGCAAAGTTGGCAACTCTGTCAGCAACTCACCGTTCCTCCTCACCACGATGGAAGCCAGTCATCTTCTGATGAGTTCACAGCCAACCGATGTCCACTTCAGGGTGTGGTTAACCGCGAACAACTCAAGCACAACAAGCCCAGTGCATAAAATGGGTTTTATTTAAAGGGAACTAGCATGCAGAAACTGTAAAATTAAAGATTAAAAATTTGATTAACGCGATTAAAAAACATAGCGCGCTAAATATGGCTGTAATTAATTGATCGCAATTAGCGATAATTTTTGACACACCCAATTTTTAGTTTGTCATGACAGTCATGAGACTGTCCTACAGCAATAGTGTCAGAGGCTTCTGCAGACTCGTTGCAAGACTGACTGCTACTGGAGATCCTTCCAGCCAACAGCATCACCATCCACAACAACTCTTTGAAGATACGAGTTATGAAAACATTTCATTTGCCTTTGGGGTAAATTATTTTTAAATTGAATTTGTAAGCGAATAGTGTTATGGAATGTTTGTTCTGACATTTCACAAACAAAAAATATGTTCATATTTATGGATCTGAATTAAAAAAATGGCACTCTGATTTGATGTTTGACAGTAAAAGAAAAAATATTTTTGTGGGGTTTATGTGAGTGTATGTAAATATATGGTTTTAATTGTATATAGAGCAGCAAGAAGAGGCAAAAGACAGCAACCTTTGCAGGTACCCCTCTAGGTGATAGAAAATGGCCGCATACCCGTTTAGAGTTCAATAGGCAACGATTGCTTATCTAAGGTTGCTGCTGTTTTCTTTCCATCTTGGCATTGGATGAACACACACCTATATGTTCTGGAACAGCAAACCCCTAGATGGTCACAGCTACTGACGATGATGATTTTATGTTTCCAATACTTAAAGCCCTAGAATGGAAAGAAGGTGTCGAGTGGTTGTAGCTCAGCTTTAGATGAGGCGATGCACTGGATCAGGAAACAGTAGCTGCTGAGGGTGGGAGGAAAACCTGCTGTGTGTCTGATCAGTCTGCTAAAGCCCAGATCAGGAGAAGTCTGGACGGCAAACACTGGACTCTTCCAGAAGCTATCTGGGGTTATTTGTAGCTCACACTACAAGTGTACTTTCCTTTTCTCATTAAATGATTAAACCGAAGCGCTAGATGAGATTAAGATAGTTGTCTTTTGTAAAGTGCTGAGGAACTGGTTTGATCTACCTTTCACATCGTTATCTTTTCCATACTAGAGGGAGGATCAGTAGAACAGCAAGCAAGTTTGTAAAGAAACACTCGGAAACCCCAGAGAACATTTTAGGAACGTCTCCAAGACCCTATAGCCATTACTAGGAAAGTCTGACATGGAAGGAACCTATTAAAAGACAAAACAATTCCATTTCATCCACTTAGCTTTATTGACTAGACACAACTTTACTCTGTCAAGAATAAAACTAGCAGCAGAAGCCTGGTTTAAATTTTCCTGAGGCATTTATTAGGAAACAGCATTTATCTGGAGCAGCAGCCAATCCGAAGCCTAATGGTCATTCAGTGGCAGCAATAGCGTTCCTTCACCAAGAAACTGAATGACATCATCATGATGAATACAGTAATCCTACTGAGGTATAAATGCATGAAGCTATTTGGTTTACAGCACACGAAAATAAACAATGATAGATTTTCTTAATTAAACTCTGTCTAAAGACAACCTTCTTCCTTGTGAACAAGAGATAAATAAGTGGTCTCCATTTTATAATTTGGATTAGGCTGCCACCTACTGGTTGTTTTTAAGAGGTACAACCCAAGTCACTACAGCGTCTGAAGATTCAGTAAATGCAAACCTAGGCACCTGACATTAACTTTTAGCCAGTTGACTGACAGTGTGCAGCAACAGGTAGGGGAGGGACAGTGTTACTTCATGCTCCAAAAGGATTCAAATGCAACACAACATTTTAGCAGTTTTGAAACTGGAACTTTATAAAACACCTCAACACTGCATGATTTTAGAAAAACAGCAAATGGAAATATTCCTGCTGCATGCATGCTATGATAACCATATTGACAATTAATCCATGATTTCCTTCCTCTTCTCTAACTTACATCATCATGACCGCCTCGTTGTTCTCCTTGAGCTTTATCATCTTGTTTATTAAGATTGATCTCATTTGTGGCCATAAAACCCAATGACAGACCGTCCAACTGGCCTAATATATAATTGCCTCAAAGTTGGAACACATTTCACCTAAAATACGCTGCCGAATACTGCATCCAAGCAGCACACACATACTTAACCTGGTGTGAGCATTAAGGGAAGTTAAAGTACATTCAACTGGCTAAATATGTAGACATGTAATATAGATATGTAGAGAGTAAACTCATCACACTTCTACTACACATTGTATCCATGCAGTGAAGTAATGCTCCTAATGCTCTACTGCAATAACTCCTTTATGCCAGCAGGAGTTGTTTTGGTTTGATGGACAGTCCTAATCTGTTCAACTGTAACCAGAACCAGAACACAAGGGACTCGACTAGAACTAGCCTGAAGACACATTCTACCATGAGGCCCAGAGTTTGACTACAATATGTCAATCAATCAGGCACTTAAACACAAGTTGGCACTAAAGCAAAGGCACGCGGCGCGGTGCGGCACATTAGGAGGCGATACACCAGGCTGAGTCATCTCTAAGGTCTGTGGTGCAGAACGGATGGACCTGCAGCAGCAGAAAGGCACACTGGTTTACCTGGCATCTGCGTGGGTGGACAGATTGGCTCATGGTTCTGATTTCAGTTGCAAACTTTCCGTCACGCCCTAAAGAAAAATGTTAACAGCAGTTTAACCACCTGGATTAGTGAAAAACAAGTAAATACCATGAACTTCCTGGAACCTGGGAGTGGGTTAACCTTAAACAGCTTTTTCAGCCACAGAGTGTAACCACCTGATCCTATATTATCCTGATGTTTCCACACAATAAATACATGCTTTTCATTAGCTTTATCATATTGTCTTATGGCTTTTTTCCCTTCCAGCTGGTGACCTATTAGCAGGTTTCACAGTGAGGCGGTCAGCAGTCGGCCTGGCCTTTAGAGAAGTCCTGCCACACACGAAGCAGCTCTGAAGGCTCCAGCCTGTTCACAATGATGAGTTTGGAAAAGGTGCACCTGTCGTACTCCAGCTTCCGGATCTCAAAAAGGTTCTTGAAGAACGGCAGGCTGTGGGAATACACCGGCCGGACCCCCAGCACACGCAGACACAAGCCCACGTAGACATCCTCCAGAGGAATGATCCGCACAAACCTGGACGCCCAGGAGATCCTGGCCGCCAGGTCTGTGGAGAACACGTAGCCAGCGCCAGACACGTACGGTGGGAAGCTGTCTTCATGGTACAGCTCTTTGGACAGATACCACTTGCTGTTGGGGTCCCTCCTGGGGCTGCCGTCCCGGATTACTGACCCGGTGATGAAGCCCACCCTGGGAGAGCTCATTAGCCGCTGGATGAGGTGAACCACGTTGACAAAGTTGTCAGAATCCACCTTCATGGCATAGGAGGCATTGGGGCAGTGATCAGCCAGCCACTTCATCATCATTGTGGTCTTTACTGTCAGGTTCTGGTAGCTGTCCATGAAGTTCATCTGGATGATGTCTGCATGCTGCTCACTTTCCTTCTCCAGCGTCCTCTGAAGGGGCGACAGCAGCTCCCCCTCTGGGAGCCCGGAGAAGAACAGGGTGAGGGTGTCCCTACCTGGAGCCCCCCATGTCCTCCTCACGGCCTGCCTGGCTTCTGCCTCCTGAGGCGCGACTGGAACCAGGAGGACCAGAAAGGGGCTTCTGTACCGGCACACCCCCGGCTGGTTCAGCAGGTAGCGGTAGGAGAGCGGGGAGACGAGGCGGTAGTCCCCCGGAGGAAGAGGGCTCGGCCCGGCGGTGTGTCTAACTGAGCCCGGGAGGAGGAGGAGGAGAGCGGAGAGGAGCAGAAGAACCGAGGCGCAGAGGAACTTCACCGACATCCGCATCGCGGCGAGCTCCTCAACCGTCTGAGCGCGGAACTTTCATGGTTCCCCGAAAACTGCCACGGGCCCTGGACGCGTACAGGAACTTTTCTCCCCGGTCCGGTCCGGTCCGGTTCTGTTCGGTCCTTCAGAGAGAAGCAGGAAGACCTCTGCAGGCGACGTAATATCCGACTGAAGCCGAGAGGGGAGAGGCCGGGCCGGGCCGGGTAGGGCCGGGGGGGAGGACCGGGGAGGATCACCGGGCAGGGGCGGGGAAGAGGACCAGGGGGGAGGACCAGGAAGGGGCGGGGAGGACCGGGGAGGAGGACCGGGGAGGATCACCGGGCAGGGCCGGGGAGGAGGACCGGGGGGAGGACCGGGGGAAGCAGCTGCTGCTCCCAGACATACAGTACAAAACTACACTGCTGGAAAAAAACATTCAGATACATAAATGGATGAAATGAGGGCCTAAGCAATAAAACATATTAATAGAAAACGAAAGAATATGATATAAAATGTACACACCTTAAAAAACATATAGTTATCCCTAAATAAATGTGGGATTAATAGAATAATAGATTAATAGAATATAAAATATAGGAAATTACTGGCATCCATACCAATCTTTCTTTCTTTCTTTCTTTCTTTCTTTCTTTCTTTCTTTCTTTCTTTCTTTCTTTCTTTCTTTCTTTCTTTTTAAATAGGCTATGTAGGCTATAGAAAGATGCACTACGTATAAAGTTGGAAACAATGATTTTCTTTATGCATCTCTTCCTATTTATTAAAAAACAAAATGGGAAAATAAGCAGAAGCAGTTGTTGCTCTTCATCAATCTATAAAAGGTTATAAAGCAATTGGCAAACAATCCGAGGTCCATTCCTCTACGGAGAGAGTTTTACTTTACTAAAACAGTTCCCAGCAGTTGAAGACTCAGCAAATGTACCCCAGGGTCAGAAGCTAAGATTGCAAGCCCAGACTCTGAGCTTTTCATCAGCTTTCAAAATCCATCCATCCATTATCTGTATCCGTCCAGCTGGTGCCTATCTCCAGCAGTCATGGGACGAGAGAAAAAAATGGAAAATCTGTAAAAACACTGGCAGCCACTGGACTTTGGCACCCTGCTGTTATCGAGTCGACCATAAACTCTGTTAAGCAATGTATTATGGTGTTAAATGGGAGACCATGTGTCAAACAGCTGAAGTTTGGCTCTAACTGGTTCATCAGAAGCACAACAAGGAACTACAGTTAAATTCCTGGAAAAAAATAATTAGGTCAACACGTCCGTTGCCTGAAGGCTGGTAGATTTTAGTTTTTTTATAATAAGGAAGTCCAAAAAAATGAAGTTAGAAGCCTTCAGTTGATCCAAAATGCTGCAGCAAGAGTTCTGATGAATATTAAAGAGAGATCGAGAGAACTGTAGAACTTAATTTGTGTTTGGACTGTTTTGATTCAGTCGAGCTTTTGGATTTATCAAAAATATTAGCCTCATCTAAACCTTCAACTTGTATGTTGGACCCAATTCCAACCAAATTATTTAAAGAAGTGTTCCATTTGGTTCCTGGTCCCATTTTGGATATGATGAATCTATCCTTAGTAAACGGATACGTACCACAGGAATTTAAAATAGCTGTAATTAAACCTTTACTCAAGAAACCTTCCCTTGATCAAGATGACTTAGTGAATTACAGACCTATATCTAACCTTCCTTTCTTATCCAAAGTCCTTGAGAAAATTGTTGCTAATCAAGTCTGTGAGCATCTAAACAGTGACGAGCTGTTTGAAGAGTTTCAGTTAGGTTTTAGAGCTCATCATAGCACTGAAACAGCACTGGTGAAGGTTACTAATGATATTCTCATGGCCTCAGATAACGGACTGGTGTCTGTTCTGGTTTTGTTAGATCTCAGTGCTGCTTTTGACACAGTCGATCATAATATTCTCTTAGAAAGGCTTGAACATGTTGCAGGGATCAAAGGAACAGGACTAGGCTGGTTTAAATCATATTTGTCTGACAGATTCCAGTTTGTTCATCTAAATAATAAATCTTCTTCACTCTCAAGGGTTACTTGTGGAGTTCCACAGGGTTCTGTGCTTGGACCAATTCTTTTAACTATCTATACATGCTTCCAATAGGTAAAATCATTAGACAGCATGGGATAAATTTACACAGTTATGTACAACTATATTTATCCATGAATCCTGATTAATCCAGTCAGTTAGGTAGATTACAGGCATGTCTGGAAGACATAAAAACATGGATGAATTTAAACGTTTTGCTCTTAAATTCTGACAAGACAGAAGTTGCTGTCTTTGGACCAGAAGCTCTAAAAAAGAAACTGATTAGTCAATCACTTCATCTGGATGGCATTAAATTGGCCCCCAGTAATAACGTAAAGAACCTCGGCGTTATTTTTGACCGAGACTTGACATTTAAATCCCACATTAAACAGGTTTCTAGGATTTCTTTCTTTCACCTCCGGAATATTGCTAAAATTAGAAACATCCTGTCCAGGAGTGATGCTGAGAAACTAGTCCATGCATTTGTTACCTCAAGGCTGGACTACTGTAATTCTTTACTATCAGGAAGTCCACAAAATGCCATTAAAAGCCTTCAGTTGATCCAAAATGTTGCAGCAAGAGTTCTGATGAATATTAAAAAGAGAGATCACATTTCTCCTGTTTAGCTTCCCTTCATTGGCTCCCTGTTAAATCCAGAATAGAATCTAAGATCCTCCTTCTTCCATATAAAGCCCATAATTATCACCTCCATCATACATCAGAGATCTAATTGGTCCATATGTTCCTAACAGAGCCCTTCGCTCTCAGACTGCAGGTTTACTTGTAGTTCCTAGGATTTCTAAAAGTAGAATGGGAGGCAGATCTTTTAGTTATCAGGCTCCTCTCCTGTGGAACCAGCTCCCAGCTTTAGTCCGTGAGGCAGACACTCTGTTTACTTTTAAGGCCAGGCTTAAAACTTTCCTTTTTGATAAAGCTTATAGTTAGAGTGGCTAAGGTCATCCTGAGCTATCTCTGTAGTTATGCTGCTATAGGCTTAGACTGCTGGAGGACAGACTGACCACTTTTCTTCACTCTGCTACTTTTCTCTCCTACTACTCTCCAGTTGTATTTTTTGCTGTTATTTTGACTGTTAACTTTGTTTTCTCTCAGTGTTTTTCTCTCCATAGAAGATATACCTGGTCTGGTATCCTGCTTGGCTGCAATGCCCTGTTGGACGGGGGGCATCGACTGGGATGATGCTCCCAGTAACTGAACATCCACTGTGTCCTGTTATCAACTGTTTACTTTCTTTAATATAGAAAGTACTCCTACATCAGATCTTCTGTTCCTTCTGTGTTTCTTCTCTGTCTTCTCAAACCCCCAGATGGTCGTGGCAGATGGCCGCTCCTACTAAGCCTGGTTCTGGTTCTGTTGGAGGTTTCTTCCTGTTAAAGGCAAGTTTTTCCTCTCCACTGTCGCTACATGCTTGCTCAGTATGAGGGATTGCTGAGGTTATGGCAAAATATTGCAAATATTGTTAACGTTTTGTGCAGGTTATTTCTCGCCTTTCTGTGGCTTTATTTGGTTTTACTACTTAAAATGATCCTGTCAGTTAATCAAATATAGTAAACTGCATTTGTGAGAAGAATTGTGATGTTTGGATAAAGTTACAGAAATGAAAAAGTAGACATTGGATCCAAACCACATTTGTCTTTCAACCAGACTGTTTTATTGTTTAACAGTTTACAGAGACACACCTGTAGTTCACCCGGTCCTAAACAGACAAAACAATCAAAACAAACTTAACTTACACAGGCATTCTTTAGGTCAGTGGTTTAGTATCCTGCAAAAGCAGGGGGGTGGGGTAGGTAAGTGAGTGGGTGGGGTGGGTTCTGGGGTGGGGGGTACAAAGATTAACTAGTTTACTAGTTTTGGCCGGTCCAAACACTAATCTTTTTTTTTCTTTTATCCAAAAAAACCATGGAGACCTTACTATGAACACTGAAATGTCATTAAAATTGGCCTTTTTAAAATGTTTACGTTTCAAGCATCACAAAAACATTCTCTTGCTCCACATATAAGTACTGTATTCACATTTTGCAAAAGAGATACAACAAAAAATGTAATCACCGCGTGTCATTATATACTGAGCGATAGGTCCTGCCTCTGATTCATGATAGAAACAAAACACTTGTTCTTCCTCTCTGTGTGCTCTTCAGCTTGTTTTGAACCAGGATACTGTAGCTGCAGCGTGCCGCCTGCAGGGGGTCAGGGAGAGGAACATCATTGTTGCCCTCCATGAGGAAACGGGATTTGTGAACTTTTTTCTTATTGTGTTTTTTTTCCCCTTTTCGTTTCCTCATGTAGATGGTGACTGCTGTGAGGGTAGCAGGCTCACTGGGAGGAATTAAATGAAACTGATTTAGTTGTGTCAAATGAAGACAAACAGATGCCAAGTCAGGAGAGGCTCTGTGAGAAATCTCTGTTTTCAGATGTTTAAAAGAGACGTGTACAGTTGTATACAAGCAACATAATGAATCAACCCACTGCATCTGGAGTGAATGAGATAAGAAAGTGTTTCAATGACTGTACACTACATAATGCCCGAGTTGTTTGTGCATCTCCCCACTAATGCTGCAGGATCAGTGATGGGTTAGAATCTGCTGAGGTGGAGTTACTCTCTTTGGTGTGGGAGTAAAAGCTATATGAAGAGGAGTTAATAAAATGTTTGACAAGTACATTGCATTCACAACCATTTTGAACGGGCAGAAGGGCTGATCTGTGGGGAAACATGGGCAGGGGAGGTGCGCTGGGTTTGGAGGGGTTTTGTTGAAGGCTTTGGTTGCTGCAGGGTTGTTGTGTGTGGTGAATGGGGGCAGACACAGAAGTAGCACTGTTGTGTTGTCGATGACGGTTGTGGTGGTGGATGCGGTGCTCTCCAGATCATTTAGGACCGTTTCCTCCTTCCCTCCAGATTTCTGAAGTTGGATGGCCGGATCTTCATCTCGGCGAACTCAATCGAGTGTTCGTGGCCTTTCCAGTGGAACCAGTTTACGCCCTGGGGAAAAGGAAAGGAGAGTGATAAAGGAAAGGTGATAAAAGCAACACTGGTAATTACCTTTTAAACCTCACTTAGGTACCTGCTCAACTGCCCACACACCAACATAAAGTTGCATGACATCCTATTCTTAAACCAAATGGGTTAAATATGATACCATCTTTAACTCCACAAGGAAGATGTCTCATGAGGTTTTGGAGTGGGTTTATAGGAATTTTGTAAAGATAAGATAAGATAAGAAATACTTTAATAATCCCCGTGGGGAAATTAAGTTTCAATACAACCAATCCAAACAGGATATGGAAGACCACGGTGGCAGCCGGCTTACCCAGCGCCCCTTTCTATCAGATAAGCATTTGTAAGTTTAGACGTGAATGTTGGACAAGACAACCTGGCTCACATTTTTCTCTCTAATTCATCAAAATGTATTAAACCTGGTTGAGATCAGGACTTTGTGGAAATGTAAAAAACAGTTGACTGTGAAATACGTAGTACTGAGGACATTTCCTGGCTGGACTTATTGCACAGATGGCATTCTATCGTGGTACCATGCTTCTGAGGGTGACCCATTCTCGTTCGCATGTGTAGGTGCTGGGTTTTATACACTTGTTGACATGGAGATGAATAAATTGGGGTCATGAATCTAAATTTGTGTTTCAAAGAATGATTTTCCTGGGTTCAATTATAAAGTCCAAGTTTTAAAGGTCTAATTATTTCACATTTTGGATAGAGGATAAAATACAATCCAAAATGAAATAACCCTTTATTTTCTTATATTTATTTTGTTTACACACTTGGTTTTAACTGTGTTCTGAGTGCTGCTGTAACAACTAATTTCCCTCATGGGATCAATAAAGTACTTGACTATCTCTGTCTATCTATCTATAGCTTAGGTTGATTTGGAAGCTGTGAATCCATCACTTCCCTAAGTGTCATCAGTCAGCTTAGGTTCACAGTTCCATGTTCTTACAGATGTGTTCAGATATGTTCTGCTGCCCCAGGAAGAAGGGCACCCTGGGTAAGAATTCATATCATCCATATGAAAAACTACCACTGTTTACCGAGTTAGCATAAAGGACAGGAGTAACCTTAGTTGGAGAATAGTTGAACTAGCTGGGATACGTTGTACGTCAGTCTAAAGAGAATCAGCTTTGCCAAGAGAACCACCACCATTAGACCACCATCAGCACAAAAAGATCATCTATTTATTCTCCCACTGAATGAACTCAGCAGATATGTCTGCATGGTTGCAGGTAAAGAGTTCTCCACAGGGAGCCACATACTCACTCTGCACTGACAACAATACAGATATGTTACACATATATTCATAGCTGTACATTTTTCCACATTTTCCCACTTAGAACCACACATTATTGTGTTACCAAGGTTCTATTGGCTGCCTCTTCGATTATACTCTCCTTGGTCAGACTGTCAGGTGAGGTGGGCGAATATTTCATTTTATTTTTTATTTTGTTTGATCTTTATTTATGCAGATTAAATCCCATTCAAAAAATACATTTTCATTTTCAAGAGAGGCCCATTCCAACAAGCTCTGGAGATGTTCTAAGCTTGGGATATTGTTTTACAACCCAACTCTGTCTTCTCTCTCACCTGTCCGCTGTTTGTTCTCTCATGTTACTTTGAGGAACTTCACAGAACAGATGGAGTTACCCTGAGATTAAATTACACTCTGTTTAAAGACTTTTGGTTGGATCAGTAAGAATAAACGGGCGCACACCAGTTTTCTGTGTTGGCCTGAACGCTGCTGTACCTTGCTGTGGCTGTTATCTCCGTAGCGTCCCATCAGGTTGACTCGGTGACAGTTTTTGTACCAAAAGGCTCCCTTATAGGACAGAGCACAGTTGGTCACAGCAATGTCGTTGTCATGGTCATAAGTGGAGAATGGACGGCCATGGTGGTAGGTCATAGAGTCACCTAGAAAACACACACAGGTTCTGTTAGGAGCACGTATAGCAGCATGAAAGCATTGCTTCCACCTAAGAGTGAGGTGCTACAGTAATTAGCATTAGATGACATGTATGGCATCGGCTGTTGCCGATGCCATACATGTCAGAGGACTTATCAGCTTCCATTATTCAATGAATCAGTCACAATGTGCAAACTGACTGCAGCTCTGAAGGTTATTCCTTAAGCATTTGAGCCAAATTAGCAGTGTAGTGATCATTATATTTACTGCTTCCATTCAGCACAGTGCAGCATTTAGTATTTTCAATATAATGTTAAGAACAATGTGAAGTTTTGAGGAAAAATAAACTAGCAGAAGTTTTATATGGAGATGTTGAGGAGCTTGTAGGAGCGGTACCCTGCTCACTTTTTCATCAGATGCAAAAAGATAAAAGATTAAGTAATAAAGTCCATGTGAAACTTTAAGGTTTCAACTAATTCTTGTAAGACTAAAGACTGGTTTATTGTGCAGGATGTGACCAGACAGTGGGGAAAGAACACAACATGGACAGGTAGATGTGGTTAAGAAGCGTCCAGTGGTGTCAAACGTCCAACTTTAAACCTTTCCAGTTCCAACACCTGCTGATGCTTCAGCTGATGGTGAAACCTTTACTCCTTTAAAGGAAAGCTGCAGCTGCTTTGCCTAACCAGTCTGACTGCATACTTCTGAAGGGTGAGTATGAGTTTTCCTCTGATTCAGCAGACAGTCACTCTCACACTGATGACCATTCTGCTGTTGGTTAACTTTTTCCAAGGATTTGATAAGCCTGTGACTTAGATGCATGTGACCTGTTCCGATTGGAATTAGTTTCTGACCTACCTGCAACCACAATGATTAAAATGAACAGAAATAATCAAATGAATAACAATGAACCTTTATAAAATAAAAGTTTCACTTCTTGAATTAAATTACTGAAATAATTCCCCCATCTATGATATTCTAATTTATTGATATACACCAGTGCATTACTGGTGGACTCAGAAAATGCTCCATATCTTTAGATTGGTTTGAGAAATGATTCCTTTAAACATTTTATTATTAAGAGAGTTCACTCTTCCATTTATGCACAAAGTAGAAATAAATGTTGTTCATAGCTTTAAAAACATTATTGCGAGTTCAGAGTTATAAAAGACTGGTGATCATAAACCAGCCATAAAATATCTGACTGATTCCTCTCTACCATTAGACTCTACTGTGAGCTCCTCATGTTCCAACATCAAGCTGGAACGAGCCTTTAAAGAGCAAGTCTGAACCTCAGAGCAGGATCGTCTCTCTTTTCATGATTGTTTTGAAAAATGAAGACTGTGGTTGACTAGAGTTGAGGATAGTTATTGAACCCTCACAACAAATTAGGTTTACTAGTAAAACACTAGATTTGAAGCAACTACAGCCATCAAGAGAATGATACAACACCGGAATTAGGTCAACTGTTGACGGTAAGGGTTAACTGTGTGCTAAAAAGTTCAAAAAGTTCAGAGAATATATCATTGTCGTGCACAGACAAAAAAGAGGACACAGAAAGATAGCAGAGGGCCTGACTCCTTCTATGGATGTAGCAGGGTTTGCAAATTAAGGTGGCTGTGCCACCTGGTGGTCTGTGCCTTACTGTAAAACAGGGGTCTTCAACTCTTCAACAAGTTTTAGACATATCCCTGCTCCAACACAGCTGAATCAAATGATTGAAAAGCCTTGACTGAAAAAGGTCAAGGTCATGTTTATTTATATTGCATGTTTCCAACAGTGACATTGCCCAAAGTGCTTCACAAAATGGCACAATAGGAAAAAAATGAAGAGAAAAGAAATGCAAATTAAAGGAACAGACAAAAGAACACTAATAAAAATCAAAAAGATAAAAGCCAGATCATAAAAATGTGTTTTCAATAAAGTTTTAAAAGAGACCAAGGACTGAGCAGACCTAATTTTAAAATGAAGACTATTCAAAATCAGAATCAGATTTATTGGCAAGTAATTTACATTACAAGGAATTTGTCGTGATTTAAAGGTGCTGACATAGAAACAAGAAACAAACATAAGCATGAGAAATAAAATGTAGGCATAATAAACTTTTAACCATAAATAGAAGTTATGTACATATATAGATATACATGTATATATTTCTATATTTATTTACACGTGTAGTGCACGGGGGGGCGTTGATGCAACGCACGTGACAGTTGTATGGACCATAAGTGTTAGTCAGAGTTTTTGGCTGTGTTCCAAAGCCTGATGGCAGAGGGGTAAAATCTGTCCTTGTGGCGGGAGGTTTTGGTCCTGATGGACCGCAGCCTTCGGCCAGAGAGGAGGGGTTCAAACAGTCACCTTTGGAGCTTTGGAGCTGCCATGGGACTTGCGTTTGGTTCTTGGCACAACTAGATACAGCTGCTAGCTGGGTTCTGGTTGGTATGTGAGGGAGAAGAAGCTCTGTCAGATAAGAAGGGGCTGAACCATTAAGAAATTTTAAAAGCAAACAACAGCACTTTGAAATGAATCCTGAAGGAGACAGGAAGCCAATGAAGCGACTTTAACACTGGGGTGATATGTTCGGTCCGTTTAGTGGCTGTCAGCAAGCGAGCCGCTGCATTCTGGACTAAATGAAAGCGACCCAACAATGACGATTCCAGACGGATGTACAGGGAGTTACAATAGTGCAACTTACAAGTAACGAACAGATGGATGACATGTTCGAAAGTGCTGGCTGGAAGGTATGGCTTAACCTTCACCAAAACCCTTAGATTATAGAAGCCTGGACGGCAGCACTGATCTGCCTGGATAGCTTTAAAGAGCCATCGATATAAACCCTTTCGACTAACATTTTATTGAAGGCAGGCCCAGAAAGGAGCCGGGGATAGCATTCAATATGGAATTCCCCAAAAAAGACAATCTCAGTTTTATCATCATTACGTTTGAGACAATTTAGAGCAATCCAGGATTTAACATCCTCGAGGCATTTTATATATATATATATATATATAAAATGCCTCGAGGATGTTAAATCCTGGGCTCTGAAGCAGTGAGCGTCATGACAGAGGACCTGATGAACAATACTTTATCAGTAAAAAAGGCTCAGAACCTATCACATAGATATTGTGATGGAACAGTGCCTCTTGAGGCACAAGGCTTCGACATCTGGTATAAAACATGAGGTCTGTGACTATTGCTGGCCACAAGATTAGACATATCAATAGTTTTTGCAGTCTTAATACCTTGTTTATAGAAGGAGAGGTGATGCCGTAGTATCTGTAGGGAAATATGTAACTTATATTTTTTCCATCTCCTCTGTGCATGTCTGCAAACCCGTCTGGGAGCATGAGTGCTCTCATTCAACGACGGCTTAGAAGGAGGTTTAGACCGAGCATTCCTGAGTGGGGTAATTTTATCAAGAATGCCAACACAAGTTTCCTTAAAAAGATCAACCATAACGTTTACATTGTTCGAATGAGAATGGTAAATCCCCGAAACAAAGAAAGCATTAGAAAATAAAGTATATGTTGAAGAATTAATAATGTGCCTTTTATGCACAGGAAAAGAGGGATTTTCCACGGAGCCACACATCTTAATAGTAAATAACAATGGGAAATGATCTGAAATCGGAAGATCTGGAATATTAGTGATGCAGATGTTCAGTCTAGAGACAAAACCAGATCGAGTGTGTGACCTTTTTCATGTGTCGGCCCAGTCACCCACTAAGTCAGATTGAAAGAGTCTAAAATATTTTTAAAAATCCTTTGCCAAAGGTGAGGAATCGCAGCAGAGGTTAATGTTAAAATCGCAGACAATTGAAATACAATCAGATTTAAGTACAGCATTAGACAATACATCTGTAAACTCTCTAATAAATTCCTTATTAAACTTAGAAGGATGATAAAGGAGTCCGCATAGCATAGGAGATGTCAAGTCAAGCTGAAGTTCAAAGGTGGGTAAGGAGATCGGTTGCTGCGATCCGTAGCAGCAGATGCTGGAGTTAAACACCTTGGCGAGGCCTCCACCCCTACTTACTGTCCGAAGAAGGCTAAGGAAGTAGCAGTTTGGTGGAAGGAGTTCAGAAAAAATACCTGACTCACCGTGCTGGGCCCACCTCTCCGTCAGGAAAAGAATATCCAGTTAACTTGATTTATAAAAAATCATTTAAGATGAATGTTTTATTAGTTAAGGATCTGGCATTGAATAAAGCCATTTTGTAGCTAGTGAGATCCCTGTGTTGGATTCGGACTTGGATCAGGGAGCATGGGTTGCTAAGCAACACACCACGCTTATGCAGGCTCTAGATCCAGTTCCGTTTGAGAAAGCCAATGGACGGTACAGTTGATCCGCGGGATCGGTGTAGACAAGCTCTAACTCTGACAAGGTGACCCGCTCGCTTCCCACGCCTCCTAGGTCGTTTCATCCAGGTAGATGCAAAGGGTGTGCCACATAGGCACTCTGGATCAATGGGTCCAGACAGTGAAGGTGGGGGATCAAAAAAGTGATCCGCTGTAAATCCTTTTAGTAATAGGTCGTAAGTGGCCTTAATCTCAAAAAGAGACCGGCAATCATAGACAAGAAGACCATGGGCATTTTGAGAAATTGAGCAGAGAATAAAAAGAATTATTAAAGGGGGGGTATTATGCAAAATGGACTTTCTGAAGCTTGATATCCTGAGAACCTGTCTTTCCCTCATTGAAAACATACCTGAAGTGTTCCTCTGACCCATTCACTCGTGTTAGAGTAATCTTTGAGTCTCTGCCGGTAGTTCTCGGGGTTGCTGAAACGCCTGCTCCCACCTATCCCCGCCTTTTACACCCATCTCCTCCGACCTTACGTACTCAGCCGAGAGCCTCGCCCTTGCAGAGCTCCCCTCCCCCTCCCCACCTCACACAACTCCGACTGAGTCCCAGGTGCAGTAATTATAACACACCAGCTGCAGCTGCATGTCTTTTGTGGGATATTTTTCCCGACTCCGTGCATGCTGCGATGATGCACGGTATGTGATGAACTGAAGGGGGAGTGTCAGAAAGAGTAGGAGGTCTTAGAGAGGCACAGGTGAAAATCAAGGCGTCCAATACGGAAGTACATCTCTTTAAGGTGGATTTGGATATATGACGGACTTTTAAAAGACTTAAGGTGACAATTTTATTGGAGTGTGCTATAGAAGGGTAATATGTGCCTAGAAGAAGCATAAAACCCCCCCTTTAAGAGAAAAGGGAAGGACCTCCAGCAAGACTTGCCAAAGAGATTTCGGTTTCTACAGCAGGGGTCTCCTACTCCAGTCCTCAAGAGCTGTAGATCCATTCCTGCTCCAACACACCTGAATCAAATGAATGGCTCATTACCAGACTTTTACCAAACCTGATGGCATGTTGAAGAGGTAATTCAATCATTTGATTCAGCTGTGTTGGAGCAGGGATGTGTCTAAAACGTGTTGAAGAGTTGAAGACCTAAACTCCAAGAGCTACAGCGTTACAGAGCCAAAAGATCCTGACTGTTTTTTGTGCTTAGGTCCCAAATGGCAGATCATATTACTGCTGGGGGACTTCAATGCTTACTTGGGCAATGACAGTGAGACCTGGAGAGTTGTGATTGGGAGGAATACCACCCCGGCAGGCCCAAACATTTTGTGAGGATCTGCTGGGAACGTCTGATGGAATCTCCTGTCAGAAGGAGCTTTAACTCTTGGCTCTGGCAGAACTTTGAACATGTCCTGGGGGAGGGGAGGCACATTGTGTCCGAGTGGGCTATGTCACATGCCTCCATTGTCGAGGCGGCTGACTGGAGCTGTGGCAGCAAGGTAGAAGGTGTCTGTTGCGGCAGCAACCCTCAAACCTGCTGGTGGATATCAGCGGTGAGGGATGCTGTCAAGCTGAAGAAGGAGCCCTATCAGGGCTTTTTGGCCTGTGGGACCCCGGAATCAGCTGATAGGTACCGTCAAGCCAAGTGGAGTGCAGCTCGACTGGTCGCTAAGCCCAAAACTCAAGTGTGGGAGGAGTGCAGTGAGGCCATGGAGAACGAGTTCCGTACGTTTTCGATGTGATTCTAGTACTTTAAAGACCTCTATAGTCTCATCAGAACGACTTCCAATCTGGAAGAGGAGTCTAAGGACTTTGGGTCGGGCTCTCCAATCTCTGGTGCTGAGGTAACCGAGGTGGTTAAAAAGTTCCTCGGCGGCAAGGCCCCCTGTCACCGATTCTGTTTATAATGTTTATGGACAGGATTTCTAGGTGCAGCCAAGGTGTTGAGGGGATCCGTTTTGCTGGATTTGGTCTCGGCTTTTGCAAATGATGTGGTCCCGTTGGTTGATTGTTAGGTGGATTGGTGCAACGTCTGCAGTGAGAAAGCGCTGTAGCAGTCGGTCATGGTCAACAGGGAGCTGAGGCTAAATGTGAAGCATTCAATTTACTGTTTCATTTACGTTCCTCCCCTCATCTATGGTCGCGAGCTCTGGGTAGTGGCCGAAAGAACTAGATCATGGATACAAGCGGCTAAAATGAGTTTCCTCCACAGGGTGTCTCAGCTCCCCCTTAGAGATAGGGTGAGAAGCTCTGTTATCCGGGATAGGCTCAGAGTAGAGTCGTTGCTCCTCTACATTGAGAGGAGCCAGTTGAGGTGGCTCAGGCATCTGGTTAGGATGCCTCTTGGTGAGGTGTTCCGGGCACGTCCCACAGGAAAGAAACCCAGAGGAAGACCCAGGACATGCTGGAGGGACTATGTTTCTCAGCTGGCGTGGAAACGCCTTGGCATTCCCCCTGAGGAGCTGGCCCAAACAGCTGGAGAGAGGGAAGTCTGGGTCCCTCTGCTTAAGCTGCTGCCCTGATCCTAGATAAGCGAAAGAAAATGGATGGATGGATGGATGGATGGATGGATGGATGGATGGATGGATGGATGGATGGATGGATGGATGGATGGATGGATGGATGGATGGATGGATGGATGGATGGACGGACGGACGGACGGACGGACGGACGGACGGACGGACGGACGGACAGACGGATGGATGGATGGATGGATGATTTGTGGGATTCTGTTCTGAGGGGCAAAGAATCAAACTGGAACTTTTGGAGCCTATGGCTCGGTGGTATGTCAGGAATAGGAAGAATGATGCATACACAAAAAAAAACAATATGTCTTTGGCATGGCTGACAGGTGACTCAGTGATGCTCTTGGGGGGTGCTTGTGGCAGGCAAGATGGATTATGCTTTATGTTTGCAGGAGTCATAACAAAGCATGGCAAGGGAAGTTCATTTATACAGTCGTACACAAGTCATCAGTGGCGCTTTACAGGAAATCGAAAGAAAGACATTAAACTGAAAATTAAAGCAGTTCTAGAATTCAAAACCACTTTTACCTTGTTGTTGAATGTCGGGAGCTTGGGCTTTCAAATGTACCATACCAAAAACACTGTGCCCTCTCCGACCTGCTTTTCTATGCAAATGTTTAATTTTAATTTAATTTTATGTCCCACCACACTGCAGCTGCTTCACTACCACCAAAATGAATAACTCTGTGACCACAGTGTTGTAAACGAACTGAAAGGGTAACAGGATTAGCATAACCATATCGAGACGAAAATAGTATGTTAGCAGCATAATTGGAGTGGGGATACAGATCCATAATTATTGCTGCAAGCAGTAATTGTAGCGCTCCAAAATAAGTGTGCAACAATTCCTGTTAAAATGCTCTTTTAATGCCACTAATATGTAAAGTTATGCTAGCGTCTAGATGAGTGCAGGATATTAGTAACTCTATCACTACTACATTTAACTTTAGGATTATACATAGTTACTAGAAAATCGCTTGACAAAACTTAGCACTCTGACACATTCAGTTCCATGTGCTGGCAAACTGGTTTTTCTTCAACATAGGTACCCTGGTTCAAACTATATGGCTGATTGCCAGATAGATCCATGGCTAACCTATCCTGAGTAATCTGGATACTGTACAGGGCTGTACATAGTGTTTCTAGCTGCAGGCGGGGTCCTAGAGTCATTGGGATAAACCATCCAATCAGCACACAGCTCATTTAATATTCATGTCCGGCCTGTGTGGGCAGGGACAACCAGTCTTTCCATTGTAGGGCTGCATTATTGGGTTCTTGGCAATTTATCAGGGCTCCTGGGCCTTTTTCAGCCCTAGCAGTTTCATATGCTATACAGAGGCTCAAAGAACAGTTTCCTAGTTGTCAAAAAAACGTTGTTCTAGAACCCCTTTAATATGTCAAACATTTATATACATAAAAAGAAATGATAAAATGCAAAGTTAAATTTAATCTTCAATCTCATTGCAATTTCCTATCAGCAATCAACCAATATGCTCCATAGTTACATTATTTAGTAAGACTAAGCAGCTGTAAATCTGAATGTTTTCAGTTCTGATTTAAGGGAACCACAGGTCTGCACAGCTCAGGTTTTCAGGAAGTTTGTTTCAGAGCTGAGGAGCATTGAGACTTATTGCTGCCTTGCCTTGCTTAGTCCTGGTCCTGGAAATGTATTTCTGCCCAAGGATATTTAGTGCTTGATTGACCACTAGCAGAATCTTAAAATGTATCCTTTCACAAACAGGGAGTAAGTGCTGCAATGCTCTATTACATACTAAATATTTATATAACAAAGGGAATGAATTCTTTGAGTCTGAACTGATAAATTTAAGTTGTGTTTTATGTTTGATTTGGAGAAAAGCCACATATAATTTTGTTTGTGTTGAGCTATCTAAGTTGTTCTTGTTTGATCTATCCATTGCAGAGAGCTGTTAGTTTTTACATTATGATAGTAAAACTCATTTGCAGTGGGGAATAATTTTAGGTGACACTGTTTGTCCTTTTGATTTAGATGTATATGCATATCATTTCTATACAACTGCCATGTCATAATAACAGTGATGAATCCCTCTGCCACAAATAGGTCTATTAACTGGAGCATCAAATTTGGATTAGCTTGCCACTAAAAATGGTTCAGTGTACAGTTATCACAGACTTCTTCATAAATGGGAATAGCCCGTGGTTGGCTAAAGGGGAATCTGATGACCTGGCCATGATCGTCAGAGATGTAGTGGAGTCAGAATAAATTAAAACACCTTTAAAAGGCAGAAGCCCAACCTGCAGTGCCACTGTATCCTCCCACATGGACCTTGTAGCGTGTCCGAGGTTCAGAGACAGAAAACTTGTCGTACTGTGCGTAGGCCATCTCTCCCTTATCTCTCAGGTCGACCCGCAGCTCGTACTGGGCTCCAGATGTGATCTTATGCAGATTGGACAGACCTGAGTGAAAGAGGAGACATCTGGGAACCACTCTGATCATACTGGATTCCTTCTTTTTTACAAAGAAGCAGCGAACCAGGGCTAGGAAACACTGCTCTAGGAAAAGTGATTGATTTATTAGTATTGGAAAAGAACTTACCAAGCCAAAATTCATCATTCATGTCACCAAAACCAGCCGTGTAATTCTTCCAGTTGCGGAAGAACTCCAGTCTGCCACTCTGACGTCGGAGGAAGACCTGTAAAACAATCCCGCCCCCCAGCAAAGGATGAACAACCTTTCAATACCGGCTCCATAAAAGACAGAACCACATTAAAAGCAATGCTAGAACTCCATAAATAAGAGAGGACTCAGTTTCTTCAAATTTTTTCCACATTTTTAGATACAAAAATGTATATTTCATATGAGACAAATATTCTTAGAAAATGTTCAGGAACAAAAACCTTTACCAAAGAATCCATAAAAACAGCAAATATCCAAATAAATAGTTTGAAAGCCGTTCAAAAACTCTGGGTAAAAATTGTTTAAGACTACCTGAAGTTATCACAGAAACGTCCATAACTTAGTTATGGATGACTCAAGACTTTTGAATATATCATTGGAAAATATTCTGTGTCCATAATATTGAGTAACTTACAATCCATCCACCTCCATCAGTTCTCATGTCGCAGTAGACCTGTAGGGGTTGGTTCTCGTCTCCACCCAGGTAGATGGTGTGCATGCCTGATGAGGTGTCACCGTTCAGCAGAGCCTGGGAGCAGTCCTTGGGGTGTCTGTACAACACACCAGCTACATAAACACACAGATCAGACACCTGTTATCTTCTGTGTTCAGTCTTCTTCCTTCAGCTGATAACAGGCAGGTCCTCCAGGTAGGTTTCACAACTCAACAGCTCTGTTAAACCAAGCTAAGTAGGGCCGTGCAGAGACTTTTGGAGAGGCTGGTGCTCAAAGGTAAAAAGAGGCCCATAGAGCAAGACTTTCAAATACCTTAAAACAACATAACTTACAGTGTACAAACCTGAATAACAACATCGAATATTCATCAAGAATCTAATAGGGAATCACAATTCAAAGTCAAAATTCAAAAATACTTTATTGATCCCAGAGGGAAATTAAGTGTTGGTATAGCTCATATAATGAATTCTTTAAGGAGTTGTTGTAGATGATGATGGCTGTGGGCAGGAAGGATTTCCTGTAGCGGTCTGTGTTGCAGCAAAACTGAAGAATCCTCCGACTGAAGACGCTCTGTTGTCGTATGACTGTCTCATGAAGAGGATGCTCAGTGTTGTCCATAATTTTTTTGATTTTATGAAGAATCCTTCTTTGCATCATCAGCTCCAGTGGATCCACAGTCGTCCCAAGAACAGAACCAGAACCTTCTTTATCAGGTTGTTGATCCTTTTTAAGTCCCTGGCTCTGATGCTGTGCCCAAGCACTCTCTACCCCATCTATTGTGCCTGAAGCTAAGTAACAAAGAACCCAGGGCTCAACAAGTACTGATTAGAAATGTATTCTTTTTATGGCACTAATATGTATGAGCAAGAACCAATTAGCCTGTTCAAGTAACGGTAATAAAGTGTGATATTTGCTCCATAATAAAATAATTGCAGAGATGAGTTGAACATGTGTTTCTATCGTCTCACAGAGAAGTGTATGAGTGTACTCACTGGTGGTGAAGATGGTGGAGATGACCTGGCTTCTCTTGGGACCAGCCAGAGCTTCCAGCTTCACTGAATATTCTGTTGAGGCGCTGAGGTCGGCCATGTTGTACGACATAGCAGTGGGACTCAGAACCACCTCCTGATGGAGGAGAGACACGGCCACACATTTCATCACCTTACAGGTAATAGATCACAGTGCATACATGGATAATAGCATCTGCATGTCCTCTGTGGAGTTCTACTGTGAGCTCACTCACATGGATGGTGCCGACAGCAGACTCAAAGTGGAGGAGGTACCCACTGATGTCCGCCCGAGGAGGCTTCCAGGTGAGCATAGCGCTCTCTGTCTGGATGTTAGTGGCTGCCAGGTCCTGAGGAGCGTCTACATCTAAAGACCAAGCAGGAAACCAGACAACTCTGTTTGTGTTAGCAGGCTGCAGACTTTACAGTCAGATCAGAATGCTACAATCATACATGTTACATGTTACAAATTATTTAATACAAGTCATTTTGTAAACGTGTATTCTGAGTATTGGCTTGAAAAAGTTGAAAAAGTTGTAACCCTTTGAACTTTTATTTCTTGTCTCAAATTAAAACCATAAACTCCATTGATTTGACAAACAAATAATACATGGTTTGAAATATTTTTACAGATAATCTGAAAAGTCTATTTTGTGATAGTATTCAGCCCTCTAGAATCAATAATAGTTCTGCATTTGTAGCTGTAAGTCTTTGGGCTACTGTAAGTCTATCAGGTCAGGACATAAAGAGATTCCTGCTCATAGATCTTTGCAAACTAGCTCAAGCTCAGTCAGACTGGATGGAGCGCATCTTTCAGATATCTAAGCCCTTCCACAGATTCTGACTGAGTCATTCTAACACATGAATAAGATTTGATTTGAACCATGTAGTCCTAGCTCTGGTGAATCTTCATGGTGTGGCTTCTGCCAGAAGGCGAACCTCAGGTCTTTTAAGCCTCTAGCAGGTTTTCTCTCTGGATTGTTCTGCATTTAGCTCCATTAATTTCTTATCTACTATTATCACCTTCCCCGTCCCTGCTGACGGAAAGCATCCCCACAGCATGATACAGCCACTACCATGTTACACTGTCGGGGTCAGGTCAGGGTTATGTGCAGTATTAATTTTCTGCCACAAAGCGTTTTCCATGATGGCCAAAAAGTTACATTCTGTTCTCATCTGACCGGAGCACCTTCTTGTAACAATTGTCTTCTTCTTGCCACACTTCCATAAAGGGCAGATTTGTGCAGAGCACAGCTGATCGTGGTCCAGTGTACAGATTTTCCCACCTGAGCTGTGAATCTCAGCAGCTCCCCCAGAGTTACTATGCTTAACCTGTCAGTTTAGATGAATGTTCATATGAGGGTAGTGTTGTAGTTGTGTCATACTCTTTACATCTTGAGATGATTGAACAGAGCAATATGAAATCTCTGTAGCTTGAGATCTTATTTAAAAACCTACGTGTGCTTTAAGGTTCTATACTACTTTTATTCCTCACATTAAAAATATCACTAAAATAGGTTTTTATCAACTAAAGAACATTACCAGAGTCCGCCCCATTCTCTCTTGGGCCAACAAGGAGACACTGATGCTTTTATCACCAGTAGAATTGATTACTGTAATGCCCTGTTTTCTGGTCTTCCCAAAAAGAGTATCTCAGGTTTACAACTACTACAAAATTCAGCAGCATGTGTCCTGATGAAGACCAGGAGGCGGGAACACATTACACCTGTCTTAAAATCATTGCATTGGCTCCTTGTACATTTCAGGATCGACTTTAAGGTTCTTTTAATGGTTTCTAAGTGTCTTAATGGTGTTGGGCCTTCTTATCTCTCTGAACTGCTTTTACCATATAAACCTTCGCGGTCTCTGCTCTCCTCTGACAGCCGTCTCCTTGTCACCCCAAAAGTCAGGACACACACTCATGGTGAAGAGTCTTTCCAGTTTTATGGCCCTCACCTCTGGAACAGGCTGCTGGAGAACCTCAGGGCCGCAGAGAACGCTCATGTTTTTAAGAGCAGGCTCAACACTCACCTTTTTAACTTAGCTTTTAACTGATTATTATTTATTACTGTTTATTTAATTGCTCTGCATGTTTTATATGATTATATTTTTATCAGTTTTACTATTTAATCTTAGCACATTAATTTACTGTTTATTTTTATACTTTAATTTATCTTAATCCCCGTTCCAGTGTTTCTCTGTGGGAGCCCTCTGCCCCGGGAGCGGTGGTCGGCTGTAGCTGCCTGGGTGCTCTCCAGGTGGAGCTTGGGTGGAGGTGGGGGTCTTGGCCTTGCCTCCACTGGGTGCCCTGTGTCGGTGTCTCGGCTGCTGCTGTTAGTCTACCGCTGCCGGGGCAGATGGCTCCTCTGATGGCGTGTCCTTGCATGGTTCATCTACACTTGGCCCAATGTCCTTTTTTACTTTTTCTTTTAACTGTGTGTGTGCATGGGAGATGGGTTGGGGGGAGGGGGGTATAACTGTGAGCATGCTTTTAAATCTGTGGGGGAGGGAAGGGAAGGTGGTTTTATGTGGGGTCATTTTAATCTGTAAAGCACTTTGTGATGCAACTTCTTGTATGAAAAGCGCTTTATAAATAAAGTTTGATTTGATTTGATTTGACTAGTTTGTGTCTAATGTTCTCGGAGAAACCTGTGAAGCCTTCATAAAACAGATGGATTTATACTGAGATTAAATTATACACAGGCGACTGTTTTATTAATCAGATGACCTCTAAAGGCAGCTTGTTGGACTGGATTTAAAAGTCATGCATCAATTTCTTTACACATCACAGATATCCACTCCTTTGTGTTCGTTAATCATAAAATACTAATAACACATTTTAAAGTGTGTGGATTTGAAATTACAGTGACATTAAACAAGTATGAATACTTTGGCAAGACACTGTACAACAATAAATGTAGGAATTAGCCAAGGTCAACAGCAAACAGACTCTTTGTCTTGATGTGAGACTAAACAGCTCAGACACCGACCTGTAGTGAACTCTGTTGTGGTGGCTGCACTCTTGGCCAAGTCCCTCACAGCATAGACCTTCACAGTGTAGAGCGTGGCCGGCTTCAGTGAGCTCATCTCAAACTCCACCACGTTTCCTGACACACGCTCCATCACTGGAGCCACTGGGAGACACACAGGGAGACACGTATTCACTCAGCACAGCCTAGGAACACTTAAATGCTGGAGATCGTTTGCTTTGGTGATCTGTGGATTTCCAACCATGATGGAGAACAGTTTCATAAAACAAAATGTATCATAAAATGTCCCAAAGATTTGGACACTGTCATTTTAGGTCTGAGACCTGGAGGCTGCCTAGATCTCAACACCTCTGACAAAATGTGGTCATTTCTCAAACTGTGGGTGGACAACTCAAAGTCAGCAAACTGTGATCCACTACATGCACAAATATGAGAGAATGGATCACCATCAGTCAGGATTAGCTGCTTGATTTTGGATGTGTGCATACATGTGTACGTACCAGAATCTGCACTGTATGTTATAACATAACCGTCTACAGTTGCGATGGCAGGTTGCCACAGCAGCAGGGCCTCAGTGTCTGTGATGTTGACTGCAGTCAGTCCTCGGGGCCTATCCAGAGCTGTAACACACACACACACACACACACACACACACACAGTAAGCATAGAATGACAGTGAAGTTGATCCCACTGCAGTAAAACCCAGAGGGTTTTTATCCACACTGTTGCAAATATGAGCTCTTAGGTGTTTCATTCTGTCCATTTAGACTGCTAGCAAACAGTCCAATGATAAGTCGAGGAAGACCAATGAGTTATGTTATCATTGTATCTGATGCAGGATTTCTAAGCTGAGTACACACAGGCAGCACTACAAACACAGACAAACAGACTGTAAGTAATGGTAAAAGATGAGGACAATCAGTATGCATGCTGCTGTGTAGCTAACCTGTGGTGACGCTATCAGATCCAGGCTCACTCTCTCTTTGCTCCTTCACAGCAACAATGGTGACCTCATAGGTGACCCCAGGAGTCAGGTTGGGTAGGACGGTGTGTGACTTCAAGCCGTCCACCGTCAACGTCTTCGCAACACCTGGGAGTTCAGCAATGGACACTACTTGTTTTACTATTTGAAGGAAGCTTTTAAAACTAATGTGTTCTACAGTATATAACACAGACAGACAGAAGATTATGTATTTTTCTCTTAAAATGACCTACAAACTAATATAGAAATAGATGTATGATGTGTTATGTTTTAAAGATGCTTGTTTCTATTTGTGTTTTATCATATATCTATATTTTGCATCCACTTCAGGCAGACTATCAGGTAAAACATCTCAGTCCTACATTTAAAACTGTAATATTATTGTTAATGGCCCAGTAAAAGCTATTCATGGGCAAAGGAGGGCTACAACACTAAAACAAATGTTGTATTTACTTGGTTGTTTATGATTAATCTGTTTTTTCCCCAATCATTCATTTGTTGTAGTCATGTTATTAAAGGGTCAGCAGGGGGCAGCATCAACCTACTTCTGGAGGCAACAGGGGTACTGTAGGTGTACTGGCAGGAAAGTCAATGATAGGTTGGAAAATCAACTGAGCCAGCCTCAAACAGGAACCGTAAACTTTTTAAAATTGATTTTTCATATCTCAATATCTCTTTAAAAATAAACTATTCATAATTAAGTGTGAATCTGTTAATGTGGTAATGTAGCTGTGATATTAACCTCCATGGGCAGGCATGTAGGTGACCTGGTAGTTGTCAACCCGAGCTCTTGGAGTCAGCCAGTGAACGGTGGCTGAGGTGTCGGTCACTCCGGAGAAGCGGATACCCTTTGGTGAGCCCAGGTCTGGCAAAGATGGGACAGAAACACACAAATGGGAGCAACAACAAGAAAAACAGAAGGTTTAGTCAATATGTGCTATGACTGCTAATGAATGTCATGCTTGAGGAGCTAATATTGACACATCTGCAACAGACTGAAGCAGCAGACAGGAGACAAAACACAAATTCACTGATTAAAGGCTGTAAAGATCCTCCAATGGATGGCAATGATTTACACAAATGGAGCAAGAGAAAGTTCAAGAGACAGACAGACAAAGGGGACCGGGGAGGTCCCTGCTCACAGAGACACCCTTCCCAGTTAGCAGCGAGTCGCAGTATCTCATGTAACAGACCTAAAGAGCTTGGCCTCATTTCATGGAACACACCAAAGTGAAACATGCGCCACACAACCCAGGAGTAAAGCCTTGCCCTCAGGGAGGACAGGGGACACACAGGGACAGAAAAGCCTGTTATGTGACACGGACAACCAACCAGCCCCCAACAACCATCACCACCGCAGGCTCCTTTAGAAAACCAGCCAGTAACACAGGGGGGCAGGTAGGCAAAGACAACATTTGGGAAGAGGAGGACACAGAACTCACAAGGGGTCGAGTTTTATTTACACTACCAGTTAGAGCTGCTGTAGGATTTTTTTCTAGACTAACAGGTCGAAAAAACATGTACTGTCTGGGTCAGAGGTTTCCACACAATTAGCAGAATGAACGTCCCTTACATTGTGGTGTTAATATTATAAAGCAAGCAACTTTAGTGAAACATGCCTGAGTTTAAAATTAATGAGGATTTTCTTGAAATACAGGGTCAAAATGCATAGGTGTTCACTAATTATTTTTGTGAATATTCTTTAAGTTGAAGAGAAATCAGAGATTTTCTGCACCCATCGAGATCCTGACATAATTCTGTTTGGATATCTGACCTCATCAGAAATGCTAGGGCATTGTTAGTCATGGGTTATCTGGCACAGACCCAGCTTTTAAAGGTATTCCATAAATTGTCATCAGGAGGACTCCAGACGTTACATATCAGCCTGCTTTATCCATTCTAAAACCAGTTTGTGTCCTTGGGAACATTGTTCTGTTGGGACAGCTGTTGATACAAGGTTAAGTTGAGGAATTTAAAGGTAGGCCTTCAGTACCACCAGCAGTGAAACAATTCCTCTGCATGATGTTACCACCACCATGCATTACAGCTGGTTCAATTCTCTCAAGTTTAAAACCTTCCCCTTGACCTTGACTCTTTCAAACATTCCACTCATAATTGTGGCCAAATAGGTTATTGTTTGTCTTATCTGACCATAAAACCTTTCTCTCGAATCTATTTGGGAAGATGCACATTCCAGTCCTGCTTAAAGGCATAGCTTGTGGACCAGGACTTCCATCTTGGACTGCAGTCCTTGCACTGGATGGGCAGTAACACTGCTGGTTGACACTTTTGGGGTGTTCCAACATGGGAATGGTCCCAAAAATGGATCAAAACTCATGAAGTTGGTTTTGGTATTTAGACAGCCTTTTCCATAGTTCCCTGCATCCAGGATGTTGTTGTTCTATCCCAAACTGTGTGCTTCGTTCTGTTCGACTTTTTTAGCTCCCTGTTTTTAATGTTTCTTATGGTTTGTTTTCTTATTTTGCCTTTGATCTCTTTTATTTCTGTAAAGCACTTTGGTTGGTTAAAATGCCATATTAAAAGCACTTTATAAATAAAATTGCTATGCTATGCTAAAACTGGTTGTGGAATAGAAGCAGGCTGACATTAATCTTCCGGAATGGCCTCAGCCTCAATCCAATTAAAAACAGATGGGCTATGCGTTGGTGTTGATTCTATACGAAGGCAACTGGACTTCTTGAACAATAGGAGTCCAGTTGCCTTCAATTAAAACTGTTAGGTTTATGGGCTATGCTTGCAAGATGGGCCAGTACCTGAAGATCAATAAGATTAATTTAGCTCGAAGGTATTTCTGATAATAACACTGGTCAAATATCCACTCAGAAATATGCCCAAAATTTGTTGACTGCTAAAAAAAGATAAAGAACTGAAGTTACTGTTCATATCATCAATCTATACCAGGAAAAACTTGTGCAACTGCTTCTTTAAAATTGAAAATGTAACATTCTAAGTGTATGTAAACTTCAGCTCAGAAATATAATTACAGACGAAAACAGCCTTCACACCATCATGAGTTATTGCATCTCGTTAAAACAATAGTGTATCATTAAGAGTGCAACTTTATCTTTATCAAACTAGTCAGGACTATTGTGCTTCAAGGCTGATGCCACTGATCTTATATATAGCAGTTCTATTTCCATCCAGCAGCTAACCAAGAACTACCAGCTGGTATGTCTGAATAGAGCTCCTCAATCAGAGGACTTTATCTCAGGGTCCCAGGTTAGTATAGAAACAGACAACACTTGATATTATTGTCACTTATAGAACACATTGTCATGCTGTCAAAGAAAAAGCTTGGAGGACAAGACACCATTCCACATTAAATATATATTGACGAGACATTTCCAGAGTTCCAGTTTTTCAGCACAGCTTCTTGCTTCCATCCGGTCACCATGTACCTGTTCTCACCCTCTCTCTTACAGACTTTGAGCACTTTCCCAAAATGAGCCCAAAGAGCTCGACATTGTACTCGGTGTCCTCTGTGAGCTCGCTCATTGTGACGTTTCTCTCCTCGCCACCCAGCACCAGCTCTCTTGGTTGGCCTGGGTCTTCGGACTGGCTGAGCATCAGGACAAAGGTGTCAAAGGCGTCCTCCTCAGCCACCCAGGTCAGCATAAAACCCTCAGGAGTGATGTTGGAGACTTGTAGAGCCTGTACCTCTGGTTCAATCTCTATGTGATATTTACAGTAGAAAGAGTCAGTTTTCCAGGTTTGCATTACTAAAAGTATAGTTGGATACAAAAAGACCCTTTAAAGAAAAAAAAGAGTGCATCAGTCTGGGTCATTGCATGGAAAGGAGAAAAGCTTTAAATATAAATGAAGGAAATAAGACAACAGGATGTTGTTTGCAGAGGTGTACCATGACATCTAACAAGGACTGTGGTTTATCTAAAAGCATAGCAGGAAAAAACCCTTCTGAATGAGTTAAGTATTCATATCTACACTCCCTTCCAACTGGACGAACGCCATGTTATGATCTGAAAAACCCAACCAAAAACATGGATGGTTATTGCATGTTCCTCATGGTTTTAAAAAGGCTGTGGACTTCAATGGATGACAAGTCAGAGACATTTTTTAGAACATCTCTAGCGAGGTTGTGGTGGTTTGTCGGCCTACTGCCAGGGTTTTGCACTGAAGACTGCTGACTGTTTTCACTGGTGTGCTCAGATTATGGAAACAGCTGCCTTGTTTCTTTAACACCTAAAATCTGTTACAGATCTACACTGCTGGGGGATTGGGCTATTTGTTGTAAATGCTGTAATACATTCTAATTAAATGGTTTAAAACCTAGAAATATTACTTCGACTGGATGATTTACATTATTTGCCTCTAGATGGCTGAACGCAGATATCAAATAATAAACCTCTGTGACAATTACAGGCAACAGAAAATAAGAACTGTAGAATAGTTCAAACTTGGATTGGCCAAGCAGCATGATGGGAATGACCCAACCAATTACAGAAGTTCAGCACCACACACAGTGGTGTGAAAAGGTGTTTGCCCCCTTGCTGATTTCTTACATGTTGTTGTTATTCCCTCTTCCACAGTCTTGTAACTTCCCGAAGGGGTAGCGTCCTGGCTGGGAATGGTTTGGCTAAGCTGCCTCTGCTGTTTACATGCAGAGAAATGTGGCTTTCTGACCACATTATCTGTGTGTGTTAGCTTGATTAGGAGTAGGCCATTTCCGTTTGACTTCCGCCGGACTAGGGTAATAATTTGATTTTCTCTTACTGCATGTAAACCCACTAACTATAGTGCAAAAGTATTCATACCACACTTTTACACATGTTATCACAACCTTCCATGTCTTTAATTGCCATTTCATTTGACAAAGTGGTGCATAACTGTAATATGAAAAGAAAATGATGTATGGGATTAATTTGCTTTTCAAATATATGTATGAATATAAGTGTTGCATGGATTTGTGTATAGCCCCATTTACTAAGACGTCTAAATAAAGTTCAGAGCAACATATTGGATTCAAAATGATCCTGATAAGTTAATTCAATTCAGTTAAATTCAAAAACACTTTATTGATCCCAGAGGGAAATTAAGTGTTGGTATAGCTCATATAATTAATTCTTTAAGGCGTTGTTGTAGATCAAATTCAATTCAATTCAAAATTACTTTATTAATCCCAAAGGGAAATTAAATGTTGTTGTAACTCATTATGCAAGTTCCTTCAAAGATTTGTTGTAGATGCTGATGGCTGTGGGTAGGGATGATCTCTTGTAGCGCTCTGCAGATCTGAAGAAGCCTCTGACTGAAGACGCTCTGTAGTTGTATGACAGTCTGATGTAGAGGATGCTCTGGATCTATGGCGTCTTCTTTTCAACTCATCAGGGTTTTGACGCTGTAGTTGAGGTATTATTTGAGCTTTTGTGATGTTAATCAGCTGCTGCCAGTTGTAAACCACCTTGTTGCCATGGTTATGCATCATAACAAATGTCCAAAAATAAAAAGTATCAGCAAAAATCCTTCCAGCTGCACAGCATTCAAAACCAGAGAGAACAGTTATCCACAAAAACAATGTTTCTACCAGAAATGGAAGAATTAAAGTTTAAAAAAAGAAAGAAATATGAACCAAAGTAACAGAGCTACTCCAACATGCTGCCACCTTGAGCGGCGCAATTCCGGAATGATGATGGCTGTGGGCAGGAAGGATTTCCTGTAGCAGTCTGTGTTGCAGCAAAACTGAAGAAGCCTCCGACTGAAGACGCTCTGTTGTTGTATGACTGTCTCATGAAGAGGATGCTCAGGGTTGTCCATAATTTTTTTGATTTTATGAAGAATCCTTCTTTGCATCATCATCTCCAGATGTTCCACAGTCGTCCCTAGAACAGAACCAGAACCTTCTTTATCAGGTTGTTTAGCCTATTTAAATCCCTGGCTCTGATGCTGCTACCCCAACAGATGATGGCTGAAGATATTAGACTCTCCACAACAGACTTGTAGAATATCTGCAGCATCTTGCTGCAAACCTTGAAGGACCTAAGCTTCCTCAAGAAGTCCAGTCTGCTCTGTCCCTTCTTGTAGACGGCTTCACTGTTCAGTCTCCAGTCCAGTCTGTTGTCAAGGTGAAGTCCGAGGAATTTATACTTCTCAACCACCTCCACTTCTTCTCCCATGATGGAAACAGTGTTTGACTTATCCCTGTTTCTTCTGAAATCTACAATCATCTCCCTTGTTTTGTCCACATTCAAGGTGAGATGATTGTTTCCACACCATGTCACGAAGCGGTCCACCAGCTCTCTGTATTCAGCTTCTTGTCCATCTCTGATACACCCAACAATTGCAGAGTCATCTGAGTATTTCTGCAGATGACAGGTCTCTGATTTGTACTGGAAGTCTGAGGTGTACAGAGTGAAAAGGAATGGTGAGAGTACGGTCCCCTTTGGGGCTCCTGTGCTGTTGACCACCTGGTTTGACACACAATTCTTCAGTCTCACAAATTGTGGTCTGTTTGTCAGGTAGTCATTGATCCAGGCGATTGTTGAGGGCTCCACCTGTGTCTTCTGGAGTTTCTGACAAAGCAAATTAGGTTGAATTGTGTTAAATGCACTGGAGAAATCAAAGAACATGATCCTCACAGTGCTGCCTGCTTTGTCCAGATGACAGTGGGTTGGATGAAGCAGGTGTATGATGGCATCTTCAACTCCACCTCCACAGATATAAACAAACTGCAGTGGGTCCGTCCTGATACGTTCTTGTTTGCTTACTCAGGGGGGCCAACAGGAGTCTCTCCAGGACCTTCATGATGTGGGATGTCAGGGCAACGGGTCTATAGTCATTGATGACTGATGGGTGAGTTCTCTTTGGTACTGGAACAAGGCAGGATGTCTTCCACAACACTGGAACCTTCTCCTGAGTTAGGCTAAGGTTGAAGAAGTGCTGCAGAATCCCACAGAGCTGCTCTGCACAGGCCTTCAGGACTCTGGGGCTGACACCATCTGGACCTGCAGCCTTGTTCCGGTTCAGTTTCTCCAGCTGCCTCTTCACCTGACTTTTGGAGACAGAGAAGTGGGAGGGGGAGGCAAAGGGGGTAGCAGCATTTCCTGACTTGGTTGAAGTCAAACATGTGGAATCAGAAGAGTCCATGGCTGAGGTGAAGGATAAAACATCCGAGGTGTAACAGTAAAGCTGTTGATCAGAGGAGAGTGGGATGTCTGTTTGGCTGGGAACAGGAGAGGGGGATGCTGAGCTTGTTCCTGAACTTAACCTGTTGAAGAATGTGTTCAGTTCATTGGCTCTGTCCAAACTTCCATCTATCCAATCCTTCCTGTCCTTAAAGCCTGTGATTTTTCTCATTCCTGACCAGACATCTCTGATATTGTTCCTCTGTAGTTTGTTCTCCAGCTTCTTCCTGTATGCCTCCTTGCTGTCTCCGATCTTGACCTTAAGTTGCTTCTGTAGACTCCTCAATAATTCCCTGTCTCCCTCCCTGAAGGCTCTTTTTTTTCTTCTTTAGCGGGTCCTTCAGGTCACTGGTGATCCAGGGTTTGTTATTAGGGAAGCATCTCACTGTTCTGGTGGGGATGATGTTGTCCACACAGACGTTTATATAGTCAGTCACACACTCAGTCATGGCATTGATATCCTCTCCATGTGCTTGGCAAAGAGTCATCCAGTCTGTGGTTGCAAAACAACCCTGCAGGGCTTCTTCAGCTTCTTGTGACCCTTTTTCTCACAGTTTTCTTTCTAACAGGTTGCCACTGAACAAGTGGTTTATATTCTGAACAGAGAAAAACAAGATTGTGATCTGATTGTCCCAGAGGAGGTCTTGGTTTGGACATGTATGAATCATTTACATTTGCATAAAACAAATCCAAGGTCCTGTTTTCTCTTGTGGAGCAGTTGGCAAACTTTTGAAATGTTGGAAGTGTAGTAGAGAGCGAGGCATGATTAAAATCACCAGATATTGCCACAAATGCATTGGGGTGCTGTGTCTGTAGCTTAGCAACAACAGAACTGATGACATCACATGCATTGTCGGCAACGGCTGAAGGTGGGATGTAAACAACAGCCAAAATTACACTGGTGAACTCTCTTGGTAAATAATATGGACGAAAACTTACTGCCAAGAGTTCGACATCTGGGCTGCAGAGACGACACTTCACAGTAACATGTCCTGGATGACACCATCTGTTGTTGACAAGCACTGCTACTCCACCACCTTTTCTTTTCCTCCTCGTACAGTCAGGAAGCCTGGCAGAGAGACGTTGGAGTCGGGGATATGATCCAGCAGCCACGTCTCAGTAAAACACATACCACTGCATTCCCGGTACTCTGGCTGAGTCCTTGTAAAGGCTTAGAGTTCATCCATCTTGTTAGCCAGTGATCTTACGTTGCCCATTATGATCAATGGAAGAGATGGCTTGAACTTCCTCTTTCTCTGTCTCCTTTTCACTCCTGCTCTGCATCCACGTCTCCTCCTTATCAACTCATCAGGGATTTTTGGCTTCAGTTGAGGTATTATTTCAGCTTTCGCGATGTTAATCAGCTGCTTCCGGCTGTAAACCACATTGTTGCCATGGTTACGCATCATAACAAGTTGTCAAAAAGTGAAACATTTACAGCAAAAATCCTTCCAGCTTCACAGCACCAAAAACTAAAAAGTATACAGGTCAAAAAAATGCAATCTTCTTTAAGAAAAAAGAGGAACCAATGTACAAAAAACCAAAACTTAATATGTTGCCAACAGAGCCACTCCAACATGCAGCCACCCAGAGCAGCGCAATTCTAGAAATAGTAGTTAGCCTAGTATTGCTTGTAAAGGTTACTAGACTAGTTGTGCAAATTCAGCAGGTTAAAACCTCCAAATTTAGTTAGAGAACATTAGAGAACAAACATCATCAATGAACACAGCAGACAGCTCAGGGAGAAGGTTCTGGAGAATTTTAAACCAGGTTTGGTTTTAAAGCTGAATTCTAAGCTCTCGACATATCTGTTCAATCCTCCATCTGGAACATGAGAATGTGTCACAAATTTAAACTTACTAAAACATCTGCCCACCAAGACTTAGTGGATATGGGATATAAATGGATTAATCAGAGAAGCAGCAAAAAGGCCCGTGGTAACTCTGGATGAGCTGAGGATATCCATAGCTCAGGTGTGGGAATTTGTCTTCAAGACAAATTTTAGTCGTGGACACCACCAATCTGTCCTTTATGGAAAAGTGACAATTAATCAGCCATTGTCGAAAAAAGCCATCAGAAGGCCTGTTTACAGTTTACAATAAATTATGTACACACACATCAACATGGAAGATTGTGCTTTTTGTTAGATGAGACCAAAACTGAACTTTGAGCTAAATGTAAAACCCTCTGTGGGGGAAAGCTAACCCTGAACAACATCATTATCATAGGGAAATATGCTGGTGGCAGGCAGCATTATACTGTGGAAATGTTTCTGTTCAGCTGGTCAGAGAGGATGGGGCTAAATATAGGAAAAGCCTGGAAGATAACCTGTTGGAGGCTGTATGTTAATAATGGGGAAGAGATTCATCTTCCAGCAGGATAACAACCCTAAACAGACAGAGTTATATTACAAAGGCTCAGAATAAAACATATTAATCTGTTAGAATGGCCTAGTCAATGACTGAATCTAAATCCAAGGTAACCCTTGACAACTGCTACTCACAAATGCTCTCCACCTAATCTGATTGAGTGTAAACTATTCGGCAAGGAAGAAAGGATCAGAATTTCCGTTTGTAGATGTACAAAGCTGGTAGAGACAGAAGACCTGCCTCTGGAACGACAGACAAAGGTGGTTCCTGTTCCAACTCAGAGGGACCAAACAACAATCCACGGCCCACGTTTCTGATCTATATTTGTAAAGCTACATAAAAACCAAATATCATTTTCTGCCCACTTCAAAATTATTATCATAATTAATAACACTAACATTATAATTATTATATTACCCTGTCATGGTCTGTGACATAAGGTTCCAATAAAATATGAAAGGTTTTGTGGTTGTAATGTGACAAAATGTAAAGTTGAAGTTACCACTAGTTAAAAACTGGAGTGTGAGTCTGTAGTGTTGCAGGCAATCGTGGCAGTAATATCAGGACATCTGAAGTCACTATCTGCTGGAGGAAAAAGCTGCTTCTTCAGAAGATGGGTCTGCTGCACTTTAATTAGCCAGAGAAACTTCCGGTAGCAGACAGATGGACAAACAGAATGGATAGAGCTTTAAAAGCAGTCTGGGTAAAAGCAGATATGAGTGAGCTCAGGAAGGGCTCAATAAAGCCCAGCGCCACCGCTCATTAAAACACTGCTCCAAATGCGAGGGTCTCAGGGGTCCTTGAACTAGCCTGAAACCCCCTTTTTTCATTGTGGGGGGGGGGGGGGGGGGGGGGCGTGAGGCATTGCTTGTGAGAAGAAGTGGTGGAAATGAGAAGCATAGCGACAAATCCCAGGGAGCTGTCACTCTTCATTAGCCGCCGAGCGGCTTTAACTGGTCAGTGGAAGAGAGGGAGGGCCGTATCCATCAGCTAACATGTGCTAGCTTGCTGGCTACACATACACTCCCCCCCCCCACCCGCCTCCAAAGACCTGAGGGAATACAATCCCTGCTCACAAAAAGGAGCCTGTTAATGGAGGAGGTATGCGCCAAGGCCAGCTAACCTTCTGAAAAGGGGGTCTGCAAGCAGAACCTCAGCTCTGTTCCAGTCTCGCCTGATAACTTTAGAATAGCAGCTAGTGGTGGTATGAATCACAAGTGAGTGAAGCTTGCTCTGAACAAGCCGCACCTCTTTTTACTTCAACCATTTTGTCAATTATATGTAACTCCTCCTCTATTAGTCAAAGTTTCCCTACTCGCTGATGTGCTGAGGAGGCTAGTTTCCCTTCAGCATCCTCCTCCTGCAGACTGACAACAACCACCACGCATAATGTGATCAAATTAGTCTGCACTCACATTCACAACTTGGAATGTTTTATGGATTAAGTGATGCTAATGAAAAATGGTACGATGGCTTCACCCCACGATTAGCATGCGGACAATGGGCCATGTTGAGCACATGCCATATTCCACATTGCCCCAGAAGCCCCTGGCACCGAAGCACAAGAGCCCAGGGGCAATGGCAGCATGAGAATGAAGAGCGGTCCAGGCTGGAGGGAAGTGGGGATGCATACAGAAGAGAGGCCTCACACAAAGTGACAAAAGAGCCTGGGGGTTTTTCTCTCCTCCGTCAGTACCCCCATCTTTCTTCCTCTTGACTGCTCTTCATCGGTAACATGCTCACTGATAATGTCGCAATAAATGTTGACATAAAAAGTCTCAAAGACTTTAGATCTGGTTCTTTGGACCTTTTAGTCTGAGTTCAAAAGGGTTTGTAAAAAAGATGTTGTTGAGGATATATGAATACTTGTATATCATAACACCGGGTTGCATGGCATGGTTGGCAGATGTTGATGTCACAGTTTACAGCCCTTTAATTAGGCACATATTGTGAACAACAGAGAGTTAAATACTAAAAATGACTGATTGGTATTGTGGGAGAGGACACCACAGAACCTGTTTGGCTGGGCAAACAGAAACACTGATCTGATGTGTTTCCAGCCTGTTCACACTACAGCTTAGGTGCTGCTTCAGGCTGGACTCATACCAGCAGGCAGACAGGCGGCTTTAAGGTGGAGAAAACATGGATCCAAGGCTGCTTTAATATCCACTGAAAGGGGTTTTGTGAGGGAGCTGCTGCAGAACATTAGCCTGTTTCACGATCCCCCCTGCATGAAAGGAAGGGCTATGTGTGTGATATATGTCTGTGGTTGGTAGACTGTTTGGGGATTTGGATCCTTCATTTCCTCTGAAAGCTCAGCCAAAATAACTGCATCTACCTCAGAAACTGATGGCTAGATTTATATATATATATATATTTATGTGTTTTTATGCAAATTAGAATCAGGAGCGTCTGAGAAAATACCGTATCTTCTGTTAAAGTGAGGTTTCACTTTGTTTGCTAATACACAAACCATGTATCTCTGAGTACATCTGATTATTCAGACTGTGACTTATTTTGCATTCAGAGCTTTGTGAAAGCAATCGTACTTAAATATTTTCACATTTTGTTACATCACAAACTGTAATGTATTTTATTGGTATTTTATTTAACAGCCCAATGCAAAGTAGCAAGTAAGTGAGGAGGTCTAAAAAGTGTGACATAAAACACTGAATATCATATTACACACTGTGAAACATAGTGGTGGCAGCATCATGCTGCAGTGTTGGTTTTAGATGTGCAAAGCTGGTAAAGCATTGCACGGTGGAAAATGATGTATTTTTGTCCTTCCACTTCACGGTTGTGCAGTAATTTTTGTTGGTCTAGCAGATAAAATCCCAATAAAACAATGAATTTTCATGGTTGGGGCATAAAAAAGCAGAGAAAAAGTTAGATAGGTGTAAATCATTTTACATGGCACTAGCGTTACTTTTAGTGCTGCACAGTGGCGCAGTTGGTAGCACTGTTGCCTTGCAGCAAGAAGCTCGTGGGTTTGAATCCCGGCCTGGGGTCTTTCTGCATGGAGTTTGCTTGTTCTCCCTGTGCATGCGTGGGTTCTCTCTTGGTACTCTGGCTTCCTCCCACAGTCCAAAAACATGACTGTTAGGTGAATTGGTCTCTCTAAATTGCCCTTAGGTATGAGTCTGTGCGTGTGTATGGTTGTTTGTCCTGTATGTCTCTGTGTTGCCCTGTGATGGACTGGCGACCTGTCCAGGGTGTACCCCCCTCTTCGCCCCATGACCGCTGGAGATAGACACCAGCACCCCGGCAACCCTGCATTAGGATGGACGGGTACAGAAAATGGATAGATGGATGGATGGATAGCATTACTAGTAGAAAAGGTTTTGACGGTGTAAAACAAAAAAGGAGCTGAACTTCATTATTTTGATCACACATATTAATAGATTAAAAGACTTGTAAAGATATCACAATCACAACTACAGTCATTATAAAGAAACAGCAACAGCACTGTCTTTCACTTTAAACACTTTAGTTATTAAATAACAAAGTCAGACTTTTAAAGTGAAAGTTCTTATGAGCCCTTGATATAAATGTGAGGGCCTACCTGTGGTAGCTATGTTTGAGACTTTTATTTTGAAGAAAGGAATGGCCAACAACTCCGTTAGCCTTATATCATTGATCTAGCAGCAGTTTGGCTCAGATATAGAGAAAACAGTGACAAAGAGACAAAACACAAAGATTTAATATCACTCTGGTAATACCACCACTGGCTGACCTCCAGCCGCTAGCTACGCTGAAGAGAGGTCCTGCATCAAACCTTCCTATCAGCTCGAAACTAAGGAGCTATTTTATCACATCTGGATAGCATTTGATCATCTAGAGTTCAAAATCTAAAATTATTTGCCTGTACTGTAGAATTCTACACTGAACACAGATTCCAAACACAGTTGGAGATTTTTCAAACCACCTTCCATTTGTAAAAACAGAACAAGCATTTTCAATGATTTTCTTTTTGGTATTAGGATCTTAGAATGAAACATGAAATATACTTGAGAACCCAATATCCTGTAAAATCTCCTGAGCTGAATCTACAGCTACATGTCAATGTACAAAACAATTAGTGGAATCCAAATGCTGCAGTGATCGAGACTTCAGCCTTAATAAAGCTGCTGTCACACAGTTTCCTACGGAGCATGCTGGGAAGTGTAGAGACTTCGCTGCTTTTAAAGTGTTCCCTTTGTAGAAAGTGAGTGTTACTGCAGATCATTATGACCAGCTACCTGCCCTTAACAAAAAGTCGTATACTTGAAGTTCCTTTTATCAAGTATGCTTCTCCCTACTAAACTAGTGCATTTTTAAGTTTATTGAAGTATACTTCTTTTGGTATACTTAAAGTATACTTCAATAAACTAAAACGTGAACTAGCATTTTAAGTATCACACTGCTAGTGTACTAGGTGTGTACTTGTAGTTCACATTTTAGTTTATTGAAGTATACTTTAAGTATACCTAAAGAAGTATACTTCAATAAACCTAAAAATGTACCATTTTAGTACAGAGAAGTGAACTTCAAAAGGAACTTCAAGTATACGACTTTTTGCTAAGGGTTACTTTTCATGTGACATCATTATTTTTAAATAATAAAAGATCAAGTGAATTCCTAGAAATGAAATTTTGATACTCAATGAGTGCCTGCAAATGGTCAAAGAACTAGAGCGTGTAGCATGGTATTAGATAATATGAAGTTATGATTGAGTCATGGCTGTGACGGTTGCACTGATTGATTTCTACATGGTGTATGAGAGGCATGAATAGATTCTGGTAAATCTCATTCAACTCCGTTTATTTTAACCTTATTTTATTTAAAAATATTGCTGCTAATCTGATCTAAATGCTTATTAATTATTGTAACATACTTTTTAAAAACTGCATCTTTATTTTAACTTAGCCTTTATTAAATTTATATTCACTTGTTTGATATAAGCAATTGTTCATCATCTGAGTTTTCTTTTTACTTTTTTACAAATTCTTAAGACCTATAGGGCTGGTTGATTTTTTTATTTTAGCCCATTGTTTCAAAGCCTTTGTACTAAACGAGGGTGTACTTTTATTTTACCGCCACTCTAGGTGTCATTCAGAGAGACAGCAGGAAAAAGTGGCAGCAGAAGGTGAATGAAGCAGAGGACAGAGCAATGCCCCAGTGCTGACTGAGTTTGTACCTGTAATCGTGTCTGCAAAGACAGGTTCTAAGAGCGCCCCCCTGTGCACCCCGTAAAGGTTGGCCTTGTACCAGGTGCTGGGGGAGAGGCCTGAGATGACGAAGCTGCGTGCGTCCGCAGGCACCGTGTGGTTTTGCCACTTGGCGCCCGTCTCCGCGTCGGTAACCTCGATCAGAAAGGCATCAAACATCCCATCATCAGCAGACCAGGACAGGAGGAAGCTCTCCCACGACACATCGCTGACAGTGATGTTGGTCACCGCCGGCATCTCCTCCGCTGGCCGACGACAAACACATCAGCATCATGAACATAAACACAAAATGTTAGATGGAGCTTTGGGTTTCAAAGCAGATGCTGAAGTGTTTAGATTGTGACGTGAAAGAACTGGACAACAAATGAGAACATTTTTTGAAAACCAAAGTGCTTGTAAAATGTGACTAAAAAAGACAAACATACACTCAGGCCATTCTGTGTGAACAGATCAATGCACATGTGAAGCACACTAAACAAACAAAGTGGAACCTTTGTTAAACAGTTGAGAAAGAGTTCAACAATGATGGCATCTCATCTGTATTTCAGTTACTTCATTTTGCTCTTAGGATAATAAAGGAAAGCCTTGGCTTTGTCTGGAGTCAAAGTATTCCTGTTTTTCCACTACAAAGGCCAACGGGACCAAACAGCCTCATTATCAACCGCTGCCTACAGCCACCTCCTCTATATTACCATATAAGTGGGAAGACATAATGATAAAAAGCAGCATGCAGACATGCTGATGCAGCTATTGCCCATTAATGGCTGTGAATGAGCCATTAACATTTGAAGGTGCAGCGTAGCCCGCCTGGTGAGGCTGAAGTATGCTGTCCACTTCAAAGCTGTGGGGAGGCCATGCAGAGCCACGTGCAGCAGCCTCAAATTAACGCCTATTATATATGTGCGAGCGATCTGAGAATGCTCTAGGAAGAGAAAGGAATAGATGACCCAGGTAAACATTATGGCAGCCATTACTGTCTGATCACGGCGCAGTAGGCTGGACAGACAATGTGGTGGTGGACAAAGCGAACGTGATGATGTCTTATGTCTTCATCCTGAGGCACATTAAAACATTCCTCTGAAACTAACCCATAAAACATTTTTCTTTCATTTCAGAAGTGTGGAATAGAGGTGTGTTTTTCATCAGAAACAAGCTCATGCTGTTAAGAACGTCTCCCGGTGTATTAAATGGTCCCCTCAGATATCACCTCCTTTAGGTGATATCTTCCATTTAATACACACAGGCTGGTCTGCTACATGCTGCAGGTTACAGAGAGACACACGGCCCTGACCCTTACAGCACTCATGCAGTGCTTGGATAACAGATTTATACAGTTTGCCATGAAATGGCAGCAGAAGGTAAGAATATGAAATCTGTGTTATTGGTCCTTTTTAAGATGACCACAATAATAATGCACAAAATACAAATATGAACATTATTATACAAAGAGCACATTTTTGAACAAAGCATGGCTGCTTTTCAACCAGACAATGGAAAACCAGCCTCTGTACTCACTATGAAGCCATTAGGTATTACTGTGAAGTCAACGACACAACACAGGTGACTGTCTACTGTCGCTACATGTTGGTCCAGGAGGAGAGAACGCTGCAAGTCAACGACTAGATGCAATCTGCTGAGATTCATTAAAAATTTTTTCACTGATTGGAATATTGGGCTGCACAGTGGCAAAGTTGGTAGCACTGTTGCCTTGCAGCAAGAGGGTTCCGGCCTGTGGTCTTTCTCCATGGAATTAGCATGTTCTCCCTCTGCATGGATGGATTCCATACGTATACTCCGACTTCCTCCCACAGTCTAAAAACACGACTGTTAGGTTAATTGGTTTCTCTAAATTGTCCTTAGGTATGAGTGTGTGTATGTGTGTGTGTATGGTTGTTTGTCCTATATGTCTCTGTTTTGCTCTGCGATGGACTGGCGACCTGTCCAGGGTACCCGCCCCTCGCCCCATGACTGCTGGAGATAGGCACCAGCCCCCCCGCAATCCTCCATAGGATAGACGGGTATAGAAAATGGATGGATGGATGGATGGATGGATGATATAATGAACTGAAGGATTAATTGGAATGTATAGTGAGGTAAACAAGTATTTAGTCAGCCACCAATTGCGCAAGTTCTCCCACTTAAAAAGATGAGAGGCCTGTAAATTTCATCATAAGTATACATCAACTATGAGAGAGAAAAGGGGGGGGGGGGGGGGGGGGGGGAATCCAGAAAAATCACATGGTCTGATTCTTAAAGAATTTATTTGCCAATTATGGTGGAAAATAAGTATTTGGTCAATAACAAAAGTTATTAATGGGTGATGTGTTTGGGATCCTTGTCATACTGGAAGATCCAGCCATGTTTCATCTTCAATGCCCTTGCTGATAGAAGGAGGTTTTCACTCAAAATGTAACAGTTTGAGCGGTTTGCTCCATTTTTTCTGCCTGCCTTGAACACATCGTTTTCCCCTTGTCTGGTCTTAATTGCATGCACCGGTGCTGCTGCCTATAAAACTCACCTGTGTTCTCCAGTTCCCTGCCAGATTGTCTGCAGCCCTGCCTCAGCTATCCAGCCTTCCTATTGCCATTGTGTTTGCCTGCCGATTTGTGATTGACCTGGACTGTTCTGACCCTGTCTCAGCCTCCTCCCCTACTGGATTTGTAAGTTGGATTCCTGTTTGGATCATTTGGTGCATTACCTCTGCTCTCTCTCTCCCTCTGATCAGTCACTCGTATTCTGGACTTTGGATCTGTTTTCTGGACCGTGGATTTGGATTCTGGACTCCTATTTGGATACTGGATTTCTCTTGGACTTTATGACTCCTAAAAGGAGAGTGACTCGGCGCTTAGGACCTCTTCCTTGAGAACTTCACTCCCTAATTATTTGAATAAACCTCTGCCTACCTTACTCCTTAAGCGGTGTCATTTTGGGTCCCGTCTGTTGAGTCGCTAGCCATTACACAAAATCTCTCCATACATGGCCCCATTCTTTCCTTTATATGGATCAGTCGTCCTGGTCCCATTGCAAATAAACAGCCCCAAAGCATGATGCTTCCACTCCCATGCTTCACTGTAGGTACGGTGTTCTTCAGATGCAACTCAGCATTTTTTCTCCTCCAAACACATCAAGTAGAGTTTATACCAAAAAGTTCTATTTTGGTTTCATCTGAACACATGACATTCTCCCAATTCTCTTCTGGATCATCCAAATGCTCTCTAGTTAACTTTAGACGGGCCTGGACATGTTGCGTCTTAAGCAGGGGGACCCGTCTGGCACTGCAGGATGAGTCCCTGGTGGCATAGTGTGTTACTGATGGTCGCCTTTGTTACTTTGGTCCCAGCTCTCTGCAGGTCATTCACTAGGTCTCCCCGTGTGGTTCTGGGAGTTTTGCTCACCGTTCTTGTGATCATTTTGGTCCTACGAGGTGAGATCTTGAAGCCCCAGATCAAGGGAGATTATCAGTGGTCTTGTATGTCTTCCATTCTCTAATAATAGCCCCCACAGTTGATTTCTTCACACCAAGCTGCTTACCTATTGCAGATTCAGTCTTCCCAGCCTGGTGCAGCTCTACAGTTTTGTTTCTGGTGTCCTTTGACAGCTCTTTAGTGTTGGCCATAGTAGAGTTTGGATTGTGACTGTTTAGGTTGTGGACAGGTGGCTTTTATACAGATAACGAGTTCAAACAGGCACTATTAATACAGGTAACGAGTGGAGGACAGATGAGCCTCTTACAGAAGAAATTACAGGTCTGTGAGAACCAGAAATCTAGCTTGTTTGTTATTGACCAAATACTTATTTCCCACCATAATTAGCAAATAAATTCTTTAAAAATCAGACCATGTGTCAGGGATGTGTGTGGAGTATGGACCCAAACGCAGACGCTGAGGAAGTGCAGGATGTTTATTTAAAGGTGGAGGTGATGGTGAAGATGGCAGGAATGGAGATACTGGACTTCGGGCAGGAACACAGAGACAGGAAGATGACACACCATGGGAAACGACAATGTTAGTAATGATCCGGCCCTGAGTGAAGGGAAGTGATGGGTTTTAAAGGCAGGAGGTGAGTAGGATCAGATGTGAATGATTGGAGAGACAGGTGAGGACAATGAGTGAACAGGGCAGCGTGACACCATGTGATTTTCTGGATTTATTTTTCCTCATTTCCTCTCAGCTGATTAACATCGCAAGAGCTGAAATAATACCTCAACTGAAGCCACAAATCCCTGATGACTTGATAAGGAGGAGACGTGGATGCAGAGCAGGAGTGAAAAGGAGACAGAGAAAGAGGAAGTTCAAGCCATCTCTTCCATCGATCATAATGGGGCAACGTAAGATCATTGGCTAACAAGATGGATGAACTCTAAGCCTTTACAAGGACTCAGCCAGAGTACCGGGAATGCAATGTTATGTGTTTTACTGAGACGTGGCTGCTGGATCATATTCCCGACTCCAACGTCTGTCTGCCAGGCTTCCTGACTGTACAAGCAGACAGAGATCTGAAGACGAGCAGAAAAAGAAAATGTGGTGGAGTAGCAGTGCTTGTCAACAACAGATGGTGTCATCCAGGACATGTTACTGTGAAGTGTCGTCTCTGCAGCCCAGATGTCGAACTCTTGGTAGTGAGTTTTCGTCCATATTATTTACGAAGAGAGATCACCAGTGTAATTTTGGCAGTTTACATTCCACCTTCAGCCGTTGCCGACAGTGCATGTGATGTCATCAGTTCTGTTGTTGCTAAGCTACAGACACAACAATGCATTTGTGGCAATATCTGGTGATTTTAATCATGCCTCGCTCTCTACTACACTTCCAACATTTCAACAGTTTGTCAGCTGCTCCACAAGTGAAAACAGGACCTTGAATTTGTTTTATGTAAATGATTCATACATGTCCAAACCAGGACCTCCTCTGGGACAATCAGATCACAATCTTGTTTTTCTCTGTTCAGAATATAAACCACTTGTTCAGAGGCAACCTGTGACAAAATGAACTGTGAGAAAATGGTCACAGGAAGCTGAAGAAGCCCTGCACGATTGTTTTGCAACCACAGACTGGATGACTCTTTGCCAAGCACATGGAGAGGACATCAATGCCATGACTGAGTGTGTGACTGACTATGTAAACTTCTGTGTGGACAACATCATCCCCACCAGAACAGTGAGATGCTTCCCTAATAACAAACCCTGGATCACCAGTGACCTGAAGGAACTGCTAAACAAGAAAAAAAGAGCCTTCAGGGAGGGAGACAGGGAATTGCTGAGGAGTATACAGAAGCAACTTAAGGTTAAGATCAGAGACATCAAGGAGACATACAGGAAGAAGCTGGAGAACAAACTACAGAGGAACAATATCAGAGATGTCTGGTCAGGAATGAAAAAGATCACAGGCTTTAAGGACAGGAAGGATTGGATAGATGGAAGTCTGGACAGAGCCAATGAACTGAACACATTTTTCAACAGGTTAAGTTCAGGAACTAGCTCAGCATCCTCCTCTCCTGTTCCCAGCCAAACAGACATTCTATTCTCCTCTGATCAACAGCTTTCCTGTTACACCTCAGATGTTTTATCCTTCACCTCAGCCATGGACTCTTCTGAATCCACAAGTTTGATTTCAACCAAGTCAGGAAATGCGTCTACCCCCTTTGCCTCCCCCTCCCACTTGTCTGTCTCCAAAAGTCAGGTGAAGAGGCAGCTGGAGAAACTGAACCGGAACAAGGCTGCAGGTCCAGATGGTGTTAGCCCCAGAGTCCTGAAGGCCTGTGCAGAGCAGCTCTGTGGGATTCTGCAGCACCTCTTCAACCTTAGCCTAACTCAGGAGAAGGTCCCAGTGTTGTGGAAGACATCCTGCCTTGTTCCAGTACCAAAGAGAACTCACCCATCAGTCATCAATGACTATAGACCTGTTGTCCTGACATCCCACATCATGAAGGTCCTGGAGAGACTCCTGTTGGCCCCCCTGAGTAAGCAAGCAAGAACATATCAGGACCCACTGCAGTTTGCTTATCGCTGTGGAGTGGAGTTGAAGATGCCATCATACACCTGCTTCAACCAACCCACTGTCATCTGGACAAAGCAGGCAGCACTGTGAGGATCATGTTCTTTGATTTCTCCAGTGCATTTAACACAATGCATCCTGATTTGCTTTGTCAGAAACTCCTGAAGACACAGGTGGAGCCCTCAACAATCGCCTGGATCAATGACTACCTGACCAACAGACCACAATTTGTGAGACTGAAGAATTGTGTGTCAAACCAGGTGGTCAACAGCACAGGAGCCCCAAAGGGGACCGTACTCTCACCATTCCTTTTCACTCTGTACACCTCAGACTTCCAGTACAAATCAGAGACCTGTCATCTGCAGAAATACTCAGATGATTCTGCAATTGTCGGGTGTATCAGAGAAGGACAAGAAGCTGAATACAGAGAGCTGGTGGACCGCTTTGTGACATGGTGTGGAAACAATAGTCTCACCTTGAATGTGAACAAAACAAAGGAGATGATTGTAGATTTCAGAAGAAACAGGGATAAGTCAAACACTGTTTCCATCATGGGAGAAGAAGTGGAGGTGGTTGAGGAGTATAAATACCTCGGAGTTCAACTTGACAACAGACTGGACTGGAGGCGCAACAGTGAAGCCGTCTACAAGAAGGGACAGAGCAGACTGTACTTCTTGAGGAAGCTTAGGTCCTTCAAGGTTTGCAGCAAGATGCTGCAGATCTTCTACAAGTCTGTTGTGGAGAGTGTAATCTCTTCAGCCATCATCTGTTGGGGTAGCAGCATCAGAGCCAGGGATTTAAATAGGCTAAACAACCTGATAAAGAAGGTTCTGATTCTGTTCTTGGGACAACTGTGGAACATCTGGAGATGATAATGCAAAGAAGGATTCTTCATAAAATCAAAAAAATTATGGACAACCCTGAGCATCCTCTTCATGAGACAGTCATACAACAACAGAGCGTCTTCAGTCGGAGGCTTCTTCAGTTTCGCTGCAATACAGACCGCTACAGGAAATCCTTCCTGCCCACAGCCATCATTATCTACAACAACTCCTTAAAGAATTAATTATATGAGCTATACCAACACTTAATTTCCTTCTGCGATCAATAAAGTATTTTTGAATTGAATTGAATTTTGTCTCATAGTTGAGGTATACCTATGATGAAAATTAAAAGATTACATATTTAGTGGGAGAACTTGCACAATTGGTGGCTTCCTAAATATTTTTTACCCCACTGTATGTACGACTGAATTTAAATGACTTTTCTTGTAAAGTGCCTTGAGATTACATGTTGTGAATTAGCGTTATATAAATAAACTTAACTTAATTGAGTGAGGAAGAGGAGGGTTCATGTGAGGACTGCACTGCGGTTTCAGATGCAGTATTCAACAAAGATCGTGTAAAGAATGTAGAAACAGCCCCCATGCTGCTGACTAACTAAAGCCAGGTTTACAGGAAGAATCGGACCAAATAACAAACTGAAAGACTTCAGGGCTTACTGTTATTGTTGCCAGAGCAGCTTGAGGAACATCAGCAGCAGTACAGAGGGAAAACTCTAGAGTTGCAACTTTTTTGGTAGGTTATACAGGTCTAAAATACATAGCGGATAAATATTGATAAGAAAATATCAGATCTTGGAGCCATAAAAACCTAAAACAGAAATAAACCACAATCTGTAAAACAACCAATGTTTTTATTGTTTTCTCATTGGACGTGTACCAAACTGTGACCTTAAAACCCGCAAACCGTGATTTTTCTTAATGAAGAGTAGGCTGACCTTTCAACCGAAGCACATTTCTGGACTGTGTACTTGCTAGGCAGGTCACTTCAGGGGCTGATGTTAAACACCTGATATCAGATTTTTTATCTTAATCTGTGATTGCCCCCCCCCCTCCCCCATGTCTACAGACCGTTTGTCCCCTCCTGCAAAACCTGTGTGATCCATGTTCGTGTTGAACGTCTGGAGATGATATAAACCTCCCGGCTGTGGATTAGACGGCTGCTGATTGTGAAGACAACGACTTAGCAGGACTCCCAGCATGTGTTCCTTTATCAGACAGACCCACGGTTCATCGCAGTCAAATCACACAAAAACCAGAGGGGAGCGGGGCTTACGCCGACAATTATCACATGAATGAAACCTGCACAGGACTGCACTGTCCAGGCTGTTTCCCACAAGCACACACATTAAAAGTCCACTCTGTCTAAGTTTCTTCTGAGACTCCATCTTGATGCATGGGTGAAGCATCTGTGGCTTAAAGGCAGATGCAGGTTTGTGATAAAGTGCCTTTCTAAAATCTTCACATATATTCAGGGGCTCAGTTACCAACGCCAACACACATGTAGCTTCTGATCCCCAGAACGAAACAAAGAGAGCCAACCTGAATCTCGCTGACATTTCCCTTCCATCGTATCCATTTCTGGCTACAGTCCTGCATTTAACAGGGACCCAGTTCAGAGCTGGAAGATTTACCTGTGGGATATTTGTCTTGGAGGCACCCTTACCGCAGCACAAGAATTATACAATCACTTCATTTAGGGTTTCTTGTTCTAGGTTAAAAAAAAATATGAAAAAGAGAGAAATAATTCCATATGTTCTAAATGAGCCATAGGAGAGGGAGACACAGTGTCTTACATTGAGAAACAACAATGAATGCAATTCATTGCCTTGGTTTGGCCACAGTTGTGAAAAAAGGGGGGCGGGGGGATTATGAGAAGAGCCCCTTAAACTGTGCACCACCAGCTAAAACCCTCCTGGAAACAGCCAGGCTACAGTTACACAGTATTATTATTACCACATTTCACTTAAAACAAACATCTCCATTCTTTCTGGTTTCCCTAAAATGTTGAATAAAGATGAGTCTGTCTTTAGTTTGGGGTTTTCATGATCCCCTAGCCTGGCTTTGGCTCTCTGGGATTTAACAGTGACATTCCGACATCCTGGAAGCTCGACTTGGTACATCATCAATTCAAAACATCAGCTCCAACCATACTTTTAAACTACAGAGCAGCACAATCTGTGTCTGGATTCAGAACATTTAAGCAAAACATTGAAGTAGTGTAGATATCTGAGAATTCCAAGCGAACAATGATTTCTATCTCTCTGTCATCACATGAAGCCTAAAGGGAAACATTGGGTGCTTCATTGGTGTTTCTACAGCATTTAAGAAGGAATGCATCAGCCTGGTGATACTCATTAAATGCAACTTAAGGACTGATCATCTCCACTGTGAGCAACGTCATGAAAGGAGCCGTTCTGAAGACGGAAACATGCAATGGCAAACAGGAAAGACATCAGCATGTCCTCAGAGAAACACCTGTCTTCAGCTTCTTCTCCCACAGTCATTTATCCTCCACTGTTTCATTAAAACCATATCATCATCATGAGCATATTTACTATCTGCTTATCAATCAGATTGTATCCCAGCTTTTAACCCTGTATGGTGGAACCTCTAACTACATCTCTGAATACTAATTTTTCTAAACAATAAAGGTGCATGACTCCCAAGTTATGAGCTTTCCTCTGAATAAGAATGTGTAGGATGTTATTAGCAGGCTTCTGAGCCACACCACTGCACGCCTCTCATGACCTTGGCAGTATAGTGCCGGTAGTACAGCCTATATTCCACTATGTTCTACTGCTACATGTGTGCACCATCTTCTGTTGTTTTTCCTGATTCTTCTGCCAATGGTGGAGGTGCTGACTCCCAGAGGTATCTAATACGTGTGCACAATGTTGGAGGAGGAGCCATACTTTGGTGCAAAGCAACACCCAAACAGTGCTGTCTAAAGCCCGGTTTATACTTCTGCGTTGTGTCCCTCGCATAGGGTATGCCGTAACCGCCGTAGCCTCTGCGTAGGTCCGCAGAGGCTGGACGTGCACCTCCTCGGACCTGACGTGCAGCCCGGCGACGCGACGCAGAGACGCGGAAGTACTCCCTTGTGATTGGTCAGTGAGATTACGTACGCACGTACCATCTTCTACGTCTCTGTCTTCTCATTTGCTTGCGTTGCAAAGTGTTCAAAAGAAGGATAATTTGTTCGTCTGCTTCCACAATCTCGTTGAGACACTGCACCAAGTCGGCCGCCATCGTTGTTCTAAAACAGGAAATACTTGCCGGAACTGAAGCAAACATAAGCAAACCATCAGAAAAACTCCGCCCTGTGGAGTTTGCTGACCGATACCAGCCTACTGCCACCTGCAGGTCTGGAAATGAAACAGCAACACGACGCTTTCAGCCCTACGCAGAAGTATAAACACAGCAGTGGGTACAGCGGTTACGGCGTAACCTACGCGACTGACGCGACGCAGAAGTATAAACCAAGCTTAACACAGCAGAACTCTCACTTAATACTATGGGATGTTTATGATAAACTGACTGGTTTTCAACTGAAAGCATAGAGACAGTGATTCCTCCCAGTGCTTCTAAAGTTTACTATCAAATGCCAGTAAAGCTGAACTTTGTAACATGCTTGAATTCCAGTTGGGGGCCAAACAAAATCAGTCCAGAGGCCACACTTTGGAAATACCTGCCTGAAGTCTTAGGATGTGTCCAAATTCACGGGCTGCATCCTTCAAAAGACCCAGTCGACTGCTGGCAGAGTCCTTCATCGACCAGCAGTGAGTGGCTATGAAGCTGGACGGTCTAGCCTTCAGTTTCTTTTCGCACCCTTACCTCGGTCTATGTCCTGTTGCCTAGCAGCAGCTGTAACAGCGCTAAACACAAGCTGGAAGAAATACAGCTCAAAATCTTGCTGAGTTTTTTTGTTACTTATTTAATCCTTTATTAATCAATTGCTTAAATAAATTCAATGCAAAAAATATATAGAAAAACATGTCAATGCTAATGACAACATAAGCACTTTAGGCTTTTCAGTTTTGTATACTGTACTTCTATTTCAAACTGTTCTCCTTTCCCCCTCAATCTCCTGCTTTGTCCGCCATCTTTACTAAAACAAACATTTCATTTCAGCCCAGACACACCAGACCCTTCCAATCCGAGGAAAAGAAGGAAGGAAGGAAGGAAGGAAGGAAGGAAGGAAGGAAGGAAGGAAGGAAGGAAGGAAGGAAGGAAGGAAGGAAGGAAGGAAGGAAGGAAGGAAGGAAGGAAGGAAGGAAGGAAGGAAGCCCCTGACTTCAAAAACCCCCTTCTCAATCATCTTCTTCATGTCAAACAGGTTGTTTCTAAACAGTCTTCCTTCTTCATTAATTATTGTATCTTCATTGTTTTTGCAATACAATATTCTAGCAATATTATAATATTATTGTCCTTATCATGCTGAAAGTGACTGTGATTTGATTGTTGGAGTGTTTGAGTGTTGGAGGGGTGTGGGTGGTGAAATCAGAAATAATCATTTTGATTTCCATTATTTTCAGGGGGCAACATACTTCCAATGCAAATGTTTAAAATTATAAACATATTGTTGGAGCAAATAAAATTTCTATTTAGAGGTTCCACTGGACTTCTCTAAGAATTTTTTTTACTGTGAATTACAGAGCAACATTTCAAACCCGGAACCCTGAGCAGGACTGGAATAATATATAATATACAGGTAAGGTGCTCCTTCTTTAGCTTTTCATCTTCATCTAAAGCCCCACTTGTTTTCTAAATAAGGTCAGGAGAAGGTCAAATACGTTTATGAGCTGAATACTGATGTCATAATTCTTCTCAACAGAAAGTGTTACCTGCTGGTCTGGAACTGGATAACCCTTTCAATACTCTATAAATATGCAAACCTGTGTAAATATGTTCATAAAACCCATAGCTATGGGCCTGAAAATCTAAAAAAGTTCATCCATAGGTTCATATAAGCATCTGAAACATCAACTTCATAAGAAAATAATACCTGCTAACAGTGTAACTATAGCTTTTTTTTCTCCAGTTGATTAAGTAGCTTATTTGGGAACATTTGGGAGAACACTAATGGAGGTGCTGACCTGTGGGAGCTGAGACGGTGGCAGGGACGCTGCTCCTGCGGCCCCTCTCTGCCGTGATGCTGATGGTGTACATCATGCCAGGGTTCAGGCCCCTCAGGGTGTGAGACTCAGAGCCTCCTGGGATTGTGTCTTCAGTCCTCTGACCATCAGCCGACACGTAGACCAGTTGGTAGGAGTCCAGTTTGGCTAGGGGGCGCTTCCACTCCAGCATCATGGTGGTCTCAGTTACCTCTGCTACAGTCAGCTCTTTGGGGGCATCCAGGGCTGTTTGATAAAAAGAAGAAGAGTTGAAAATAAGATTTGATCTTGTTCTTCTTAACATAAATCCATCTGAAATATTTACTAAATTACATTTCCCAACATAATTCACTAAATCCTTTAATTTGTTCTGCAGGAAAGTCATTCATGTATTCCAGGCCTTCAAAGCTTTAACACACCAAAATGTAAAGATATTCTGACACTGAGGACAAGAAACAATGACGCATTTTATTTTGTCCCAGTGTTGAGTTTTTAGGACAGGACAGAACTGCACACTGTTGCAATGGATTTATCTAGAAATACCAGGAACAAAGTGTACGTTGATCTACAGTCTTAGATTTGTGATTTTATCATCCTATGATGATAATTCCAGAGGCAGAGTCATCTGAGCAATCCAAGATACCCCGTGTGTACCTTTACCACAATTCCTCTAGATCCCCTGAGGAGAAGATGAACAAAAAGTTTAGTCAAAGTTCATTTGAATTGTTTCGGATCAACATGGATGGTAAATCATTCCGTTATCTCTCGACATCCATGCAAGGTTGTGGAGCATTTGTCTTTGCAGATGGTGCAGAATGGAGCAACTCCAGTCTCATCATCACCAGGAGGTCATCATCAGATGTTCTAAGATGTTCTCCAGACTGATCTCAATGATCAGAGGCGACTTAGCTCTCCTTCTCAGACAGTTTTTAAAGTTACTAACATTTCATTCTACTTTAGATCTCTTGTGTTTACAACGTTCAAATAGTTTAGTTGACTTTTATTTATTTATAACAGAAATGGTTTTAGTTTGTTTCACTTTATTAACCAGATCTTTGGTCCAGGTTGTTAGATATGCTTCAGAGATGTATTGATCAGAAAAGTTTGGGTTTCCTCATAAAAACAACAGGATTACTGGAGCAGACATGCAGTTTAATGTGAAAATGTTGGATACAGCTAAAACATGGGAGAGAAAGGTTTTTATTTAAGGAGGTGTAGGTGGAAATATCTCACCTGTCACTGCATTAGTAGTTGTGGGCAGACTTTCCCGCTCATCTTTCACCGCCGTTACTCCCATCCCATACTCCATTCCTGGTCTCAGGCCTGCAGAACATGAGGAACATGAAAACTGTGTTATGGGGAAAAAAAATAACGTGCCTCTTGTTTTGTTTGGGTAAATCCACTGAGGTATCAACAAATGAACTGAGGGAGCGTCTATAGTCAAGTGGCCAGCTGTTGCAGCTAATGGATCTAGGGCCACAAAAACGCTCTCTTGTGGCTTGATTGCACAATAGATTGAAGCCTAATTGCGTTTCATGGTATGCTTGTGTTCACTATGGAACATCAGCATTGTATTTGGATTGATGGATCTATAGAGCCCTTGTTGCAGAGCAGGAACACTCGTTGCAGTGATACAGCAGGCTGCTTGGTCTTTACAATCAGGTCCTCTCTCACACTGATCGCTTCTAATTCCTTTATTAACTCCCACAGAGGTCACGGCGCGTAGGGCTTTCCTGCATGAAATTACACCTAATGCCCAGGAAGCTCATTATCAATAAAATCACGAGCGTGAAGGCAATTACAGATAATAAGTGTGTGAAAGCAGTGTTGAGGTGTGTGTGGAAGCAGGGAGGTGGGGGTGGGTGTCAGCTGAATGGACACAGTGCTTTATTTTCATTGGTTGGGCCTTCCAAGGACAAAGAAATTGGTCAAACAAAGACTCAACTAGTTCATTTTAGCAGCTTTTTTCTTGTTTGTTTGTTTCTGATGTTCTCTAATCGAGCTGTTCTGAAGTACTGCAGCAATCAACCAACAAAACGCATTAATGCATGGCTGGATACTGTCAGGCGGAGGAAAACCTATTCCCTTTCCTTCAACGAGCAAATTCTCACAGTCAAACAAAAAGCACTGTTTCCTCATTCAGGACTCATTACAAGACACCCGCTGCTGATCTTTTTCACAATGAAAGTGTTACTGTTTTGTGCCGGCAAACATTTAACAAGACAAAGGAAAAGAAACAGTTTTGGAAAAAAAACTGGGTAAAAACACTATTGCCTCCTCTGAAGTAATATCGCAGTATTTCTTCCTCGCACTGTGCTCCTCTGAAGACAGAAATGGTTCAATGAAACTGTTTCAGGTTTTCATAGAAGTTTGCCGTGCACAGCTTCTACATGTTCTCCAGAGTTCTCATCATTTACATCTGTTTAAAATAGAAAAAACTAAAATTCACTATTAATGTATTTCTACAGTGAGCAGACACTTAGACTGAAGGAAGGAAGGAAGGAAGGAAGGAAGGAAGGAAGGAAGGAAGGAAGGAAGGAAGGAAGGAAGGAAGGAAGGAAGGAAGGAAGGAAGGAAGGAAGGAAGGAAGGAAGGAAGGAAGGAAGGAAGGAAGGAGCCCCTGAATTTGTCCTTAAAAACCCTTTTCTCCCGTACTTTGATACCAGCAATAAAATATTAAAATGAATTTCGTTCCTGTGGCTGCTTTTTTTTTCTCCCAAGACTAAAAATATGACTTTTTTTGTTTTCTAAAATCTTATTTAAAAACAGATAAACAATCAACCTTTTCATTTTTGTTGATTTTTGGTTGTCAATTGAAAATGGAAAGAAGGAATGAAGCGCAGGTTGAAGATGATCCTCCAAAGTCTCAGCCCATTTCCAGCCTCTAACAGGCTGTCGTCTAACATTACCAGGTATTTAGCTCCTTCCATCCTCCCATAAACTCTAAGAAGCTTTCCTGCTTGTGCTACAGGAAAGCATCCCAGCAGCATGATGCTGCCAACACCATGTTTCACTGTGAGCGGAGCAGGCTCAAGACATAGTTACAGTCCCAATCAAATGTTAAAGACCAAGAATTTCTTTTTTTGCTTGGCTGGATCTTAAGAAGATTCCAAGTAGAGCTTCAAAATGCAACAGGAAGAAATGGGAGTGAGACAATTTTTTGAGCATACAGTTTGTTGAAAACAACGCTTCAACTGAAACAGAATGTAATTATGGAAATGCTAATGGTGAATAATGAATATGCAATGAATATCAATAAGTAACATGGCTACAATCTGATGCTACAACTTGAATCTTTTTTGTTTGAGCTCAGTTTGTTCACAAATACGTCCCAGCAAAAAAAAAGCTATATTTCGTTTTTAATTTTGGTATTAAACTTGACCCCCTCTCTCAGATTTAACCAAATCAATAAAGAGCAACTCACCCCCCCACCCCATATCTATAATTTACATTTTTGCTACCGATGTAATTTACCTTTTGACCAGACATGTAGACAGCACTATTAGACACTCATTTATACAGTTTATCAGAAAAAAAAGCTGATTTGGGAGTGAGTTGCTTTCAGGAACAGGGGCCCCCAATCAAATTCTGCTTAAGGCCCTATATAACCTTGGGCCCGCCCTGACTGTGGGGATGATGTGTTCAGCTTAGTGTTCGTTTTCAGGCAAATGTGGCACTTTGTATATAAAATTTCAATCTTGACCTCCACTGACCAGGTGCCATTTTTCTACACGTCACTTGTGGTTTACTGTAAGCTGGACTTCTAAGTTATTTTTATTCAATACTGGCGTCCTGTAGACTACTTCACTTGTTCTCCCACTACATCTGTGGATCTCTGAAGCTCTGATACTTTCCCAGAACTGCATGATTTATACCAAGATGAAACTGCAGACAGGTGGACTTCATTCACTAATAAGGTGATTTATGAAGGCAATTGGTTGGAGAGTAAATCCATCAGAGTAATGGAAGACAAAAGGATTTTTGAGAATCATAGATCATTTACATCACTTGTATCAATTATGCTTTAATTGGTGTTGGCTCATCACATCTGGTCCCAATAAAATATATTGAGCTTCATTGTTGTAATGTGACAACATGTAGAATGTGAATTTTATGGAAGGTATTGTATATCAACTACATATCACTAAAATTGTTTTGCTAAGAACTACTTAAATGCATTGATTTTAGGAATGAAAAAAAACTTCTACCAATGTGAGACTAAAGCTGCTTTAATAGTTCAAATCTTTTTACTCATACTTTGCTTTTACATGCCAGGTATCAGTGAAAAAAAATAAAAATAAAATGATAGTAGTTTGGACACCTGTGTGTGTGCGTGTATAGGTGTGTGTGTGTGTGTAGGTGAGTGTGTGTGTGTGTGTAGGTGTGTGTGTAGGTGTGTACGTGTGTGTGTGTGTGTAGGTCTGTCATACCAGTGATCTTGGCCTTGGTGGCATCCTTAGGTCCAGGGGGGAAGAGTAATTCTCCGTGGTCACCTCCAGACAGCGGGCCGTACTTGATGCGGTACTGGTCCACCTGAGCCTTACTGTTCTTCCACTCAAGAGTGATGCTCTCATCTGTTATTTCCACAGTCTGCAGGTCTCTGGGAGCGTCCAGGTCTACAGCACAGATACGGATGTTTGACAAATGGACCAAGCAGGCACATCCATAACTCAGCTGCTCTGAAATCATTACATTAAAGTAGATTTACTTTCAGATCAAACAGAAAATAATCAGGAAGGAAATTCTAGACATCTTCCCTGAATGTGAGAATTGGTGATCAGTTGTGCATGTAAATGCCTGACCTCTGATCAAGTTATGGCAAATATTTATATTCTCTTATACTTTCCGCTTACAAATAAAGAAACGACTCTCTGTACACAATTTTATTGAAGAAAAAAATAGAAAAGACAACTTTGCCTTCAATTTAAAAATGTAAATACGGTGCCTTGGGGGGGTTGCACTGGCGGATATGGGTTACTGGCCTGGTGGCCGTGCTGCGCCTGCGTAGGGTCTGGGGTGGGCCTGGGGATTCGGGGCTCGGGGGCGCCACACCCCCTAGCTGTGGTCCTGGCTGGGGGTTGGCCGGTGTGGGGTCTCTGTTGGCTGTGGGGGTCGGGGGCCGGCTGGCGGCCGGCATGTGCAGCCGCCTCTCTCTTTTTCTCTGGGCCGATTGTCATTGCCGGTCCCTGTATGGCGTCTCGCCTTGTTTGCTGGTTGGGGTGCCTGGCTGCTGGTTGCGGCGGCTGGGTGGCGTTTCTGGGCCGGATCAGTCCTTTTTTGCACTGGACTTGGCTCCTGGGTCTTGGTCTTTGTGCGGGGCTGGGCATTTGGTTCGGTCGGACTTGCGGGTGGACTGGCCGGGTGGTGGGCGTGCAGGGCAGGTGGGTGGGGCGCTGGGTTTGGTCTCCTGCCGGGCCGTTGAGCAACAGTGGTCGCTTTACAAGGAATGAGGCTGGTGGATGTCGGCCTGGTGGGTCGGCCGCCCGGCTCATCGGTTTGCTCCTGGTCTGGGCAGGTACCTCGCCGTGGTTTGGGCTACGGGGGCCTCCGGTGTGCGGGTGGCGCTGGGGGCCTCCTTTGCAGGGAGGCTGCTGCTGTGTAGCGACAGGTGCTCTCCCCCTACGAGGGCACTTGGACGGGGGGGAGGGGTGTGCGGGGGGGGGGGGGGGGGGGGGGGGCAAACTCAACCTGGGTGTCTAGTGTCTTTTGTTTTTTGAGAGTAGAGCGAATGTCAGGGTGGGTTTAGTTCCTCTTCTGGGATGGGGCTGGGGGGACTGCCTTGGGGTCCGTGGGGCTTTGTGGTGCTGTGGCCGTGGGCCCCGGGTCGAACGTGCCATGGCCTTCCTCCCCTGGTGGATCCCGGTGAACAGCGGTGCCTATTGGGGTCAGTGGGGAGCTGGCTCCCTGGGAAGACATTTTGTCTCCCAGTCCTTCCCTCCCCATCCCTGGACACCTCTGTCCACCCGCTCCATCACTTTACCACTCATATAGGGTCTTGGGGCATGGGCACATCACTGGGGTGCGAGGAGGGGCTTCCCTCCTCGCTATCCCGTGGTGTCCTGGGTCCCAATTTTAATATACAACTTAGACACTCCCACTTATAACATTGTCACGCGACACATATGTAGGGACTTTGGGGTGGGCACACTTTTCGGCATCCAGAGGGGGAGCGGTTCAATCAGCTTCACCTCTGGTGCCGGTGCCCACTGTTAAACCACATATAGACACTGAGGGCTCGGGGTGGGGGTTGGGGGATGTGTGGCTGCCTTACCCACATCCCACCCTTCTGTTTTAAATGCACATTATAACAACACGCATCAACACCATACTCGAGCGGGAGGATGGAGGCTAGGGGTCTTTTCACACCCCTGTTCGCTACGGGCCATCAGGGGTTGGGGTCCGGAGGAGGAACAGGCGGTCTGGTCAGGGTCCTGGGCTGTCGGGCTGCTTTGCCACTGTGGGGCCCTTGGTGGTCTGCTTGTCTCCGTCCTAGAAGGTAGGGGGTCCATCTCCCGGGTCCGGGGGCTGGTGGCTCTACTGGGGCATCGGTACCTGGACCTGGGAGCATAAAGTGCGTATGGGGTGTGTGAGTGAGGGTACAGCGTCATTTTTCTGGGTGTCTTGGTGAGTCAGTGAGAATGTATGGGTTTAAGAGGGAGGGAACGTATGACTGTGTCTGTATGTCTTTGTCTACCTGTCAGGTTGGATCTTGGTCTGCCCCCTCGCCTGGCGCACCTCAGGCCTTACACTTAATGGGGGGCCTATTTCCCCTCAGTCACTCCCCACCGGTGACGGGGGCCGCTGCCTGCCGGTGCATCGGTGGTCAATCCGGTTCGGACCTTGTGCGTGCCTGGCTGGGCCTGGGGCGGCCGGTGTGTCGGTCGGCCGATGCCCTGGGCCGATATCTTCCTTTGGTTGGTTGGGGCACTAGGTGCCAGGTTTGGGATTGTTGGGTGGTGCCTGCTTGGTGGCTCGGCGGGATGCGGATCCGGCGTCTCTGCTCATTTGATCACCTGTTCTGTGCGCACCGTGCGTGGCCGGTTCATTGGCGGGTTGAACCAGCCCTGACCCTCGTTGGATGCCTGGTCTCGGCGCCCTGCGTTGCGCTTGATCAGGACCCGGGAGCTGGTACAACTTGTTGTCCAGATGCTGGCTGAGCCCGGCCTGGGGATGCTGCCCGTCCCCTGCGGCTATCGGTGGGGCGCTGGGATGTTGGCGGTTGGGATTGGCCTAGGGCGGAGGCGGCGCGTGGCGGCCGGCGGCCGGCCGCAGCCCCTGCAGTGCCGGGGGCCCGTCGTCGGCCGGTCCCTTGTCGGGTCCCTGCTGGGGGGTGGGGTGCCCCTGGGCCCCGGCTCTTCCGGTCCATTGACCAGCCCGCCCAGGCGCGACCGGTTGCAGGCGGGGCCCGTGGGCTCGTCACTGCTGCCCCCCGGGCCCCTGCATAGTGGCCGCTGGACGTTCCCCTGGGGTTCTCCTTTGCTCCACTCTTGGGGGATGGGGTCGGCCCCACCCGGGTCCGCCTGGGGCTCTGGGGGTCCTTTGGACGTCTTTGCTCCGATCTCCTTCATGTCTGCATCGATTCCTGCGAGACGGATTGATGTCTGCTCACTCCACCTATCGAACACTCTTATAGAGAAACCTTATATGCACCAGCATTCTAACACACACACATAGATGTGGGGTCTCTGGTGTTTAAGGATATATTCTTGGGCTGAGGTTATCATTACTAGAGCTTGATTAATCGGTACCATGAGTTTTTCTGTGACGTTGTTGTTGTATTTTTATATCTATTTTTGTGTGATGTGGTTGTGTAATTCTTAGTTCACAATGTTTGGTTGGTTTTGTCGATGTTCCTTTTTCGTGTTTAGTTTAGTTTTCCCCCTCTCTCTGCCGTCCTGTGGGTATAGAGGCAGACTTCAATGTTTTCCTGTGTTTTCTTTGTTCCCCTTCCTCTCTTGTATTTTCAACTCACCCTCTCTCTTGACTTTTTGTTTCCTACCTCTCTTCTTCATCTTCCTTCTTTCTTCTCCTTAATTTTCCGTCTCCGTGTCCATAACATCAGGAAATAAAAAACCCAACAATTCATAAAAATAAAAAAATAATAATAATTAAAAAAATGTAAATATGGCTACAAAGCAAAAGGTGAAAAGCTCCCTTAATGTTTCTGTGAAAAAGAAGTCCAGAAAAAAACATCTAAGGGTGTCTCAGTAAAGCTCTGAGGTTTGGAAGGGAAACACTTCTTGGGCAGAATTTGGACATGAAATTAGGACTAAACAAGTTCCAGTTTTAGCATGAAGTCCTGAACTTAATAGGGAAGCCTGCCTTATTAACAATGTTCAGTGTTAGCCCTTTAGGTATGCAGCAACACCATTAAATATCAAAGGTGTTTAAAGGGGTCTAAAGGCTGTAAAATAACCTAATATTGACTGATATAAAAGATCATACTTTAGTGAATAAACTGAGTAAGTATTCAACTGTTGTATCGTCTAACAAGGATTTATCACCCAAAATGCTGAGCAAAGAGCAGAACCTCAGAAAAGAAGTCTACAATAGATCTGCTGTTCCAATCCCAGGTGGTGGCTTGATGATTTATTTTGTGGAAAATCCGCCTATTTTTTTGTAGAGAAGATCTATATAATAATATTCACAAGAAAATCAAGCTTTGGGAAGCTGAACTGCCGTTACACAATGCTACATGACACGCTATTGGCTGCTGGTAACAAAGCAGCCATTCGAGGAGCCCGACTCATTTTGCTTGCCGCTGATAGGCTAGGGATTAGCTTCAGTGTTGGTGTTAAAATGCTTTCCACTGTGTATAGTAATGCATATTCAATTCAATTCAGTTCAAAAATACTTTATTGATCCCAGAGGGAAATTAATTGTTGTTGTAGCTCATATAATTAATTCTTTAAGGAGTTGTTGTAGATGATGGCTGTGGGCAGGAAGGATTTCCTGTAGCGGTCTGTATTGCAGCGAAACTGAAGAAGCCTCCGACTGAAGACGCTGTTGTTGTATGACAGTCCCATGAAGAGGATGCTCAGGGTTGTCCATAATTTTTTTGATTTTATGAAGAATCCTTCTTTGCATTATCATCTCCAGATGTTCCACAGTCGTCCCAAGAACAGAACCAGAACCTTCTTTATTAGGTAGTTTAGCCTTTTTAAGTCCCTGGCTCTGATGCTGCTACCCCAACAGATGACGGCTGAAGAGATTACACTCTCCACAACAGACTTGTAGAAGATCTGCAGCATCTTGCTGCAAACCTTGAAGGACCTAAGCTTCCTCCAGAAGTCCAGTCTGCTCTGTCCCTTCTTGTAGACGGCTTCACTGTTCAGTCTCCAGTCCAGTCTGAATATAAAGATATATTTGGTGTTTGAACTATTAAAATAGACAGAAGAGTTTTTAGATTTCGGCTATTTGTCGGTGGTTGTGGTCCCCTACACCTGCGAATACCAGGGGTCCACTGGATTATGATTTATGCATTTTGAATGAATCTGAGCTTACATCTTGTTGAAGCTAGTTTCAGCCTTGAAAACGTTGTTCATAGTAACAGAGAGAGTGCTGTGTTCACAGCTATTTGTGTCAGAAATAGAGCAATGTACAGCACATTAAGTTTCACAGAGTTCCTGTAAGTTTTTTTCCGCACAAGATAATTGGAATCAACCTAAAGTCACATCCAAACTGGAGCTACCATTCCTCAGTAATTAAAAGGGTTAGCTCTCCTATAAGTCGCTAAATAGCATCATAAGCTATTCCCTTTTGAGATGGGAACAATGTGGAATCCTTCAGAATAAGGTGGAGAGTGCCAGCAGGGAGAAGATGTTTGATCCCATGACCCATTCACAGACAATAGGAAGACAATGGAAGGGTAGATGCATGCTTAGAACTTCATATGGACTTTACTCATTTATCCAGGTGAGGATAAATGAGTTCCAGCAGCCTTCACCAATAGAAGCACATCTCCACCTGATATGTCCAATCAGACAGCCACGGGGAGCAAAAGTAAATGAATCTGAATCTTGTTAGGAGTTATAAAAGTGCTGCATCTCTCTCACTCGTCATCCATCCGCTCAAATGAGGCTGAACATTTGCAGATTCACATAATTCAAGTGAAGGCTGCTGAGACCTGCCAGTATGCTTTAGCAACATCCAAAAACAGTCTTGCGTTGCTTCTATTCTTCCCATTCCTAAAAACAGCATCCCAGATCCTCGTTTTCTAGCAGACTAACTGAAAACTCTTTAAATTGACTGATTAAATCAGCATACATCAGAAACAGCATAGAATACCAGGGACTGACCAGGAACTGAACTTGGATCAGCTGCATCAGAGTACATCACTTTATCTCTCCATACCCCCAAGAAATAAGACAGCTAAAGAATGTTGGAAATGTACAATAATAGCAGCTCTGACTTAATGGAGCTTTTGAACCTGAGGATGACATTCACATCACATACACATCAATATGGATATATGTATATAGATATACTGTCTTGACTGTGAGGAGACCTTTCACCTGTGACTTTATGCATGTGTGATTCATTAGCAGATGAAAGCAAAAAGAGGAGCTGTGACTGCGGCTGGGTTTGGCTGTGGCAAGAGTAAGGCCCGGCGCCTCTGGGGGCCGATGGGGGAGGCCTACAGCAGCACCCACTACTGGTTCAGAAGACTAAGAATGACATGTGCTTCTACATCACGTTATTGCTAGTAGCACTTTTTTGGAAAAGTCACCGTTGTGGTCTGAAATTTCCCTAACATAGGAACAAAGTTGGCAAAAGTGATGAAAACAGAGTAATGTGTGCTAATAGGCAATAAAGCTAACTTGTGCATAAAAACAACAGCAGCAGCAAGATGTGAGTTCATTGAAGACTGTAGCTGTGCGTTGAGTCTGCTATATCTTTAGAACCATGATAAAGGCACGTGTGTTTCACCTGGCATGTAGTCAGAACACACCACAGTTATCTAAACTTAGTAGTATTAATGATGTCTTGCAGAAACTCCTGTTGGGACAGAATAACTGCAGGAAACATCAGAAGAATGGGAGAGACTGTAGGATTTTTAATGCTGAAATATAGGATTTTATTTTACTGCACTAAAGCTACAACTACAGTCATCTTTGATCAATCAGAATATGCATTCTGATGAGGCTTGTTCGTCAGATTAAAAGTAGCTTTTAAACATAGCAACCCTTAAACTGATATATATTTTTACTAAGCAAACTTTTGTTTAATTAAATGCTTTTTATTAGTCTGATGTAATGAGGGGAAAAATGTTTGATAATGTTTGGCCTTATGGTTAACCCTGGACTGAAACACTGTATGGGCCTGATTTATCAATATTCCAAACAAAGAGCTAAATATTGCATGCACGGCAAAGAAATTGTGCTAGTGGGTTGTTTTTATTTGTGGTTGATCTATTAAGATTGATTGCGCAACTCAGAACAGGCACAAAGAGCAGTATTCAAATGAGGACTTTGCATTCGCTGCTGTGTGTGCCAGCCTTTCTAATTTTATTTAATTACTTTTGGGCTAGAATATCTGTATTGTTTGTCATTAATAAACTTAATGCGTGCGGTGTACATGCGCCGCTCTCTATTCCAGAGAAAGCAGGTGCAGACGCGCTGAGTGTGCAGTGAGTTATGATGAGTCTTTGGAACAAAAAGGGGGAAAATCCACATACTGTCAGGTCATTAGAGAGTTAATTACTATCAGGTTAGAATGTGTGTGAATGATTTTTTTCTTTTGTCAGTAATAAACGTATGTTGAGTCAAATTTAAGACATGCCTTACAGAGGCGCTAAAAATAGGCACTAAAACAGCCGACGCAAACAGTTTCATGTTTGATAAATCACAATGTGTATGGAACGCCCACTTATTTGCATATTCTCCTTCCAACATTTTGCGCCTTCTGAAAAAAACACCCACATTACATATTCACCAAGGGCAAAAGTGCTAAATGGATTGCACGCATCTTGTTGCAGGTTTAAGAGGCACAGTGATTATTAAATCACCTGCTGCCTGTCTTTGTGTCCGCTGGGAGGTTTGCTCACATTTTAACAAACGTAAGCCTTTGATAAATCAGGCCCAATGTCTTCTTACTGAAGCGTACAAATGACAGATACTTTACATAGGGGGTGTCAAATTATCGCATTAATTGCGATTATTAATTACAACCATATTTAGCTCTCTAGGTTTTTTATTGCGTTAATCTAACTTTAATCTTTAATTTTAGTGTTTCTGCTTGTGAGTTGCCTTTAAATAAAATCCGTTTTTATGCTTTGGGTTTCTTGTGCTTTAGTTGTTAGTGGTTAATCACACCCTGAAGTGGACATCGATTGGCTGTCTGTCGGCCTGCTTATCATGAGCTGATAAGTTACTTCCGTTGTAGTGGAGAGGGTAAGATGAGTGAGGATGAGCGGTGAGTTGCAGACAGTGTTGCCAATTTACCGTCTTTGTCGCTATGTCCAGCGGGTTTTTAGACCCTCCAGTTATTCTTTTACAAAAAAGCGACTAGCAAAAAATGTAGCAAATTTTTCTGGGGTTATTGGAGAGTTTTGGAGAGAGTCAAGCATATATCCATGTTACTCTCACTGAGCAGCGGTTCAGCCGTGGGCTCGTCTACCGTCTCAGAACGTAAACACAACAGGCAGGCAGTCTGTGCGCTGCAGCTCCGCCCACCCTCATGTCCATCTGGATTCAGAGCAGATATTTACCCAACTAAGTCCAGAAGGCTAATGAATCACGCATGCTTGAAGCAGAAGTTGCAGCCAACATTGGGACTAGTCTCAAAACAGAGAAATGTAAATGGCTGGGACCACATCTGTTCAAGTCTGTTAACAAAGAAGGACTTCATAAAGCCACTTTTTTGTTATACATTTGTTCTGCCTTAATTATGTAATGAATTTAAATTAAAATACCTCAAGATGAAGGCTGCTCTCATCAATTACTAGGTGCAATTAAAAAAGAGATTAATTAGATGAAGGAATAAATTAATTTTACCCCCCAGTTTTCAATTTACACATTCCAAATGCACAATCACTAGCAGGCAATAAGAAGCTTCTAATCAATATATTTTATTTTTAGGCACCTTTGCTGTTTGATTTTGAGCAAATACTGAATTCATTTTGTTTGAACACCTGCAATAGAGACACATTAGTAACATATTCTGCTACAGCCACCAAATTAAACAATAAAAAACACAGAGGGTGAAGCCAACAGGAGAAGGGTGCCAGCAGGAGCTTATATACTGAGCCAGCAGGGAGCTCTATATATAAGTTCAAAGAATACATGCATCCACCTGGATACCTCTCTCAGAAACATAGCAACAGGAAAATATTGTGTGGTCCCCTAAGCCTTGGGCATCTCATTAGAGCTGGCGGTAAAAGCTGTGCCGAAAGAAGATTCCAAGAGTCTTACCTGTGAGGAAGGAGTCGTACACAGGTATGCTGCTCTGTTCTCCCCTCTTTGCTGTCAGAGACACCTTATACTGAGTATCTGGACTGAGGTCACCCAGGTGGTACTGGGTGTCAGCAGATGAAAGATCCACCACATTATGATCTGCAGGGTTTAAGCTGGGCCCGAAGGAGATGCTCACTCCATCCACGTGAGCCACAGGCTGGAACCAGGTTACAAGTGCTGTGGTGTCCGTCACATCTCGCACATCCACCTGGCTAGGGGCATCAATCACTGGAAGAGTCAGGTGTGGAAGAGGACTCATTGTAAAATCAATCAGAAAAAGAAACAGCCCATCATTAACATTATGACAAGTAAGCAAATGTTTTCAAACAGCAGTCTATCTCCAGCAGTCATTGAGTGAGAGGTCTCTGGGGTACACCCTGTCTAGTCCAAGAATACATTAATCAACAGAATCTGATCTTTATTTGCATATTCCTCAGATTAATATCTGTTATTTGTTATATTTCATAACCTTTTGATCTTGCAGTCCCAGCTGCATGCTCTGAAAGTACACAGTCATGTTATCTTGAGTTTTGGGAGGGTCAAAGTGATTCTGTTCTGGGGAGTTCATCTATTTTTGGGGAACTATGATCTAAAATGGGCTACTGGTCCCCAGTTTTGATTGAACTTTTCACTAACTCAAGCTCTGTTTGGTAGGGAAAGTCAACGGTAGACAGACACTTTGCTTTGCTCTGCTTTTTTTACTGACATAAAAGTTAAACTAGAAGATGTTTCCTGTCCAAGAATTCCTCTTTTTTATCTTGGTATTTTCATGGAATGTTCATGAGAGAAAGTAGAGACAGACATATCTGTCAAATTATTCAAAATAGGCCCTGTCCACCACTTAGCCACACCCACATGTCAAAATAAACCCTGCTCACTCACAAGCCCCACCCATCTGTCAAAAAAGACCCCGCCCACCCAATGCCCCTCCCACCTGCCAAAACAGGCCCCTCCCAGCCCTGAATCCACTCCTAAGCCCCGCCCTTCCGGTACAAGTCCCGCCCTTCCGGTTTCAGGTCCCGTACCCCTGCCAACCAGCCCTATGCAGCGTCCCCTATTGGTTTGGTTTAGGCAGGACCCCTGTCAATTCGGTTTATGCAGCGCTCCCTATCGGTTTGGCTTAGGACCTACATCATGTCAACCCTGTTTGTTACCCAACCCCTGCCAACCCTATTGTTTTGTGGAGTGTGTCACAATCTATGGCACATAACTTATGGAAACCTTCTGTTTTGTTGAATTAAAATAAAAATTACTTATGCAATGATGAATCATTGAGTTAAGTAGCACTTCTATTAAACTTCAACGTTAGAAATCTAATGTTAAAAAGTTATATTGCCTCTAGCTGGTGCAAATGCAATAAAAACTGTTTGAATCGGCTAATAACACTATATGCTTCAAAGATGAGGTTTTTCATCAGCTGTTGTTACATTTCCTGACCTCAGGTTAGATTATTAGCTGTAGCTTTCTTAGTTCATGATGGTTCAATTTCTGCGCATGAGCCAGTGACACTCTACATGCCAATGCTGGGAGTCACCAAACTGAAACAGGTTCTACTGAAACCTAGGGGTGGGAGATGAGATGTAGAAATGCTAACGAGCCTTCTTGATTACCCTCAGTGGAAAATCCCCTGCAAAAAAAAATGAGAGCCTAATGAAACCTAGGAGGGTTAGGAAATTAAATTCAGTTTTTTTATATTCATAACAGATTTCATCTCAAGGCACATTAAAATAAAAAGTAATTTCAATACAATTATACAAACATTCCAATCAATTACAACGTTTTCTATTGATCTGACAAGTGAATTGATGAATGAATTGAGTTAATCATTTCACAACTAGCCCTCTCCAATCATCCCCAACTGAATCAGCAACAGTAATTAGGGGAAGGATACAGATTGTAAACCTAGAAGTCTGTATGATATACCTGCTAGCCAGCTACTTAGCCACATTCCATAAGCTTTGTGCCATAGCATAAACCAAACTGATAGGGGGCACTGCATAGGCTGGTTGGCAGGGGTACTGGACTGGAATCGGAAAGGCGGGTCTTAGGGGTGGGAGGGGCTCAGGGCTGGGAGGGGCTTGTTCTGACAGGTGGGTGGGGGTTGTGGGTGGACGGGGCCTATTTTGACAGGTGGGAGGGGCTAAAACTCACTCCTTGACTATATGGTGTCTCAGAAGGAAGGACTCCAATCTAAATGTGTCAGATCCAACTCGGCTGTGTTTTGGTTGAAATTTGGAAAAGCAGTGGGATTTGCTAAAAATTGTTGGCAGAGATCGGGCTAAGTACTATTAGCAATACAGGCCAATAACAATGCATTCAAACACTAAAGTGATATTTGGACTATCAGAGGATGCAATATATGTGCATGTAAATGTACCAAGATTCAGCCCAGCAGATGTACAAGTATTACCTTTTTTACTGTAACTGTTGGAAAGTTTATGCTTTGTAGAATCAAAGGTCAGAAATAGGACTTTTCAAGTTGGAATTCCTACTTAAGCCACCAATCCAAAAAGGTTTTTCTCACTTGGAATTTGGAACTTGCAACGTTTGGCAACAAACTGAATAGACTAAGTCCCCGCACCATGAAGGGGGACTTTTTACTGCTGCTGGATTTGTCACGTACAAAAAAGTTAAAAAGAGTAAACCTCTTGTGCAAAGTAGATAAACTTCGGTCTGCATGTGAGCTTAACACAAATTGGGCTACCAGCAAGGCTGCAGGAGTCTTATCAGGGCAATGGTCGACTCTGAGGGCGGTGTCCCTCTGAGCATGGCCGCGTGAATAAATGGTGCCTCCCACACATGGTGTGATGAGTTCAAAGGGGGAGGGGAGAGCGGACAATTCACATTCTTTAAACCATGCAAATCCCACAAGAAATAGGACACTTTAATTTAGCCTGAGTGTCCTGAAGGACTCTGAGCATCATAATCCAAGTGTTGCTGATAAATGTGTAGAAGCAAATGTGGGGGGTGCCAAAATGTTCCCAGGTCATATGGGAAATTTTATCCCTAAACTGAGCTTTGGGTCTGCCCTGGGGTCTATTCCCAGGGGGATGTATTCAAAAAAATGGAGGTGTTCAGCAGATCCCCTCACCAGATGTCCAAATCAGCTCAACTGCTTCCTAATGATCCCGATAGGCCGTGTTTCTATTCAGGGATGCTCATTGATTATGTTTGTCTTAAACCCATCTCTAAGGCAGAACCAACTCATTCTATGGAAAAAGCTTATGCTGATATAACCTTGAACAACCTGTCCATCCTACCAATCGTTTTATACTATACAAGATCCTAGATCTTTTCCACACTTAGAGCAGAGACCCACCTTAACCTGTTTCCAATTGAGAGGGAGCTGACACTGAAACAACAGGAACAGTTCAGTGCCAATGAAGACACTGACCTAAGCCCATCATCTACAAGCAAAGCAAAGATGAGACCCTGAGGCTCCCAAAGCAGACACCCCACTCACTACAATTACAGCTTGAGATCCTGTCCTTGAATATTTGAATCTCAAAATGCATTGCTTTTACTCACTTTCAGTTTCTAGGAGGAGGAATGTCACAGCAAGGACAACTCTGTGAATCTGTGAACTCTCTTATCCGAGGAGACTGCATTGGGGGGGGGGGGGGGGGGGGTCATGCGTGTGAGATCCTTCCTCGCTGCCTGAAAGGAGGACTGCATCTTCAAAGAAACCCTGCATCCAAATAGATCAGTCTGCTAAACCGGGCACTATAATTGGGCCAAGAAGAGGCCTTGACCCTGGCTTATCTGAATTTCTACAGAAATGGAAACCTACAATAATTATAGAATCCCCAAAAAGAGACCCTTTCTCCAAGCCTGACGATGAAGGGATGCGGCCGGTGCTGTCCTGAAAGCCACAACCCACATGCATGACCCAGGCCAGAGTGTGGCCCAGGCACAGTTTTCCCCTTGTTTATGAACCGTTGCGACTCCTGACAGAAGTAGAATCCACACACGCTGCCCATGTGTGCCAGTCTGACGACACAATGACTACCGGAGATTTCCCTGTTCAAAAGAACAGTTCAAGTGGATGTGTCTGAGCAGAGATAAATTGGTTACCAATAAAACAGTTTTGTCCCCTTCTATATAAAATAAGGCCAACCGTCTTGGTCATCCATTCCATGTGCTTTATTCTGATTCTCCAACATTCACAACCACAGCAGCTCTACAGTAAGCACGGCCTCCCCACAATAGTAAATAATGGTAAAGGATGGATCGCCAGTCACAGTAGATACTGCAGAGGACACACATACAGTAATGGCTTCATGTTCAAAACAAACCTCGTCTCAAAGCGCTATTAGTCCTAAACTGATAACCCTAGTCCAATTCAGTCAAATCCTAATCTCCATCAATTCAACACAAGAGCTATTTAAAATCTCTTTCATTTTTTTTGTTTTTTTACAAATTTTGATTTGTAAAAAAGTTATTTCCCCAAGAAAATAAAGAAATTGCATCAAATCTTTACTGCAGCTACTTACCCAAAACCCTCTACCCAGGCTTACCATCTTAGTCTGGCTTTGAGTTACAACTTAGACATTGCTGCCAAGCGAGGTAGGTCCCTGAGCTGACTTAATATAGAAGACATTAAGGGCTTTATTCATATAAGTGCACATCACTGTAGGACTTGGTTGGTTTTAGTGAATGACTTGTAAAAGACCAAGGCTTGTAGCTGTTGCCATATTAGGGAACTGTTCTGTGACAAGGTCTTTCCTTAAATCCCATGCAATGTAGTGGAATCTACAGCAGGCATTGTATCACTGCACCTGCATAGATTTTACTGCAGTTACTCTTGAGAACAAGGAAAAAAGGAGGAAATAAATTTTTTTTTGTTGCAATCTGACCTTTATTCAGCAATCAAAATAAATATATTTAGGTTGAGTTTTTTTCTTGCTCCCTTACAGAGAGGTCACAGTATTGATCCCCAGCTCTGAGTTTCCTTAAGTTTTAGGATTTGTAAAGTAAATAAGTTGAGGGAGTATGTCATTACTTGTCAACAAGGACTGGAAATCCATATCAGCCTTATCACCCCTGGTAAATCAGAGCTTTGCAGAAATCTCTAATAAGCCAATCAGTCAGGGCTGACATGCCACTTCTCTGCTTTCACTTACAGCAGGATGGATAACCCGGCTAAAGAAACTAATGAGCCTACATATAAAGGTGAATGTTTGGTTTGACCATTTCACTTAAGGTTAACTATTTTTATTATTTTATAAAACTTGTATTTGTGCAGAAAGAAACGCATTCTTCTCTTTGTGTTTTCAGCACTGGCTCAGAATGTTAAAAATACAGCAGACTTATTCCAGTCCTTATAAATCATGTTTAAAGAATATATGGTGAGAGCTGGAATTCACAATTATTTGATATAAATCTTTCAATTTCTGCAGCATTGTATAGGGCATAGTTTTGCCAGCAAGAACCCATCAATTAATTGTTTTTATAACCTGCATTTATATGTGTGAAGGGAGCAAAGCACACTGGATTTTGGACATGAATCAAAAATGATAAGGCTCAACAGAAGAGCGGTCACAAATACACAATTCCTCATATCAGTCACCTATATCTCATCTCCTATTTTCTTTTGCTAGCTTACCTGAAGGCTGCTGAGGTAAACACATTACCCACAAACAACAGAGAGGATATCTTTTTCCTCTTTTATATTTTATTAGATGAGATGACCTGTTCCCTAACAAAAGAACAAATACCTTCCTCAGCACAGCTCTGATGTAAAACAAGATTCCAAGAAGCAAAGATTTCAAAAGTGGTGACCAGAATGCACATTTTCTATCAACAACAACAAGATATACTGTGCCTTGTAAAATAATTAAAACCTCTTGAACTTTTTCAAATATAAATGTAATACAAAAAAAATGTTTTCAACACTTTTACAACAAAAGCTGTTAGCTGCTTTTGTGATTAATGTTCTGCTTCACTGGCTTGTCAGTTTAGGTGGACAGCCAAGCTTTGGTAGGTTTGCAGTTGAACTCTTTCCATTTTCACCTGATAGAATGCACCGTGCACAAGAGAGTGAGATGTTTGCAGCTTCGGATTTTGTTTTATAACCTTATAACATGAAAAAAAAGCTTCTGATATTTCCTTTAAGTTTACAATTATGAAACACTTAATGGTAGTTAAAAAAATCCCTATAAAACACATAGAAGTTGGTAAAGGGATAGAATGTGGAAAAAGTGAAAGAGATAGACCTACTTTTGAGAGGAACTACATTAAATATGTAACACACATATTTGGGTTATCACAGCGCAGGAGATTTTCTTTTTAATAATGGAATTTCTTTTCTAAAAAGTTTTTTGTGCAGATAAATAAAATTTGGATCAATTTGGGAGGATTATGAAGACCTGAGTATGTGTTGACCATATGATTCTAAAACCTACCCAGTCAGTATTAGTATATAGCAAGACTGTGTCAACTCACTTGTGACAATGTTCTTAGAGGCAGGCGGTCCACGCTTTTTGTTCTTCACCACCTCCAGTTTGACCTCGTATTCCTGGCCCGGACCCAGACCCGACTGCTCAAAGGTGGTCTCTGGGCGGTCAAGGGAGTTAAGGATCTCACCGTCTTCCTCTTTCTGCCAACAACAAAACAATACCAGTCCTCAAAGAGTAGTTCTGGCATAAAGTGTGCAGAGACGGGTATAAAAGCAGATATAAAGACATGCTTAGTGGTGTTTGGACTGGAAGGGAGGCAGGGAATTTATTTAATTGAATGTAGCTTTGTGCAGACCCCAGTAGCTCCCTTTGGAGAAGTTTCACTCAAAAAGTACTCAGCCTGCAACACTACAATGATTTGATCTGTCAGGGCTTGCTAATAACTTTAACTGCTGTGTTTCACCCTCTGGTTTGGCTATACCATTTTCCACTAGCTCCTCAACATCAGGTTTGCATGCTGTAATGGGAGGTGGGAAGTAAAGTAGCGGTTTTAAAACAGGTCAGACCGTATCGAGTGTCAGCTGGAAGAGGATGTGTGTAATTATCAATGCTGCGGAAGGTTCCTTTTATCAGGAATTTAGAAGGTGCCGCATGAATTTAATTAATTAATTAATTATATGAGCTATACCAACACTTAATTTCCCTCTGGGATCAATAAAGTATTTTTGAATTTGAATTTGAAAAGACTCACTGTGTTTCTGAAGATGAGGTTCCATCCATCAAATGGAATATCCAGGGGTTCCCACTGAACTTCCACTGATGTCTCTCGCACTGACTTAAACTTAAGACCCTCAGGCTCGGGAAGATCTGGACATAAGAAAAACTCTCACTGTCACATCTACATCTTCTAAAATGCTTTTTTAGCAATGTAAAGCTTTCACTTACGCGTTGCCACACGAGCGCTGACAGGTACACTCTTCTTGTTGCTGAGTACAGCATAAACACTGATCAGGTACTCCACACCAGGCTCAAGCTCCTGAATAGTGGCCTCCTTCTGGTCTCCAGGCACCCGCATGTCGAGCTCCAGACCTCCAGGGGCCGTGGGAACATAGGTGATCAGGTACTCTGTCACTCGCATCTCATTCTCCCAGGATAGGTCTACTGTTTCGGGAGTCACCTCAACCACAGTGAGGTCCTTGGGTGGTGAGACTGTGGAGAAACATGGCCTCAGTCAACACTGCAAATGTATTCATTTTGTGAAAGGATTCGAAGGTGAAAGGTCAGAGAGGATTTTTAAGCTACTCAAAGAATTGTTCAAAATAAATCTACTTAAGCCTGCAAAAAAAAAAAACCCTAAAACAAGGTGAACCTAATAGTGACTGATTTTACAATCATAAACTAATCTGCAAATCTAGAGAGCAGAGAAAACTAATGAAATGAACACAGAACTGCAGCACAACCCAGCTCATGTGCAAGCAAGCTTTCCTTCCCCAAACACAACCATAGCAAAGTTTTTGCTATGGTTGTGGTAAAAAGAAAGAATACCCTCTTTCAGTACTCAGGTTCTAATATTTAAATGACGTGGTCTTCACCAAGTATTGAACACCAACCTCTACACATATCATTATAAGATGCATCCAGAGTAAGTAAATCTTTGGGTTTTAAGCAGGATGTACTTTCTCTTCATTATGACTCTTCCTCTGCAAAGGATTGCTCCATCCATTCACAGAATCTGATTAATTGGAGGATGAGTTGAGGTGGTAACAAGTCCAGTAGGAAAACCCAGATAATCCTCTCCCTGGCTCTGTTCTCCAGCTCATTCTAAGGATTCCCAAGGAGGGCCCAGACCAGAAGGGATTTAAAGTCAAATCCTGCACATGGGTTTCCTCTTTTTAGGACATACCTGGAAAACCTTGAAAGAGACTAATTCAGGAGGCATCTGATTAGAACACAAACCACCTCAACTGACTGCTTTTAATGCAGAGGAGCAGCAGCTTTACTCTGAGATCCCCCCCGAGTACGGCGAAGCTTCGCACCTTATCTCCTAATGCCCATGCATTACCTGCTGTAACAAACTTGCTCTCTCAGGACTGTAAGAACAAAATGAAGTAATTTTAGCTTGCAGAACTGTTTTGAGAGTTCTTGCAGTTTGTTCTTGACACATTAACTGGGTGGAACCCTTTTTCCTGTGTAGTGTCCACAAACTACTGTTTGTTGTGAACTTATGTTTCTTGTGAAGTATGAAATCTTCTGGCCAAAATTAACTTTATTTTTCATGTAAACAATAAAGAACACATTTCTCTAATGCTGCAGAGTATGGGAATGCCTAAAAACATTGAATAGAAATGTCATAGACCAGAACGTATCAGTCGAAAGGAATGAATACTAGCTTTACTTTGAAACCACTGTACAAAGAAAGCTGCTAGATATCTTCAGCAGTCTGTTTTTTCCACTGTTTTTTTTTTGGGGGGGGGGGGGGTGTTGTTCATAGATAGTAATATATTATTAATATATTTTCTCTTGATTAATGTCTATGATACTGCTGACGAATTTAATGGAAATGGTGTGCTGACCAATTGCAGGCTTGCATTCTCCGAAGATTTTGATGGACATAAAAAATTGGGCATGTCTCCATCACAGTCTGCAGGCCTGTCACAGAGCGCCTGAGTGCTTCTGCACCCCTGCTGACGGGGAAGTATAACTTAAGCTTAGCTTTGCTGCAGTACTCTAAATGTGAGATACTGTCCTGATCAATGTGGCGACAGGAAAAACTTGGCTCCTTTTCCAGCTTTAGCTGTAACATTTTCAGTTGTTTATAGTTTTGAAGAATTGCTCTGAAAGTGGAGGCAAATCATTATTTTATTGTAGTCATTTCCTGACTCATGAAGATAAGCACACTTCCCTCTTTTTAGAGTGACCAGTTTTGTTGTATTTCTTGTTTTGTGTCACATTTTAACCCAGGGAAATAGGAAGCATAAATAAAACATTGTATATTTTATTTTCCATGTCAATTGATGCTCTTGTTATGTTTTAAGGCTTTTTACATGTCTTTACCAGGAGTGCCAGTAAGTGTGTCGGATGCTAGCTATTTCAAGGATTTTCTGGTACAACTCTATCTGAATTCTGAACACACAGTTAATTCACTGTGGTGAAAACCTGCCTTCTGTTCCCACCACCCTCATTCCTGATCCCTCACCCCAAGCTGTTTTCCAGAACCACATTTTATCATTTTTCCATGAGATTCTGGAAAGCCATTATGGGCAGTCGAAGCCCATGTAAACCAAATCATCAGTTTACTGCATGGCTGGTCATATGATTGACACTAACTTTGAAGTCATGAGCTGACAGCTCCATAGAAGAATATTTTAACTGAATGCTTTCTGGTGGAAGTACTGGACAGATTAACTTGTGGAGTCAAATAAAAATGTTCCTGGAGGATTTGCCAATGTAAGCCAAGGGACTGCATCAAATTGGATTTAATCAAATGAGTGTGGAATGCATTGAGATGACAGTGATTGTAAAATGGCCCTGTACAGAATATATATATATATATATATATATATATATATATATATATATATATATATATATATATATATATATATATATATATAATAGAAAACCAATAGAATCTTTTGGAAACCAAATAGGCCATCAGATTAAACAGCAAATGCACAAAATATGCAGTTGATCTTTTGTATCTGTAAACAAACGAAAGTTTTTCATACTAATACTAATGATAACTTTCTTTCTACAAACAATATGGTTTCTGTTCATTTCTAAATCACAAATTTTAGTTGCAATTACCTAAAAATCCATATTTGATATTGTAGATGGTGTCAAGTGGTGAGTTTGTTTTTTTAGTTTTTTAACAAATATAACTGTAGAGACCCTCTTACGCAAATCAGGATGAGGACAAATAAAAGTTGGTACTGGTCATACATACAGTGAGGAACATAAGTATTTGTATACCCTTCAATTTTGCAAGTTCGCCCACTTAGAAATTTTGGAGGGGTTTGAAATTTACATTGTAGGTGCATTTCCACTGTGAGAGACTGTGAGAGGCTTTTTTTTATTCAGGAATTCACATTGTCAGTTGTTGTTTTTTAAGATTTTCTAAATTTAAAAAAAATGCTGTCTCTTCAAAATCGCAGGGTGTTCAGATACTTATGTTCCTCACTGTATTACACAGCTAAACTTCACTTTTGACATGAGCCCCTTTCAGATCATCTTTACATGTCACATCCCTAATCCAGTTGGGGAGGAAGTCAAAAACCCATTAGCACTATTGAACTGTAAAGGGTGATATAGTATTGTGGAACCAGGGGGACATTGTACAAAGCAAAGGCAGCAGCAGAGACTTATATCCTCCTCCATTGTCTGTCTGATCTGAAACATTTTTATCAGCAGAATCTGATGAACATAACAACATGCTGAGGGTGATGATCAACAACTTTTCTTGTATTTAAAGTACTGAATGCATTTGGACCATTTGCATGAGGACTCCCGTCCCTCGACAGAAATTAGTTTTTTCCCTAGAACTTTAATTTGTTCTGGCCAGCTTTGTAAAATTGGAAGAGTTGCTGCCAAAGCAAGGAGGATAAGAAACGCTACGACAAGTTGACTGTCCATCGCTGTGTGTAACAACATAGAAACAGAAATCAGACAATTATTCCTACTCTGGAGTTGTGGGCGTCTTGGGTCTGATCTGTGACGTCACTCAATGCTAAAAGTCACGATATGCTGACGTTTTAGCTAATCCTTTGAAGGGCCAACTTTGTATAGAGACATAACAGTTCCCAGAAATGTCCCAGAACTCGTCTAGTGGAAACGGGCCTATAGAGTCACTGCAAATGCCATTCAAAGATAACTTTCCCAAACAAGAAGACAGTTTGCTGACGCCGACTTCTGAGGGGTGAGCAGTGAATTTTACTAGATAAACCCAAAAAGATGTGTCCCAGTAGAACATACACCAAACACAGACAGAGCAGAAGGTCATCATCATTTCTTAAAAATATATCGAATAGCTACAAGTGTCGATGTTTTGATGAGTGCCTCATAAAATAGATAACTTTTATGTTAGGTCAGGTAGAATACATCTTTAGTACCATAATTTTCAGACTATAAGCAGCCCCTTTTTCACACGCTTTGGACACTGCACCCTAAAGAATAATGTGGATAATTTCTAGATTTTTTTTACTGGCTAACAAACTCCAGGGGGCACAATAGCACAAAGTGCAAAAGTGAGACAGACAGGTGGGGAAAGATTATGGGGCGGAAAGGACACTACCAGTAGTTTTCATGCACATACCCTCATCATGGAAAACAAACAAAGAAATGCATATAATACACTTTTTAAATTAAAGGTAATTGAGCTGGCTGTTAAAGGAGGAAATAGGAGGAGGCAGTGGGAAGAAATGACTCAGTGTAAAAAGATGACAAAAACTTTCAGAGAACATAAAGACACTGAGGAGGATGACTTCAGAGGCTTTTGTGAGGAAGAGGAAGATAGCGACCAATGACTTTTCTGGTAGGCCTAAAGTATGTTTCATTTTCTAACCAGGCATGTTACTGTTGTGTTGTGCTACTTCCGTACTGCCAATTTTCAGGCAGGGTTTAAAAAAAAGCAGGTCTTAAATTAAAAGAAGAAAAGCCCTCAGACTTTCTCTGGGGCCACTCATTCCCCCCCATCCCCATGTTGTTATCTAATTCAAACTTTTGGTACTTTTCCAATAAAACGTCTGTTAATGAGACGCATGACTGTACTCCAGCGGAGAGCGGAGATTCGGGGCTGCTGCGCGAGGAGAGACGCTTGTGAGCTCTCTGACACAGGAGAAGAGTGGAGCTGAGGGTGGATGGATATGCGCTTCATGTCAGCTCAACCCCAAAATTTAATCAGTTATTCATGGTTCCAATGCGGACATTTCATGAAAATTTCATCGAAATCCAAAGGTAACTTTTTGAGTTGTGTTGCTAACAGACAGACCAACAAACAAACAGACAGACGGGCACTAAAACTTTACCTCCTGGTGGACATAATAAAAAAAACAACCTTCCGTGTAGCCTCTTTCTGTGTAAATATTTCATGTTACATGGAAACGTGCGGCTTATATTCAGGTACACCCTAAAAATGTACAAAATGTATCCATCCATTATCTGTACCCGTCCATCCTATGCAGGGTTGCGGGGGGGCTGGTGCCTATCTCCAGCAGTCACAGGACGAGATGCGGGGTACACCCTGGTGAGGGCGCCAGTCCATTGCAGGGCAACAAAGAGACATACAGGACAAACGACCAAGCACACATACTCATACCTAAGGGCAATTTTAGAGAGACCAATTCACCTAACAGTCATGTTTTTGGACTGTGGGAGGAAGCCAGAGTGCCCGGAAAGAACACACATGTACAGGGAGAACATGAAAACTCTATAAAGAAAGACCCCAGGCCGGGATTCGAACCCAGGCCTTCTTTATGCAAGGCAACAGTACTACTAAATGCCCCACTGTGCAGCACTACAAAATGTATTTTCTATTAAAATTTAGCTGGTGCAGCTTATATTCAGGTGCGCTTAATAGTCCGAAAATTACGGTTTATGCAAATCTTGCCGTGAACTGGATCTTTGCACAGATGTATAGTTGCTGAGGTGCTAGGTGAATGTTAGCTTGCTTCCTTACTGTTTTGATGTGTCCTGTTAATAATCTGACTCATATGTTTTCTTGGCTTTTAAGAACCACATGTTTGAGAAATGATTGTAAGAATTAAACACATGCAAATATTTTGCAGAAATCTATGAATACATGGTCTGCCTTACCTTCAGAGCAGTCTTCTCCAATGAAACCCTCGTCACAGAAACATACTCCATTTTCACAGCGCCCCTGGTTGTGGCAGTCTCCTGGACAGGTCAGGACAGAGCAGTCCAGCCCTGTGAAACCTTCATAACATACACAGATACCATCTTCACAAAGTCCTCTCTCTAGACAGTTCTTAGGGCATGTTTTCTCATTGCAGTTTTCGCCGGTGAAACCTTGGTGACAAACACATTGCCCTTCCACACAGCGACCTCTGTCATGGCAGTTCTCAGGACATGTCTTCTCACTGCAGTCTTCGCCAGAGAAACCCTGGTGACAAACACACTGGCCGTCCAGACAGTGACCTTTGTCATGGCAGTTCCTAGGACATGTCTTCTCACTGCAGTCTTCGCCCGCAAAACCCTGGTGACAAACACACTGGCCATCCACACAGTCACCACGGTCCAGGCAGTCATTGGGGCAGGTCAGCTCACTGCAGTCTTTTCCCGTAAATCCAACAAAACACACACACTTTCCATCTACACACTCTCCTCTTCCAAGGCAGTCTTTAGGACATGTCTTGATACTGCAGTCTTCACCTGCAAAGCCTTTTTCACATATGCACTGGCCATTGACACAGCGGCCCTGGTCTTGGCAATTGTTGAGGCAGGAGAGTTCGCTGCAGTCTTCCCCTTGGTATCCTATGTCGCAAACACATTCCCCATTGATGCACTGACCCCTGTTGCTGCAGTTGTCAGGGCATGAGAGAACTGAGCAATCCTCACCTTCAAAGCTAGGATCACATATGCACTTCCCATTAAAACAATGGCCTCTCTCATTGCAGTTTTTGGGACAGGTAAGCTTTGAACAGTCTTCTCCACTGTAGCCAGTCTGACACATACATTGGCCATTCACGCACATTCCACGGTTGTTGCAGTTGTCAGGACAACTGAGTTCCCCACAGTCTTCTCCAGTGAAGCCCTCATCACAATAGCAAGTACCATTAATGCAGCGTCCTCGGTCGTAGCAGTCGTTAGGACAGATGAGCTCAGAGCAGTCAAAGCCTGTCCATGGCTCATCACAAACACACTCATCATCAACACAACGTCCACGACCCAGGCAGTTGTTAAGGCAGTTGGTCTGAGAACAGTCCTCACCAATGAAGCCTTCTTCACAAAGACAGGACCCTTCAACACAGTGGCCATAGTCACCACAGTCCAGCAGGCAGAGCTCAATACCACAGTCATCCCCACCAAAACCCTCAAAGCATTCACATCTACCATCCACACAGCGACCCTGGTCCTGGCAATCATTGGGGCACTCAGGTTCTGTGCAGTTTGGGCCCTTCCATCTGGGTTCGCAGGAGCAGCTGCAGGTCTCAGTGCTCCAGTTTCCACGTCCATTACAGAAGGGCTTTGTGGACACCTCCCCTAGAAGAAAACAAGAAGGGAAATAGTAGGTTTATTTCAAAGCTGCTCAAGTATGTTAGTTGCACAAACATGACAGTTTGCTCTGGTGAATTTGCCAGCAACCTTTGCTGAAACCAGGACTGGAAAAACCACAATCAATGACAGGCCAATGGCCAAGAGTCTTGAGACAAAGGTCTGATTCAAATCTACTGAGTGCTTGCTTAAATGTTAAACTTTCTGTTTTCTCAAGTTACACACCCTAGTTGTACATGTTGTGGTTTTTTATTTACAGAAACAGAATAATTATTTAAGAGAATGTGACTTTTTTACTTGAAAATATCTCATACTATGAAAGTCTAAATCTTGAGGCTGGCCAATATTTGTGCCAAACAGACAATAAAAATAAATGAGACCTGTGTATTTTAAACAGAGTACATTTTGTTAATGTTGCTAGCAGGAAATGCTTGTGATCATGTTTTTACCAATGTCCTAGTGTGAGTGTATATAGACAGGTGGATAAACAAAATGTTACATTGTATATGTATAATGTTACTGGTTGATTTGTTGGCAGAAGGTCAGCCTCACCATTTTCCAAATAAAGTAGCCAGTGATGCATAGTTCAACTGATAGTAAACAGCCATTGATGCATACTCTCAGAAACAGACTGATTTATGTTTTCTAGTTTGTTTTTTTTGCCTATTTTACTAAAATCAGAGATCAATTTTGCGTAAAACAAAGAAAACAAACCTTATGAACTTAAAAAAGACCTTTATTTATTTATTTATTTTCCATCAGTTTTACAATCTGTCCTCTTCAGATGCATCCTGACAGCTGTCCTGCTCTGGTAAGTGTTGGCTGCACCTACAGTAAAGGTCAGTAGCAAATTCTACAGAGATCCACATTGCTGTCATGATAAACATTTGGATGGCTCTCTTAGGAGAAGTTAAATCACCTGTATACATGGGAATGCTGTTTGGACTTGCAGCTGCTGTTTTCGTCTTCCTTCCTTTTATGTAATTTCCTTTCCTACTGTACCCTCAGGCTAGTTAAATTAGGGAAGTTAGAGGGTAAAATAAATTTTATAGCCGTCCTGAGACAATGAACTCACCACTTCCAGTGCCTCACAAAGGTATGCATACATTTTCACATTTGGTGTATTTGTTGAGGTTTTATGTGACCAACAAATGTTCTGCATAATAGTAAAATGGAAGAAAAAAATCATGGTTTTCAACTTTTTTCAACAAATAAAAATCTAAAATGCGTGGCATTCATATGTACTAAGCCTCTATGAAGTTTAATAACTCTCCAGTTGATAGTTATATCTGCTAGCTGTTTGCTGGTCCTCTTGGAGCTCGTGATTGGGTAAGCCGTATTGCGTCATTTCCTGTTGTCACTGTTGCACTTTGTGGAGTTAATCTAACACATAAGCACCTTAAAACACATGTTTTCTGGTTGTGTACTTTACGTTTTGGGAACTCTTTGTGTTTCAGACGGCTTTCTAGACGCGGTAAGGTCTCGCTAGCTTAGTTAGTTTAGCTTCACTGCGGCTGTGGCTACTCCTGTCTCTTCTTCTGTCTCTCTATCTCTGTCTAAATCTCCTCTTTTAACCTCTTTGTGTCAGATGTTTAGTTACTCCTCTGCCTGTTTCACCGATAATGATACATGTAATAAATGTAGAATTTTTGTAGCTTTGGAGGCAAGGGTTTTAGTACTAGAGCCTCCTCGCTGTTGAAAATTAGCATACCAGAGGCCCATTAGCCAACAGGGAACCAACAAGAACAAAACCCATGCTGATGGGATCTCAGTCGAGTTGGGTCACCCAGCCCATGGGTCACCACCAACCCGTCCACGTTTCTAACATATTTTCCCAGCCAAGCAACCCACCCGCTGAGAAGCCGACTCTGGTAATTGGCAGTTCCATAGTCAGAAACATGGCATTAGATACACCATTGTCAAATGCCTGCCAGGGGCCAGAACAGGTGACCTCAAATCCTACCTGAAACTGCTGGCTAAGGATAAATACAGTAAGACTGTTATTCCCATTGGTTGTAATGACACCCGATTACGCCAATCGGAGGTCACTAAAATGAGACACTAAAATGTCAGACTCTTATTTTTTCTGGTCACCAGTGATGACAATATGGGCTACATTGATAACGGGGGAACTTCTGGGGGAAAACCTGGTCTGATCCGGGGAGACGGCATCATTGCCACTTTGGATGGAGCAGCTCCTCTTTCTAGGAATCTGGCCGGATTTATTAGTCCTCCAAAACATTGACATCCCAGAGTCCAGATTAGGAAACAGAGTTGCAGTTTAACCCACATTTCTGCAGCTTCTGTACTGTTACCCACCCATTACCCTATTGAGACAGTGCCCATGGCCAAAATCAAATGAATTAAAGGTTAACCTAACAAGAGCAAAACATAAAAATATCATAAAGAAAATACGACTTTGACTGTACAGAAAAATAAAACAATTAAATGTGGTTTATTAAACATAAAATATCTTACTTCAAAATCTTTCTTAGTAAATGACTTGATTTGTGATAATCACATTGATTTGTTTTGTCTCACAGAAACCTGGCTCCAGCAGGAGGATTATATCAGTATAAATGAATCAACTCCTTCCAAAAATTAAACTTTTTACATTCTTAGAAGTACTGGGCGAGGAGGAACCATTTTTTATTCAGATTTATTAATTAATCCCGGACAAATTAATAGCTACAGTTCTTTTGAACATCTAACCCTTAGTTTTCCTCATCCAAGTTGCAAAGCATTAAAACCATTTTGTTTGTGGTCTTGTATCATCCACCAGGAACCTTACTCCCAATTCTTAGATCAGATCAGATCTGTATCTTTGTCTGATTTAGTATTAAATACTGATAAGGTCATTATAGTGGGGGATTTCAATATTCGTATGGAAACTGAAAGGGATAGCCTAAATGCAGCCTTTAATGTTATCTTAAACCGTGCAAAACGTCAACTCCTAGAACGGCAAGATAACATGTTAAGTCTGTACCTGAGGCCATCAGAATCTCTGTGGTGCTTTGTGTGCTTTTGAAGGTTCTGCTGCTTTCCAAGTTTCAAAGCATCAAAAGCCAGCAACGCGGAAGTTGAGCTAGTTGAACTTTCAGCGTTTTCAACCAGTTAGAGCATCTCACTGTAGTGATGTCACTACACATTTAAAGTAGAGCTAAAAGCGAACATCATCCATATGCAGCTCCTGGAGCAAATTATTAAACTCTCCAAACTCAGAACGCCTCTCAAGAATAGGGTGTAACCACTAACGGCGCTAATGTGCCCGACGTCAACGTTGTCTAAATTTATTTAGCAAATAAAGCCAAGCCAATCTCTCGATATGACCCACCATTGTTTAAAACATCTGGCAACAGAGGAAGCCCCGCCCACGCTCTCTTTTTTCGCTCAGCAAGCTTTGCAAGCTTCAGGCTTAAAAATGCTAACGTTTCAAACTAGTTGCTTTGTGACCATTTTTTGATGGCAACAAAGCATGCGGTGTGAACGGTAAGGATCAATTGGCTTTACTCAAAAAGTAAAGGTACCCTCCCACTTGGGTCAATACACTGTGGACCTTGTACGGACATATGGCATTGAGCATACAGTATGATGTCCGTGAATTTTAAAGACACATTTTGATGCAGAGAAAATGCTACTTTTCGACCGGCAGCAAAAGTTACTGTAGGTTTTGTATAAAAACACTTAGTGGCCTACAACTAAAGAGGAAGAAGAAGAAAATAGCCATGAGATTAGCCGGCTTTGGCTCCTTCCTCTAGGACAAAGAAAGAAGCATTAAACATGGAGAAAACCACCATAAATGTGGAAAGTGGCAGCTATGCTGGGGGAGAAATAGTCGGTTGAGCGAGAGCCAGCATGCAGCTCAACAAGGTCTAAGTACTTGCTAGTGCTAGCTAGTGTTAGCTTCGTGACGCCATATATGCGACTTCTGATTTATAGGCATTTTTATTGCTAATTTTTTTACAATCAAATAAATCTCAAATCACTTGACAAACACAGTCGAAACACACATCATTAGTTGTCATTTAAATTGAGGTACATCATATGTGTGATTCAGTACATAAGACAAAGGGGACCAGAAAATAACTTTTATCGCTCCATTGACTTCCATTCATTTTTTTTTCCGGCCAGGGTACCCATGGGTCAACAGGAAGGGGAGGAGACTTAGGCTCCCCATTCAACTGGCATTAGACAGTGTAGCCCCCTTAAAAGCAAAGCCATAGGAAGTTGGCTTCCTGGTTTAATGCAGAGCTGCGAACTTTAAAGCACACAGGAAACTGGACAGAAAATGATGCTCTCCACATCTAGAGGATTCCTATGTAACCTGAAAAAGTAGTCTACTGCTGTATAAAAAGACCCTTCGACAAGCTAAAACAGCATATTTATTATCATTAATAGAGGAGAATAAGAACAATCCTAGGTTTCTTTTTAGTACAGTTGCCAAACTTACACAGAATCATAGCTCTTATGAGCCAACTATTTCCCCAGCTATCAGTAGTGATGACTTTATTCTTCATAAATAAATCTATTAAAAATACAATCATTGGCATCCTCCCAAACATGATTAGTTCTTCCTCAGTAAGCGAGGGAACATAGGAGGGAACTGTAGAACCTAATTTGCGTTTGGACTGTTTTGATTCAGTCAAGCTATTGGAATTATCAAAAATATTAGCTTCATCTAAACCTTCAACTTGAATGTTGGACCAAATCCTTGCCAAATTGTTAAAGGACATTTTTTTTAGATATGATGAATCTATCCTGAGTAAATGGATACGTACCACAGGAATTTAGGGTCGCTGTAATTAAACCTTTACTTAAGAAACTGTTTCTCGATCAAGATGACTTAATAAAAAGAGGAGCAGTCTCTCCTGACCTCTTATTTTCTTTTCTTAGCCTCTTTTTGTTTTTTTGTTTTTTCTTAAGTACTATATACTGTCCACCCAGCCTCTGGAACTTCTTCATAAAGCCGTATTTCTCTTTTTGGATTACTTTTTAAAAATTGCAGAATCCAAAATGCTGTTTTGCTTAGCTGAGGACTTGGACAAACTGTTTCAGAGAATGGACGCAATGGAGAAGAAGATCCAAAGCCTCGAAGTGACTGTGGGAGTAAACACTTAATAGAGATACGAGACAACTTTACAGGTTATTATACAAAGGGATAAATAACCTGGCAGCCCTGTGTTAATCGCTACCCGGTCCAACAGCCTCGGACAGAAACCGCACGAAAACACAACTCCCTCAGACAAACCAAGGCGCTTAACTAGGAGAACTCCACATTCACAGTTTGATGAAGAATGGCCTGCCTTAAAACGCAGCAACAAGTCTACACCTACACCTAGGAAGAAAAAACAAAATAAATTCGAACCCAAAATAAAAGACAATACCCAACTTGGAATCCCACTAACAAACAGATGCCTGAACAGATTCCCTGAAAGACAACACAGCCCCCAGTACCAGCCAAGGTCGTCAGAAGAAATCCAGCCACACGAAGAAAGTAAGAACTAATTTAGCAAAAGTTCTAATAATTAATCAATAAATGGCATCAAAAAATTTTATAGCCGCAACACCAGTGTTTTTAGTATCCCCAAAGGTATTGAGAAAAATGTCAGAAGAAATTCAGACAATCATAGATAACCATTTGAAACTGGAAAAGCTTGTTATCCACACAGGATTTACTGATACACCCAAAGAAACAGTCAGAGATTCTGAAAAGGTATTTTTCTGATTTGCTGCAGAAACTGGAGAGACTGAACATAGACATCTTTATCAGTGGACCACTGCCTACAGGAAATGATGAAAGATTTAGCAGACTTCGAATGCTTCACAGATTCCTGAAGAACACCTGTGCTAACGATTCAATTAGATTTATCAACAATTTTAAAATATTTTGTGGTGTAAAACATCTTTTCACAAACAAAGAACGTTATCTGAACAAAACTGGACTGAGTCTTCAACTCATTTCAATTCAGTTTATTTATATAGTGCCAATTCACAACAGACGTCATCTCAAGGCACTTAACAAGAAGTCATTTCAATACATTTATACAAACATTCCAATCAGTTAAAAAGTTTCCTATTTAAGGAATCCCAGCAGATTGCGTCAGTCATTGGCGTGAGGTTGTGCCCCGTTGAGTCTTGACCTCAAACACGTTCTGTTATCTCTGACACACAGCCCACAGAGAGAAGAGAACAAGCACTCCCTGCCTCCCCACAAGCACAACAAGCAAAGACAATGCCCCCAGCACAAACAGTAACAAACATAGATGTAAAACAAGCAAAGATAACTTCACCAGCACAAACAACTGCAAGTCAATCCAGCATTTTCCAACATCATCCTACTCATCGCCAAATTAATCTCCCTTTAAAACTTTCTCTGACAGGCTGAATGCTCAAGTTAGAATTTGAACCCAGCTAACACCAAGACTTGGACTAGACCAGACCTCTGGAACTGATACTACATGTAGTTCTTCCTTCTATATCACATGTCTAGTAAAAACAGATGTGATATAGAAGGGAACCGGACATTAACTCCAGACCCATCATCCACCAGGATGTGTCTGGCCACCCTGAAAGTTTTATTATGGTGCTTATAAACAGGAAAAAGCATAAGACTCAAACCAATCGCTGCCATATTCAACCAAATTACAAACTGATCACCTGTCAGAAGAATCTGCTACTGACAACCAAACCTCTTAAATTAACATTATTAAAAATTAGGTCTTTGTCAGGGAAGTCGTTTCTTATCAATGATTCATCACTGAGCACAGTCCAGATGATCTCTTTCTATCAGAAACCTGGTTAGACAATAATAATGAATTGTCTGCATTGATAGAATCTACTCTGTCAAACTACAATTTTCTAAGCTAGAGAATGAAACACAGACAAGGTGGAGGAATAGCCACATTTTTCATATCTGAATAACCTTTAAAAAGGTATTTCTTGGCACATTTGACTCTTCTGAGTATCTAACTCTCCAGATAAAGGACCCTAACAAAGCTTTGTTTTAACTTTATATAAACCACCGAAACTTAACGCTAATTTTTTTAATGATTTTAGCGATCTTCTTTCTGTAATATGTATCGAGTATGATCAACTAATCATTGTGGGGGATTTCAACATCCATACTGACAACCCCCAAGATAGACAAGTAAAAAAAGATATTGGTCTTTTGTTCTTTTGACACAGTCGATCATAATATTTTCTTAGAAAGCCTTGAGCATGTTGCAGGGATCGAAGGAACAGGACTAGGCTGGTTTAAATCACATTTGTCCGACATAATCCAGTTTGTTTATGTAAAAGATAAATCTTCACACTGAAGGGTTACTTGTGGAGTACCACAAGGTTCTGTGCTTGGACCAATTCTTGTAACCATATATATGCTCCCAATTGGTAAAATCATTAGACAGCAGGGATAAATTTCCACAGTTATGCCAATGAAACACAACTATATTTATCCATAAAATCCTGGTGGATCTAATCTGTTAGGTAGATTACAGGCATGTCTTGAAGACATAAAGACCTGGATGACGCTAAATGTTCTGCTTTTAAATTCTGACAAGTCAGAAGTTGTCATCTTTGGACCAGAAGCTCTAAAAAAGAAACTGATTAGTCAATCACTTCATCTGGATGGCATTAAATTGGCCCCCAGTAATAACATAAAGAACCTCTGTGTTATTTTTGACCAAGACATGACATTCAAATCCCATATTAAACAGGTTTCTAGGATTTCCTTCTTTCACCTCTGTATATTAATAAAATTAGAAATATCCTGTCCAGGAGTGATGCTGAGAAACTAGTCCATGCGTTTGTTTCTTCAAGGCTGGACTACTGTATTTTTTTACTATCAGGAAGTACACAAAATGTAATTAAAAGCCTTCAGTTGATCCAAAATGCTGCAGCAAGAGTTATGATGAGTATTAAAAAATAAATCACATTTCTTCTATTTTAGCCTTCCTTCATTGGCTCCCTGTTAAATCCAGAATATAATCTAAGATCCTCCTTCTTACATACAAAGCCCTTAATAATCAGCTCCATCATACATCAGAGATCTGATTGGTCCATATGTTCCTAACAGAACACATTGCTCTCAGACTGCAGGTTTACTTGTAGTTTTAGTACTTTTAAGACCAGGCTTAAAACTTTCCTTTTTGATAAACCTTATAGTTAAAAACAGATTGATGTTAGCTAGTCGTTGGATCAGTGGTGGAGTGGGGAAGGGGTAGTAGCCGACAGCCAAACGCCTGATTCCCACCGAATGCGGTCTGAATGCAGTGCGGATGCTGTCTGGTTTCCGTATGGACTGTCATTCACACCGATTGCGGTTTGTGTGTGGAATGTCTCCAGAAAGCATTAAGTGAAAACAATAAATATTGAGCAATAGTTTGCAAAACATTGACAAAATTTGACATACTACGTTTAAATATATACTTGTAAAAATAACATGAACTATCATACACTTTCAACTGATGTCCCTGTCATTGGTAATAAAAGAAAAAAATGCAACATGGGTTTTATTTAGATGTATACCAGATTCACCTCACTGACTTATCTCAGTTCCTGTCTGGTTCATGTAAGACAGGAATTGCGCCGCTCAAAGTGGCAGCATGTTGGAGTGTTCTGTTAATTTCCTTATGATTTTTTTCTTTTTAAAAACTTTTATTCCTCCATTTCTGGTAGGAACAGTATTTTTGTGGACAACTTTTCTCTCTTGTTTTGAATGCTGTGCAGCTGAAAGGATTTTTGCTGATACTTCTTTTTGTTATGATGCATAACCATGGCAACAAGGTGGTTTTCAACTGGGAGCAGCTGATTAATATCAATAATACCTCAACTGCAGCCACAAAACCATGATGAGTTGAAAAGGAGATGCCATGGATACAGAGCAGGGGCGAAGAGGAGAGGGAAACGGAGGAATTTCAAACCATCTCCATCAATCATAATGGGCAATGTGAGATCGTTGGCAAACTGGTTGGATGCTGAGGACCCTCTGGAGATTACTGTGCAAAAATGATTCTTCATAAAATGAACATTATGTACAACCCTGAGCATGCTCTACATCAGACTGTCATACAACTACAGAGCGTCTTCAGTCAGAGGCTTCTTCAGAACCGCAGAGCTCTACAGGAGATCATTATTACCCACAGCCATCAGCATCTACAACAAATCTTTGAAGAAACTTGGATAATGAGTTACAACAACATTTAATTTCCCTTTGGGATTAATAAAGTAATTTAAAATTTGAATTGAATGTAAATTCTATAACTTCATGGGAATCTGCATGCGGCGTATGGAAAAAATAAACTTCATAAACTGTAAGCCGGTTGGGGGGGAATGTAGTCCAGAGAGACGATTTTCCCTGGCTCTGCTTCTCTTATGTCTCATTCTAATGGGCTGGGTTATCCTGAGCTATCTCTCTAGTTATGCTGCAAGAGGCTTAGACTGCTGGAGGACAGACTGACCACTTTACTTCCCTCAGCTTTTGTTCTCTTCTACTACTCTGCAGTTGCATTGTTTGCTCATATTTCGGGTTGTTTTTTCTCATTGTTTTTCTCTCCATAAAAGCTACACCTAGTCTGGTATCCTGCTCAGCTGTGATATCTTGTTGGAGGGGGGGCATCAACTGTGACAATGCTCCCAGTAACTGATAGTCCTCCATGTTCTGTTATCAACTTTTTACTTTCTTTAATATAGAAAGTACTCTTACATCAGTTCTTCTTGTTCTTTCTGTGTCTCTGCTCTGTCTTCTCGAACCCCCAGATGGTTGTGGCAGATGGCTGCTAGTACTGAGCCAGGTTCTGGTTCTGCAAGAGGTTTCTTCCAGTTAAAGCTACATGCTTGGTCAGTATGATGGATTGCTCAGGTTGGAGTCTGCATGAACGGGGCACAACTGCAAGTCAATGACTCAATGCAATCTGCTGAGATTCCTTAAATAGAAAACTTGCATCAATGCAATGATACTAAAACAAAGTGATGGGATCCCTAAAGCCGACCAGACCGCTCCTAATGTGTGATGCATTTCACACAATACAGGCATTGCAGTAAATCTTGTTTGACCATTTTCTGATGTGAGGAAGATAGCAGGTTGTGTACACTGTTGTGGCAATGTTGGACTTTGTTGGATATTGTAATGTTTCTTTCTTGTTTTCATCACGTAAAGCTCCTTGAATTGCTTAAAGGTGCTATACAAATAAACTTGCCTTGCCTTACAAACTGAGAGCAGTGACTAAGAGTCACAAATATAACTGAGCTGTAAAGAACGTTTCAGAGAAATTTCAGACTGATAAGAAATAGTGGGTGTTTGTTACTGATAGGATGAGACAATATGGACAGATTATTTACCTGTAAATAAGGTCAGCTATTTGTTAGTCCAGTTTTGTTTCTTTGATTCTTGTTATTTTTGGTGCAGTTCTGTCCTTTTATGTCCCGAGTTAAAGGGGTTTCATCATAAGTGATGCACAGGAGAGAGAGGGTGGCATGTGTTATTGGTCTATCACAATCTATCTTAATGACAATATTTCATCTCCAGCTGTTCTATTTTTAAAGCCAAACAAGAAAAGGCTGATCTTGGTTTGCCTATTAATGTAGAAGCTCCAGACGTACCTGTAACCTGAGCTCCACAACAGCCGGCTCCATTGCTGCACTGCTCCCTCAGATTAGATAGTTCAGACTCCAACATCTCCAGTCTGTTCAGGATGTCTTTGATGTCTGGCAGCGGGTTGTCGCAGCCACACGCTTGTTTGGGGATATTGATACGGTGAGTGAAAACGATCTGGTTGTCACCATCGACTGTGTGCTCCATGTGCTCAGTGCTCTGCATGTCCATTGAGGAGCCCTTGTGTTTGATACCAGTGCCTCCTGGCGAGTCAAGGTCCACAGAGCAGAGTGAAGTGGTGGGGACGTTGATGTTGTAGACGTGGTTAAACACCACAGGCTGGTCAGGATGGGGAAGAGTCAGGTTCTCCTGGGTCTTCTTAGGCATCAGCGTCTCCCTCCGGTGGCGGATGACCTTCTTGACCAGGCCAGGGGTGGAGAGCTGGATTAGTAAAACTGCTGTTAGGCAGCTCAAGAAGAAACCATTCATCCCCATGGTGTTACCCTGAGACTGCAGCCTCAGAGAAGGAGTGTAAAAGGATGGTTGAACTCTGCTATTAGATCTGTAGAAAAACAGTAGAAACACATGAAGATAATGAATATCATGGATTACTTTTAAGAGATAACTTTGTAGCAGTAACACTGTTGGTCAGACGTTTACATACACTGATCATGGGAATGAATAACTTACATTTTACACTTTTAATTAAGTGTTTGAACCTTGCAGTTTAAAGGTAGAATGACTATTATTTCTAAAAAATTTAAACACTTGGATGGGCATGTTTTAATTTATTGGTGATTTGGTCAAAACATTCTCCAAATAGAATTTTAGCCTCCTTCATATCCCCACACCAGTTCTGAAGAGTGTTTGGTAACCTTGTCTGGTTGGTAATTTAAATAGTGTCAAAGTTTCACCCTTAACCCTTAGATCAAACATGACTGGTCCAGATGGAACCATGAAAACTTAAGCCTATCATAAACAAGATGCTGGAACACCAGTGGCCCTATCCACTCCGCAGTTAGTTTAACATCAACATGGATGGAGAAGTAGAACCTGCTCCAAAGGAAAGGTCAGGGTGTGCCTTTCAAAGCCAAGAACTCTTCCAACAGGACAATGATCCCAGACACATTAAACTACTGTAGGAGGGGGTGAAGCAAAATAGCTTTAAGTTTCTGGAGTGTCCCAACTTTAATCCTGTTTAATTTTTTTTAAATTACGCTTTAAAGCAAGCTCATGGCAGAAAACCTACCAAGTTAAGTAAATCTAATATTTCAGACACGTAAAAAACCTGTTAGGAACGTGTTGATGGCTACAGAAATTGACTGACTTCTCTGCAACTTTATACAGGATGTTAATCCAAATATTAGTTTATTGAATCCATTATGTATAACTCTGAACCTCTGTGAATCATATCAAATCTAGGATTAATTCAAACTTGTGTGCCATTTCTTTATGTTAAAAGCCATCTCTGGTGAAACAGAAATGTTCCACAAACTATGTTCTTATTCGTTTTACAACATTGCCCTCAATCACACAATCACACGTTTAAAAGCAGGGAAAGCAGCTGGAGTGAAACATATCCCACTAAAAACAATTAACCTCCATCTGTTCCCCCTAACAAAGGGACACCTCCAAATCCATCGCTGCCTCTGACCCATGAGGGCCCTCTGCTCCCAGTGGAGAAGACACATTTAGTGGATGTCAGTGTGATTTTTCTTCTTTCAATTCCTTCTAGGACCGAGAGCAGCAATTACTTCAGTAGGGGCACGTTACCTTGAGGCTCTATGCATAGCCTCTTTTTCTGACTACGTTCAGACAGGTCGCTGGGACAGAAATAGCCACGAAAACACCTGCAATGCAAGGAGCCTCTCCTGCTCTCCAAGGCCCAGACCACAGCCCAACCTTGCAGATTGATTTTGGTGTGTGGTTAAACCTTCTGTGGGCTTCCTGTAAAAGCAGAAAGGGCTTGTTAACGCCACAAACTGGCTGGTGAGCATTCCTGGACCATGTTTCACACAGATTCTGGATTGTTCTCTTAATCCTGGAGCCCAGTATGATGGTCATCGTCTTTACTGAACTACATGCATGGCTGGGATAGTGTTTAAGCAGGTGATATAATACACCATGTTGTTTCTAGCTCTTTGATCTGAAGAAATGTAATGTTGAGCTTTGCTAAAAGTGCAACATCTAAAGCAGCTTGGGGTGATGCTTGTTTCTCGTGTCAAGTTTGATATCAACATAATCAATGGCATGTCAGACCTGAGACCATGATGAGGAGAAGAACTGGGACCCACAGACCTGTTTCATCCCTATTATTCTGGAGAAAGCATTACACTCTTTATCCACCTTGCAGAGAGGCTAACTCTGATGATTTTCTACCTCCAATAAAACTGCTGTGTGCCTTGGCAGCTCTAAAGGTTAACAGCAGCTGCCAGCAGCCAGCTTAAAAGTGTCCTCCTAAGCAGAGAGGAGGTATGCTGTGGCTATTGTGTGTTGTTCATTCTAAGGCTAAGGTGGAAAATGGAAGATTGGGTTTGATTTTCTCCTCAGCATCTCATGACACCATGCTGTCAGATTTGCTTCACATACCCGTAAAGTCGGCAGTAACTCTCCATTTGACCAACATTCCATCCTGATCTCATATGTGATTAATGCAGCTTGAAGGGACCTCACAGCCTCAGCCCCCTCTCTACCCAAGCCCCTTATCACTTTCATGAAGGTTTCTCAACATTTTGACACAGTAGAATCACAATCTACAATATGTTTTAGCCAAGAATTTATGTGACAGAAAAACTCAATAGCAAATAATGAAAATGATACTTGAGTTTTAAACTGTTTTTTACAAAGAAAAATCTGAAAAGTATCTAGCTCCCCTAAGTTCATTTAGTTTGAGAAATAGTTTGGTCAGTAGAATCTGATGAAGATAATACCATACTGAGGATAGCACACATAAACTTCCCTTGTGTTTGAAGCACTGAATGTGTTTGAAAAGCTTGCTTTAGCATCCTGACACAAAGTTCAGCCCTGAGGAAATCCCCTAAGAGGGGGTCTCACTCCTCGATGGCCAGTGTCCTGCAACTTTTTTATGTCTCCCAGGTACAAAACACCAGAATTAACGGACTGAATTACCTCCTAATACACTCAGGTTTTACATTAGTCCTGTTAATGATCTAAATACGATTCAGATGTGTTGGCAAAGAGACACATCTAAGGGGCTGTTTACACAACAACGTTGCCGTTTTTGTTTGAATACGCGCGTGAAAACGCACTGCGTTTACACGACAGGGCGCGTGATGAAAGACAATGTAATACATATGCCTGGCCTTTAGATGGCAATGTGCCTCTTGTACGCAGTGTTCCAAGGTTTCCCCTCACAACCCGGAAAAGAAACATTTCATGATAACTAACAATGGCGGTCTCTGCACGTACAACTGTGATTGTAGAAGCCTTACAGAGACCAAATGACTTCAGAAGCTGCATCAGCAGTAACAGCATACCTGGATCCGCCATTGTTGTTGTCTTTCTGTAGAAAGGCAGAGTGTGCAAGTCCAACATGGCCATAGGCAGCTGGCAGGGACTTCATCTTTTTCAAAAATCTCCAGCTTGGGTTTACATGACAAAGAAATCAACCAGCGTTTTCAGAACTGTCCACTCTGGAAGCCGTTTTCGAAAAGCTGCGTTTCCCCCCCGTTTTCCCGTTGTCATGTAAATGAGAGGCCGAATCGCAGAGAAAAACCTCAATTTTGCTGAAAAATGTTGCGTAAACAGCCCTTAAAAGTTGCAGGATACCAACTGGTGTTTGGCACCTGTGCTCTAAGGGAAATCCTTTGCAGGGAGGGTTGCAAATTCTAAGCTCTAAGCCACACCCCTTATATTCCACAATCCCAGCCACATCAGCTGAAAGCTCATATGTAAATTGATCTCAGCGAATCACCCTTCATGTTGATGCACTGAAAAGAGGTCTGCGAGTTGTTAAAAGCTTGGTATACACTTTTATATCCTAATCAAGCTCGAAACGTTCTCTCTGACCTGTCTGTCCCTTAGTCTTTATGATGCTGGTTGTTCTCTAACATTCTCTAAGAAACCTCTGAGCCCAGAAACAGAACACCCTCATCTGTGCAAAGATTAAATTACATAGAAATAGAATCTATTTACTAATGAGGTAACTTCAGAATTTTCTTTTAATTAGGGGTATCCTAGTGAAGGGGATTGGATGCAAAAGTGCGCCACAGTTTTTGGGTTTGTATTCAAAAGACTAAAAGAACATGAATCTTTTATGCTCCACATTACACTTATGCTTTATTCAGAACTCTCTGGTCGCTGGTCTATCATATAAAATCCCAAATAAATATGTTCATCACCTTTCCCAGACTGCGAAATAAACACAGGCACAGATGCAGCCAGAGCTGAGGCATTACAAACTAAGGATCAAATCTCTGAAACAGCCAGAAATTGCTTTGAGTTGCTGGTAAGGTTTTAGATCTGGGAGGACGGTTGGCTTCTTCACTTTTCCAAGGCTGGCTGCTCTCCGCATGGACTGCAGTGCAAAAGCATCCCAGGGGGACCAAAGCATGCAATGTGTCTCCGTTTCTGGGAAAACTTTGCATGGCTCAGAAACGGATGAAGAGAAGAAACTTTCACAGAATCTAAGAGGATATTTTGATCAGATCTTTTTTTCTCCTGGCTGCCATCAGAAGCTCTATAACGTGAGGAGGAACAATCACATTGTGAGAATGTGAGTGCAACCCTGAGAAACACAGAGCTGATCCTTCTGTTTGGACTTCCTTCATAGGCACCCTGTGGCCCTGGCAGTATGCTAATGCAGCTGGTTGCTGGCACTGGAGACATGGACTTGATACAGTCTGACTACTGCTTTGTTGTTCCCTCACTTCGGTTTGTTTCATAGTTAGCTTAGTAAACAGCCGCAAAGCCTGTAGTGCACCTCACAGTTGGATTTGAAGAGAGATTTAGAAGGGGAAACCTACTGGCATGCATTAATCTGGTGCCACTGATCTAAATAACCCTGTTGTGATTGAATTCTGGGCAAACACTTACAGGTTCATACCCCACACAGTGGACGGCTGGGAATGCTTCAGTTGTGCTCTGTCTCTGAAGGAACTGGGACTGTCAGGAAAGTAAATTGATTTTATGGTTTAAAAGTGGATTAAAGCAAATAGGTGCACCAATCAGACATGTCTGTTTTCTAATTAGACCTAAACAACTTTCCTAACAGATAATACGGAAATAGAGCAATCACAATCAAATTATTATAGCTTTCACGTTTAACTGAAAGTAATATTTTCTGATCTGGTGACCAAACATATATTAATATTTTCAAAATGTAAGTTTTCAAAATGAATCTAACTACAACAGAAAAAAAGTTTTGTTTTCATCATGTTTGAGGTTTTGTTCCCCAATGACAGATCAGGGGTTTTAGACTGAATAACAACAGGCTTTCTGACAAGACAGTTTCCTGATTCAGTAGTCCCCACCTATTCAAGGTTCAGTATTTGCAGATTCACTTGTTAACAAATTTTTCTGTGGAACATAACTTAAAACTATTCATAGAAATGTTTTTTAAAGCATATCTAATGTATTCAAAAGAAAATGCAGGTCAGGAAGCTGAAATAACTAGCAGCAATACTACTTGACACGCTATTGGCTGGCATTTGCAAAACAGTCAAGCCAGGAGTACCATTTATTTTTATTAGAAGTAATTAGTTGTACCCCCAAGACCATGGATGTTAGTTCTGTAATATTGCTAAGATGGTTTCCACTGTTCATATTAATGCATACTAAGGTATATTTGTTGTTTAAACTTTTAAAAAAGGAAGATATAAGCGTTTTCTAGGTGTCTCAAGTATTCAGACAGTTGTGGTCCCTAAAACCCTACAAATATCCAGCTTCCACTGTATTTCCACTGAAATAAACTCTTCTTTGTACCACCGCCACCTTCGCTAAGTCAACTGCTCAACCATGCCACAACCTCAATCGCGATGTGTGCTTACATGAGTAGACCAAACATCATCAAATAAGCAACTAGAGAGAGAGAATTACTGGTTTTAATTATAGAATTTCCGACAGTTAGTAACAACATTTTAAAAAGAAATTCCATTTAAAAGCGCTACATCATAACAGTCATATAAAGACTTCAAGTTTTGAACACAGCATTAAAGATGTTAAGTGAAACAGGGATTATTTCAATAAAGAAAAGCACCAAGTGTTAAAACAGCTAGAATTTGGACTTTAAAACTGTACAAAGAAGTGGTGCAACAGAAAACATCTGTTCATTCTCTAATTTACTAGTTTCTAACATCCAAGATTTCTGGTACTACAACATTTGTAGCCATGGGTCTGCTTCTCCCATGACTCCCAAAACAATATTCCTGCAAACCTTGAGAATAATTTTAGATAATTTTAGGACAACATAGGAATCTGGCGCGGAGGTAGTGGAGCTACTGGGAAGGTGCATGAGTAACATGGATGGACTAATTACATAATAACGGATAATGATGATCATGTTGATAAATACATTTTGCTGCTGAACCCCTACCCCCACTCTCCTATGGCATTTTTTGAATATTTAACTATTTTTCCAAAACCATAAAATCACTGATAACCGTAATGAATTTGCACACAATATTCATGGGATCATCTTGACATCAACAATGATCATGATATCAACTTTCCTATCATTGGATACCTATAAGAAACTCACATCAGCACCGATAATTAAATCTTTACGGTTGAAGGATGAGCAGATGACTTCTTATTTTCTTTTCTCAGCTCTCTATTGCTTTTTACTCAGCTACTTTATATACCCAGCCTCTGGAGTTACAGTATTAAACCAGATTTCCTTTTGGATTACGTTTTGAAGGACTGTGGGACAGAAAAAGGCCATTGTACATAGCAGAGGATTTTGACAAACTGCTCCAGAGAATAGATGCTATGAAGATTAACATTTGTCTCAAAGCGAATGTGGAAGTAAATGCTGGATATGGAAATGAGACGTCTTTACCTATGATCGCTAACAGTGAGAAAGAACCTGGCAGCACTGTTTCAATCGACCTTTGGTGCCACTGCACAATACTACTCCCTCAGCCAAAGTAAGGTGCTTGTTGAGCAACAGGAAATATTTTAACACTAATATAATTATTAATGAAGTTTGAATTGCTTTTGTTAAACAACTCGGGGCACCACCCTTTGACAGGGAAAATTGAACCAAACACTCAGGAATGAATTTGACTTAGTGGGACGAAATAATTGCACGCACTCACCAGAAAAAGCACAAACAACTTATTTCCAAAGTATGAGAATTTATTAAGAAAATAGCTAAAAAGCCCTATAGACAAAGTATTCAGTCAATAAATTCTATACCTACACTACCAACATGCCAAATAAACTACTAAGCCGAGCAAAGAAAATGGATAATATGCAAGCTAGTCAAATCAACTAACAAGTGTGGTAACGCTAATAAAACCAGAATGGAATACTGATGAACATCAGGAAACAACATAACAAATAGTTAAACATGATGGTGAGGGGAAAGAGGAGAGATGTAAGTGAGGGGAGATTGGCAAGGGTGGGGTGAAGTGTGCGCGCGCGTGTGTGTGCATAATTGAGGAGAAAGAAAACAAGAGGGGGGTTGCCACCCAGTAGCTCTCAGAGGGGATGCTAATGCTTAGCTTTAAGGAGAGGAACAAAGTAAAAATATGTTGTATGGATATGATAGGCAGAAGGGGAGGAAGGAAAATAGGAAAGGAACAAGGAGAGACAGATGGAGCAGGGTCCCAGCACTGGGCAAGGCAAGGCTATTTTATTTGTATAGCACACTGTCAACAGCAATGTAATTCAAGGTCCTTTAAATAATTAGGGGTTTAAGTAAAAACAGCAATTGCATTCACAGAGCAAATGAGACGTAAAAACATTACCGGTACTCAAAAGCAGACATGAATTTAGGAGAAAGTAAAAACAGCGTGAAACACACACAAAACATATGATACAAGAAAACATTACTCAATGGCATCTGTAAACAGATGGGTTTTTAGCCTTGATTTAAAAGAACTCCGTGTTTCAGCAGCTTTGCAGTTGTCTGGAAGTTTGTTCTAGATTAGAGGAACAAAGAAACTGAAAGCTGATTCTCCATGTTTGGTTCTAATTCTATTGATGCTGAGTAGACTGAAATTAGAGGACCTGAGTGGTCTTGGGGGTTGGCATAGTGACAGTGGATCTTCAAAATACTTTGGTGCTAAGCAATTCAGTGATTTATAAACCAGTAAAAGTATTTTAAAGTTTGTTGTCCGAGCTACAGGGAGCCAGTGTAAGGACATTAGAACTGGGGTGATCCGCTCTACTTTCCGTGTTCTAGTGAAGACATGAGCAGCAGGGTTCTGTATCAGCTGCAGCTGTCTGATTGACTTTTTAGATTAACGCTTGGGTGAGTTTTTTGAGGTCCTGTTGTGACATCAGTCCTTTAATCCTAGAAATGTTATTCAGGTGATAGAAGGCTGATCTTGTGATTGCCTTTATGTGACCCTGGAGGCTCAGTTCTGAGACCATCACAACATCTAGATTTCGGGCCTGATCAGTAGTTTCTAGCTGTATTAACTGAAGCTGTGCGCTGACTCTTAATAATTTCTCCTTAGGTCCAAAAATAAGTACTTCAATTTTGTTTCTGTTCAGCTGGAGAAAGTTATGGCACATCCATCCATTGATTTGCTCGATGCATTTGCTTAGCATTTGGATGGGTTTAAAATCACCTGGTGACATTGTAATGTAGAGCTGAGTATCATCTGCATAGTTATGGGAGCTAATCTTATTGGTTGTTATAATCTGGGCTAGTGGGATCATGTAGTTTTAAATAAGAGGGGCCCCAGGATGGAGCCCTGGGGAACCCCACATGTGATTTCGGTTTGGTCTGATGAAAAGTGTCCTATTGAAACAAAGAACTCTCTGTTCTTTAGGTAAGACTGAAACCAGCCAAGTACTGTCCCAGCTCTCCAGTCGTTCCAATAGTACATAATGACCAACAGTGTCAAATGCTGCACTGAGGTCCAAATGAACCAGCACTGTGGTTCTACCACAGTCTGTATTTATGCGGCTGTCATTGAAAACCTTGACGGGGGCAGTCTCAGTGCTATGGTGCCCGCGGAAACCAGAAGGAAAAACATCAAAGCAGTTGCTCATTGTTAGGAAGCTATTTAACTGTTGAAACAGCTTTTTCAATAATCTGACAGATGAATGGAAAATTAAAGATTGGGCTGTGGTTCTGGATTAACATGTTGTCCAGGTTATTCTTTAGCAGTGGTTTAATAACTGCTGTTTTTAAAGCCTGGGGGAAGAAACCTGACAGGAGGGATGAGTTCACTATTTGAATCAGATTTGAGCCAATGACAGGGAAAACTTTCTTAAGGAAAACTGTGGGTGGGATATCAAGACAGCAAGAGGAGGAGCTTAATCGGTTATTGATTTGATTGGTTTATCATGGAATTATGATATTTTCTCTACATTGGTGTTGATTGGGGATGATATTGGTAGTGGGTTAGGTATTGAGGTACAGACTGACCATCTAATTGTTAGTCTTTTCAGTGAAAAAGCTGGCAAATTCATTGCAGGCCCTGGTAGAATTTAGTTCAGGGGCTACTGTTACTAGAGGATTAGTTGGTCTTTCCACTGTTGAAAACAGAGTCCGTGCATTATTAATGTTTCTGTTAATGATTTCAGAGAAGAAAGATTCCTTTGCATCTTTTAAAGTTAACTGGTATCAGTTCAGTCTCTCTTTGTAGATCTCACAGTGAACCTGGTGTGGAGTTTTCGGCCTCCCTTTTTTCACTACGTACCTGTATCAATTTGCTTAGCTGTGCAAATAGTCAAAGCTCTGCTCTGGATTCAACCAATTTAAAACATAACATAATTCACAGCATGCGATCAGCAGCTTCAGTGAATAACAGCGGTTTCAGTGTGCAATACTCATCCAACCAACTTTACGAAACAAAATCTAAATCATTCTAACTTATCTCTACCCAGACATATAAATAGAACAATAGAATATAGAGGTTCCGTCCTACTTTGAAGTGGTTCACTGCACGGTCGGTCACAAAACGAAAAGGAGAAAAGAAGGAGAGCATCAGATGGCTCTCCTTCTGGAAAGGGTTTGAGGGGACTGCCTTGGGGTCCGTGGGGCTTTGTGGTGCTGTGGCCGTGGGCCCTGGGTTGAACGTACCAAGGCCTCCCTCCCCTGGTGGATCCTGGTGAACAGCGGTGCCTATTGGGGTCAGTGGGGGAGCTGGCTCCCTGGGAAGGCATTTTGTCTCCCAGTCCTTCCCTCCCAATCCCCGAACACCTCTGTCCCCCCGCTCCATCACTTTACCACTCATATAGGGTCTTGGGGCATGGGCACGTCAAGGAGGGGTTTCCATCTTCGCTATCCCGTGGCGGCCTGGATCCCAATTTTACTGTACAAATTAGACACTCCCACTTATAACATTTTCATAAGACACACATGTAGGAACTTTGGGGTGGGCACACTTTTCGGCATCCAGAGGGGGAGCTGTTCAATCAGCTTCATTTCTGGTGCCGGTGCCCACTGTTAAACTGCATATAGACACTGAGGGCTCGGAGTGGGGGTTGGGGGATGTGTGGCTGCCTTCCCCACATCCCACCCCTCTGTTTTAAATGCACATTATAACAACACGAATCAACACCATACTCGAGCGGGAGGGTGGAGGCTAGGGGTCTTTTTTACACCCTTGTTCGCTATGGGCCATCAGGTGATGGGGTCTGGAGGAGGAACAGGTGGTCTGTTCGGGGACCTAGGCTGGTGGGCTGCTTTGCCACTATGGGACTCTTGTTTCCTTGTCTCCGTCCTAGAAGGTAGGGGGTCTGTGGTGGAAAATTGTTATGCAATTAGGAATTAAGTGTATATTCTCTGTTTAGTGAATGCATCTAGGGTAAAATGACAAGGTTATTGCTCCAACTTAATGTTTATGATATATATCTGTCAGGTCACCAGAGAGACAGATGCCGGGGCAGTAAGATAACAGTCTGGCCTTCGGATGAGCTGTTGTATGCGTTGATATGAGACTCGCATGGAGCAGCTGTCCAGAGGCAGGGCGTGAAGGTTGGAGAAGACATCTACAGGGATAAACAATGATTGCTGAAGGCTATTTAAGCGGTTAGTTAGAAAGGTTGGTTAGGGTGATGCACGAGTAACTCTGTCCCCTCCATGGTCTGGCCAGACATTTTTTAATTAAATACTTAAACGCCTTCTGGGACTCAAGTCTTCTTTATTATGGAAACCCTGAGATACTTTTTTTGCCATAACAGGTCCATCTCCTGGTTGCTCTACTGGGGCATCGGTACCTGGACCTGGGTTCATATAGTGTGTATCTGGTGTATGAGTGAGGGTACAGCGTCCTTTCTTGGGTGTCTTGAAGTGTTGGTGAGAGTGTATGTGCTTAAGAGGGAGGGAACGTATGACTGTGTCTGTATCTCTTTGTCTACCTGTCAGGTTGGGTCTTGGGCTGCTTGGGCTCTCGCCTGGCGCACCTCAGGCCTTACATTTAATGGGGGGCCTATTTCCCCTCCATCCCTCCCTGCCAGTGACTGATGCCCCTGCCCGCTGGTGCGTTGGTGGTCAATCCGGTTCTGACCTGGTGCGTGCCAGACCGGGCCTGGGTGGACTGGTGTATCGGTAGGCCGATGTGCTGGACTTACGTCTTCCTTTTGTTGGTTGAGGCACCTATTTTGGGGGTGTCAGGTTTGGGATTGTTGGGTGGTGCCTGTTTGGTGGCTCGGCGGGATACGGATCCAGCATCTCTGTTCGTTCGATCACCTGTTCTGTGCGCTTCGTACGTGGTCGGTTCATTGGCGGGTTGGACTGGCCCGTGGGCTCGTCACTGCAGCCCCCTGGGCCTCTGGATAGTAGCCACTGGATGTTCCCCTGGGGTTCTCCTCTGCTCCTCTCTTGGGGGATGAGGTTGGCCCCACGCTGGTCTGCCTGGGGGTCCTTTGGACGTCTTGGCTCCGATCTCCTTCATGTCTGCATCGATTCCTGGGAGACGGATCGATGGCTCCTCACACCAGCTATCGAACACTCTTATGGAGAAACCTTATATGCACCAGCATGCTCACACACACACACACACATAGGTGTGCAGTCTCCTGTGTTTACAGATATATTCTTGGGCTGAGGTTATCATTACTAGATCTTTATTAATCGGTACCATGAGATTTTCAGTGACATTGTTGTTGTGTTTTTATATCCATTTTTGTGTGGTGTGGTTGTGTAATTCTTAGTTCACAATGTTTAGTTTGTTTTTGCGATGTTCCTTTTTTAATTTTTTTTCTTTTTTCCCCTCTCTCTGCCGTCCTGTGGGTATGGAGGCAGACTTCGATGTTTTCCTGTGTTTTCTTTGTTCCCCTTCCTCTCTTGTATTTTCAACTAATTTTCTCTCTTGACTTTTTGTTTCCTACCTCTCTTCTTCATCTTCTTTCGTGCCCTTAATTTTCCATCTCTGTGTCCATAACATCAGAAAATAAACCCCACAGCAATTCATAATAAAGATTTCTCACACATATATATCAAGTGGAGTACTATAGCAAAAGCTGTAGTGCTCCGCTTGTGAAATTAAATCTGTTGGTCTTCTACTTGGTACTCAGACACCAATTCTGATCTCCACACTAATAAAAAGGTGAAAAAACGTGAAAAAAAAACGTAACTCAAAAAGTTGTGGATGGATTTCGATTAACTTTTCAGCAAATGTCTGCAATGGGACCAGGAACAACGTATTTAAATTTTCGGGTTGATCCGAAATGAAGCGCCCACCGACCAGCAGTGCTAAACTACACTACTCTCCTGTGCCGCAAGACTGCAGTGGCAGCACGAACACAGCCGTGCGTCTCATTAAGACACATTGTACTGCAAAAGTACCGAAAGTTAGAATTAGATATCAACTTGTGGATGGGGGGAATGTGGGTGGCTCTGGCGGAGTTCTGTGTTCTCTGAGTGCTTTTCTAGTTTAAGACATACTTTTTGCCAAACTCTGCCTGAAAATCAGCAGTACAGCTCCAGCATCAGATGGCCGCTCGTAATGAGCCAGGTTCTGCTGAAGGTTTTCTTCTTGTTATAGGGGAGTTTTTCCTCTCTACTATAGCTACATGCTTGCTCAGTATCAGGGATTGCTGAGGGATTGCTGTGGTTGGAGTCTGAATGAACGGGGCAAAACCTCAAGTCAATGATGCAATCTGCTGGGATTCCTTAAATAGAAAACGTTTAAACTGATTGGAATGTTTGTATGATTGTATTGAAATTACTTTTCTTGTAAATGCCTTGAGATGACATATGTTGTGAATCGGTGATATATTAATAAACTGAACTAAATTGAATTGAAAGCACCATTTCTGCCAAACTATGTAACCACAGTGACACCATTATAAAAAATGGTTTTCTTGGCGACAGTTAGGGTGTAACCTTTAAACGACTCTACTCTCCGATCGACCCCATCCCCTTCATCCTCCAACTCAAACTCAGTAAAAAAGCTGGTAGATATTTTCTTCTTTAAAATGTCAGACATCATTGATTCCATTGCTCCAACTAAAGTGAAAGTAGTCTTGGGTAGATAGAAGTCTCCGTGGACAAGCGATCCACTGGTACGTAGTGAAAAAAAGGGTGTCAACGAGCCGATAGAGAATGGCGGAAGACTCGACACCAGGTTCACTGTGAGATCTAAGACAGACTGAACAGATATCACTTTGAAAGATGCAATGGGATCGTTCTTTTCTAAAATCATTAATAGAAACATTAATATTGTGCAGATTTTATTTACAAAAGTTGAGAGACTAACTATTCCTCCTGTGACAGTAGCCCCTGAACTAAATTCCACTGCAATGAATTTGCCAAATTTTTTTTTTACTGAAAATGTTATATACAATAAATAATTAGAGGATCAATCTGTATATCAGTACCAAACCCATTTCCAATGTCAGCCCCACTCAACACCAATGCGGAGAAAATGTCTGAATTCCATAAATAAAACCAAAATAATATTTCACAATTAAGCCCCTCCTCTTGCTGCCTCGACTTCTTACCCACAGTTTTTCCTCAGAAAGTTTTCCCTGTCATTGGGTCTGATCCGATTCAAATAGTTAACTCATCAGGTCAGGTCAGGTCTCTTCCCCCAGGCTTAAAAAAAACAGTTATTAAACCACCGATAAAAAAGAACAACCTGGACAACACGGTAATGGAGAACTACAGGCCAATCTTAATCTTACAATCAGCAAGATTGAAAAAGCTGTTTTAACAGTTAGATAGCTTCCAGACAATGACCAACCAGTTCGATGTTTTTCAGTCTGGTTTCTGTGCTCACTACGGCACTGAGACTGCCCTCGAAGTGTTAATTGTATTTAATTTTCCATTCATCTGTCAGATTATTGAAAAAGCTGTTTCAATAGTTAAATAGCTTCCTAACAATGACCAACTGTTTTGTTGTTTTTTATTCTGGTTTTTGCGGGCACCATAGCACTGAGACTGCCCTCGTCAAGGTTTTCATTGACAGCCGCATAAATACAGACTGTGGTAGAACCACAGTTCTGGTACTTTTGGACCTCAGTGCAGCATTTCACACTGTTGACCAAGATTTAATATTGAAACAACTGGAGAGCTAGGTCGGACACTCTGGTACAGTACTTGGCTGGTTTGAGTCTTACCTAAAGAACAGGGACTTCTTTGTGTTATTAGGCAATTCTTCATCAGAACAGACAGAAATCACATGTGGGGTGCCCCAGGGCTCCATCCTGGAGCCTCTCCTATTTAATATCTACTAGCCCAGATTATAACAACTAATAAGATTAGTTACCATAACTATGCTGATGATACTCAGGTTTACATTACAATCTCTCCAGGTGACTTTGAAGCCATCCAAATGCTAAGTGATTGCATTGATGTGCCATAATTCACTCCAGCTGAATAGAAACAAAACTGAAATTATTATTTTTCAACCTAAATAAAAACGATAAAGAGTCAGCACACAGCTTCAGTTAATACAGCTAGAAACTACTTATCAGGCCAAACATCTAGGTGTAGTAATGGACTCAGACCTGAACCTCCAGGGTCACATAAAGGCAATAACAAGGTCAGCCTTCTATCACCTGAAGAATATTTCTAGGATTAAAGGACTGATGTCGCAAAGGGACCTAGAAAATCTCATCTATGCTTTAATCTTTAGTCGGATTGATTACTGCAACAGCGTCCTCACAGGTCTGTCTAAAAAGTCAATCAGACAGCTGGAGCTGATCTAGAACGCTGCTGTCTGTGTCCTCACTAGAACCAGGAAAGTAGAGCACATCACCCCGGTTCTAAAGTCCTTAAACTGGCTCCCTGTAGCTCAGAGAGTAAATTTAAAAATACTTTTACTAATTCATCAATCATTGAATGGCTTATCACCAATACATGTTGAAGATATGTTGTCACTTTACCAACCCCCCCAGACCAGTCAGGTCTTCCAACTCTAGTTTACTAATCATCCTTAGAATCAGAACCAAACATGGAGAATCAGCTTTCAGTTTCTATCCCCCTCTAATCTGGAACAAACTTCCAGACGACTGCAAAGCTGCTGAAACACTAATTTCCTTTAAATTAAGACTAAAAACCCATCTGTTAAGAACTGTCTTTGATTAACTGATAAACATTAGCTGGAATGTCATGTTTTAATGTGTCATATTTTTTGTGTCTCTAATGTTGTGTTTTATGCTTTTATTGTGTTACATCTGCCAAGGAGATTATGTTTTTACCAGGGTTTGTCTGTCTGTTTGTTTGTTAGCAACATTACTCAAAAAGTTACGTACATACGGACGGACGGAGGTGGACGGAACGGATGGAGATGGATGGAACACCCACAGACGTGGAGGTGGAGGAAGCAGCTGCAGTCTGTCTGTCTGTCTGTCTGTCCGTACAGAAATTCACTTTGTTCAGTCCTCACATATTTAATAAAAATATTAAATTAAAACCAAACAATAACAAATAAATTATTTAGGAAACATGTTGGATGTCTCTGTTGAACAGTATTATGTCTGCAGGAACAAACGATTTCCTGAACCTCTCATTCCTGCATCTCAAAGAGATCAGTCTTTCACTGCAGCTGCTTTTCTGGCTGGAGATCATGGAGGGGATGTTTAGTGTTAGCCAGAATGCCCTGAGCTTCCTCCTCATCTATCGCTCTACCACAGTTCTTACAGGGTCCAGCTCCCGACCCTGCAGACAACTGGCCTTTTTGACCAGTTTGTCCGGATGTCTGCAGTCTTTGCCCATAGTGCTGCTTCCCCAGCAGACAACAGCATACAGAAGCACACTTCAGCTAACTGTGTGGTAGAACATCTGCAGCATGTTACTACAGATATCGAAGCACCTGAGGAAGAAAAGGAGACACCCAGGTATCTGTAGGACTCCACAGTCTCTATTTCCTCCCCATCGATGCAGACTGGCATTCTTGGTGGTTTAGATCTCCTGAAGTCTTGGTGGAGTTCAGGAGAAGACAGTTTTTTTTCTCCAGTCAGTGAAGGTCTCCACTAGGTCCCTGTACTCCCCTCCTGTCCACCGCTCACACATGCCACAACAGCTGTATCATCTGAATACTTCTGGATGTGGCAGGACTCTGAGTTGTATCTGAAGTCTGATGTGTAGAACGTGAGAAAGGGAGCCAAAACAGTCTCCTGTGGAACCCAAGTGCTTCATTCCAGTGTCTGCCCACCCTGATGTATTGAGATCTGGATTTTTAGATAGTCCATAATCCAGGATGTCAGGGAGGGGGCTACACTCATACTTATAAGTTTGTTTCTCAGTATGGGAGGCTTTACGGTACTAAAAGCGCTGGAGAAATCAAAGAACATGATCCTGACATAAGAACCAAGCACATGCCGGTGGGAGTATGCCCAGTGCAGCCTGTAAAGGACCGCATCTTCAACTCCGAAGTGTTCCTGATAGCCAAACTGCTGGGGGTTTAGTTCCTCAGCAACCTGCAGTTTCATTCGATGGACAAGGAGCCGCTCCAAGGTCTTCATGATGTGAGATGTCAAACCCACAGGGTCTGAACTTCATTCAGCACTACCGGTCGCCCTGTTTTGGGCACCGGTATGAGACATGAGCCCTTTCAAACAGGCCATGAAAAACGGTAATTTTCCAGACTTCGTCTGTTTTGCTTTTGTGTCTGAAAGCAATCTTCCGGACTGTGTCCAGATACCCTTTACCGGTAATTTTACGGCTGAAGACCTAGTAACAAGAGCGGACTTTTCGCGGTATTGGGGTTTGCGTTCAGACTACCAGGTAATGTTCCGCGAAAGCTGGAGGGGTGTCGGGCGGTGGGGAAAAGGGGAGGGGGGCAGGGAACGCTGTGAGCGCACAAATTGATGACGTATAAATGTAATTATTTTCCTTTCAGCTTTTTCCTTGATGTCTCTTAAGCGTTTCCATGTGCGCAAAATTGCACACATCACAAAGACACGCGCTGCGAGTAGATCTGCAGTTTCGTCTACCATCTTTGCAATAATGCATTTGTTTGGGGAAATGACGTACGCCCGCCGCACTAAGTTTATGTAGTATCCACCTAGAACCCCCCCACTCCCCTGCACCCCCCACCCCACAGACATTCATCAGGATCCTCCGGTACATTTCTTGCTGTGTGAAAGCAGCAGAAAATCAATGTTCCGGGAAAAAGTGGCGTGTTTGAAAACACAACTCCGGTTAAAGACTGGATGGAAATGTCCGCAAATATTCCAGAACTTCTGTCTGAAAACGGCTATGAAGTCTTCCACAGCCCCTGGACTTTTTCTATGTGAAGACTCAGATTGAATAGCCTCTGCAGGGGAACTGCTAGTTGTCCTGCACAGTCTTTGGACAAACTCTATCCGGACCAACAGCCTTGTCCGGTAGAAGTTTCCTGAGCTCAACTCCCACCTCTTCTTCTGTTATCAACAGTTGAAGGAGCTCAGGTGGAGGAAGCACCCGCATAGATGGAGGTGGACGGAACAGCCGCAGGCAGGGAGGTGGAGAAAGCAGCCACAGATGTGAAGGTGGAGGAAGCAGCCGCAGAAGTGGAGGTGGAGGGAGCAGCCACAGATGTGGAGGTGGAGGGAGCAGCCTCAGATGTGGAGATGGAGGGAACAGCTTCAGACGTGGAGAAAGCAGCTGGAGACGTGGAGGGAGCAACAGTATCAAACCTGAGGTAGTACTCGTTGAAGGAGTTAGCTTTGTCTACATCATCTTCTACAGACTGGGCATACTTCAGTTTGTAGCCAGTGATGGTCTTCATCCCCCTCCACAACTCTTTGATGTCTCTGGTCTCCAGCTGTTTCTCTACTTTCCTCTTGTACTCCACCTTAGCATGCTTCAGAGTCTTTTTCTGTTCCCGTGGCACACTCCTCTGCTTGTCCTTTTCAACATTCTTGAATGCCATCTTCTTCTGGTTAAGGAGGCTTTTGATGTCACCGGTTTATTATTAGGATAGCATCTAAGACTCCTAATGGGAATCACTGTGTGCCTACAGAAGATGATGTAGTCAGTGATGATGTCAACACTCATGGCTATGTCCATCTACTGCTCCTCTAGCAGCACATCTCAGTCTGTGCACTCAAAGCAGTCTCTCAGAGCATCACTTGGCTTTGGTGACCACTTCGTGAAAGATCTTGTGGTAACAGGAAGCGTCTGTATATGAGGTTTGTATGTGGGTTGGAGATAGACCATGTTGTGATTAGATCTGCCCAGTGGAGGGAGAAGTACAGCCCTGTTCGCCCCCTTCAGGTTGGCATAGAACAGATCTAGAGTATTTTCTCCATGTGTTGGACAGTCCACATACTGTACAAAGCCAGTCAGGCAGGAGAACAGAGATATGATTAAAATCCCCCGTGATTACAATGAGAACCTCTGGTTGCTGATAAAATAACTCCCCCACCTTGGCACCTCCCGCTCCTCCGTGGATCTCTATCTGCTCGCACAGCTGTAAAGCCGGATATGTCCACACATGAGTCCAATGTGTTGTCAATCAGCTAGCAATCCGTTAGACAGATCAGACTGCACACCCTATGCAGCTGTTGGTTCTGCACAAGCACCTCCAATTCATCACACTTGTTTGGGAGTGAGTTAACGTTTCCCATGATGACACAGGATAGGAAAGGCTTATATCCCTACCTCTTATCATTGAGCTGCACTTTTACCTTGGCTCCAGCTCTGCATCCACGAAACGTCCTCCTTAGCTCCATTGGAATGGGATGTTTCAGTCCATATCTTCTCCTTGACAATTCCAACAGTTCTTTCCTTGTGTAAATTACTTTATCAGATGCTGTACACATTATATCGAAAAAAGGCTAAATAAATTACTTTCAACTAAAATAGTAAGGTAAATATTTTAAAAGTGTGTAAACTACAAAAATCTATTAAAAAGTCATTAAACTACAAAAAGAACATACAGCAGTTATTCAGACTTGCTACTCAACTAATTGTTATGATCCTTATGTGTTTGTGTTTCAGTTATTTCATTTCCCTTTTCAACTTACCTGATCATTTTTAATTTATTTCTTGGTGTTAGCTTCTGTTGTGTTGTACTTTAGGATTTTAGTGTTGTGATTTTTGGTTCCTTCCATATTTTTACTTGTTGCTCATTAGATATTTACTTTTGTTTTAATTGTTTTTGGGTTGTTTTCTATCTTTATTTGTTTTTCCTTATCTCATCATTTTTCTCTGTTAGTTCTGTTTTACTTCATTTCTCTTATTAGGATGGTTTTCTTAATCAAATCTCTTTCTAGTATCTATACTTATGTTTTCTTCTGTTCTCTCCTTTCTTCCCTGTTCATTAGTGCTTCTACTTTGAGTTTCTCTTAGGTTTCTTTCATCCTTATTTTCTTAGATATCTTTTATATTTACAGTAGTTATTGTATTTCATCAGCATTGTTTTCCTTCTCTGTTTCCACATTACCATTCTGCTTCCCTGCCCACCTACTGATTGCCTCCACCTGCTCTCTTCCTCACTTGCATCTGCATCACTCTTTAGTGGATGCTACCAAAGGAAGATGATTAAACGTCAGCTAATTTCACTATAAGAAGGTTTTTAAAACGGAAGTCAGAGGACAGACAGAGATAAATGAAGGTATTTTAAGAATGACTGTTTTCTACAACCTGGTGACACATGTCTGTGATTGATTAAGGCTGCAAAAGAGGGAGAGAAAGCAAAACTTTCCACAGATAACAGGAGGGCTGAGCAGAATACAGCAACGTGTCCTGGCTTGGAAATGAGCCTAATGGAAATCTGAAAGTTCCCATCAGAAATAATACATTATTTATTTATTTATTTATTATTAGCAATATGGCTAGAAAATTATTTTCACTGTTGTTTTTTCACAGTTTTTATTTTCACTGTTGTTGTTTATTTTCACTATTATAGTTCTCAAAGATAATACAAAATGGGCTAAAACCAGTATTGGCATTTCGAGGCTTTACAAAAAACTCTCCATCTCTTGTTTGAAGTTTTCACATTTATTTTACAGTAGCAGTCAGGAATTTACATTTTATGAATTAAAATCTTAACCATATAAACACATCATAAATAAATCACTGCTAAAGAATCCCTATTCTATTTCTGCTAATGATGATTGTTTCTCCCTCCCTGGGCTGCCACCTTATCGCGGTGGAGGGGTTTGAGTGTCCCAATGATCCTAGGAGCTATGTTGTCGGGGGCTTTTGCTCCTGGTAGGGTCACCCATGGCAATTTGGTTCTAGGTGAGGGATCAGACAAAGTGCAGCCCAAAAGACCCCTATGATGAACAAGACAGATGGACTCAGTGTGCCCTCGTCCGGACGCGGGTCACCGGGGCCCCCCTCTGGAGCTAGGCCTGGAGGTGGGGCACGTTGGCGAGCGCCTGGTGGCCGGGCCTTTACCCATGGGGCCCGGTCGGGCTTAGCCCGAAGAGGTAACATGGGCCCCCCTTCCCATGAGCTCACCACCTGTGGGAGGGGCCATAGGGGTCGGGTGCTGTGCAGGATGGGCGGCGGCCAAAGGCTTGGACCTTGGCGGTCCGATCCTCGGCTGCAGAAGCTGGCTCTCGGGACGTGGAACGTCACCTCTTTGGTGGGGAAGGAGCCGGAGCTGGTGTGCGAGGTTGAGAGGTTCCGACTGGACATCGTCGGACTCACCTCTGCGCACGGCTCTGGCTCTGGAACCAGTCTCCTCGAGAGGGGTTGGACTCTCTTCCACTCTGAAGTTGCCCCTGCTGAGAGGCGCCGAGCTGGGGTGGGCATACTTGTTGCCCCCCATCTCGGCGCCTGTACGTTGGGGTATACCCCGGTGAACGAGAGGGTAGCCTCCCTCCGCCTTCGGGTGGGGGTACGGGTCCTGACTGTTGTTTGTAATAACGCGCCAAACAGCAGATTAGATTACCCACCCTTCTTGGAGTCTTTGGAGGGGGTGCTGGAGAGTGCTCCTCCTGGGGACTCCCTTGTTCTGCTGGGGGACTTCAACGCTCACGTGGGCAATGACAGTGAGACCTGGAGGGGTGTGGTTGGGCGGAATGGCCCCCCCGATCTGAACCCGAGTGGTGTCTTGTTATTGGACTTCTGTGCTCGTCATGGATTGTCCATAACAAACACCATGTTCAAGCATAAAGGTGTCCATATGTGCACTTGGCACCAGGACACCTTAGGCCGCAGCTCAATAATCGACTTAGTTGTCGTCTCATCTGATCTGCGGCCGCATGTTTTGGACACTCAGGTGAAGAGGGGGGCTGAGCTGTCCACTGACCACTACCTGGTGGTGAGTCGGCTCCGATGGTGGGGGAGGACGCCGGACAGACCTGGAAGGCCCAAACGTGTTGTGAGGGTCTGCTGGGAACGTCTGGCAGAGTCTCCTGTCAGAAGGAGATTTAACTCACACCTCCGGCAGAACTTTGAACACGTCCCGGTGGTGGCGGGGGACATTGAGTCCGAGTGGAACATGTTCCACGCCTCCATTGCCGAGGCGGCTGACCGAAGCTGTGGCCGCAAGGTGGTCGGTGCCTGTCGCGGTGGCAACCCCCGAGCCCGCTGGTGGACACCGGCGGTAAGGGATGGTGTCAGGCTGAAGAAGGAGTCTTACCAGGTCTTTTTGGCTTGTGGGACCCCTGAAGCAGCTGATAGGTACCGACAGGCCAAGCGGGATGCGGCTCGGATGGTTGCTGAGGCAAAAACTCGGGCGTGGGAGGAGTTTGGAGAGGCCATGGAAAACAACTTCCGTACGGCTTCGAAGCGATTCTGGTCCACCATCCGGCGTCTCAGGGGGGGAAAGCGGTCTGCCACCAACACTGTTTACAGTGGGGATGGTGTGCTGCGGACCTCGACGCGGGAGGTTTTGGGTCGGTGGATGGAATACTTCGAAGACCTCCTCAATCCCACCAGCACGCCTTCCAATCGGGAAGCAGGGTTTGGGGACTTGGGGTCGGTCTCTACAATCTCTGGTGCTGAGGTCACCGAGGTCGTCAAAAAGCTCCTCGGTGGCAGGGCTCCCGGGGTGGATGAGATTCGACCGGAGTTCCTCAAGGCTCTGGATGTTGTGGGGCTGTGTTGGTTAACGCGGCTCTGCAATATTGCGTGGACATCGGGGGAAGTTCCCTTGGATTGGCAGACCGGGGTGGTGGTCCCCCTGTTTAAAAAGGGGGACCACAGGGTGTGTTCCAACTACAGGGGGGTCACACTTCTGAGCCTCCCTGGTAAGGTCTATTCAGGGGTTCTGGAGAGGAGGGTCCGACGGATAGTCGAACCTCGGATCCAGGAGGAACAATGCGGTTTTCGTCCTGGCCGTGGAACACTGGACCAGCTCTACACCCTCAGCAGGGTCCTGGAGGGTGCGTGGGAGTTCGCCCAACCGGTCTACATGTGTTTTGTGGACTTGGAGAAGGCGTTCAACCGTGTCCCTCGGGGGGCCCTGTGGGGGGTGCTCCGGGAGTATGGGGTATCAGGCCCCTTGATACGGGCTGTTAGGTCCCTGTACGACCAGTGCCAGAGTTTGCTTCGCATTGCCGGCAGTAAGTCGGGCTTGTTTCCAGTGAGAGTTGGACTCCACCAAGGTTGCCCTTTGTCACCGATCCTGTTCCTAACTTTTATGGACAGGATCTCGAGGCGCAGCCAAGGCGTTGAGGGGATCTGTTTTGGTGGCCTCAGGATCGGGTCTCTATTTTTTGCAGATGACGTGGTCCTGTTGGCTTCATCGGAACGTGATCTACACCTTTCGCTGGAGTGGTTCGCAGCCGAGTGTGAAGCGGCTGGGATGAGAATCAGCACCTCCAAATCCGAGGCCATGGTCTTGAGCCGGAAAAGGGTGGGGTGCCTTCTCCAGGTCGTGGATGGGTTCCTTCCCCAAGTGGAGGTGTTGTTCACGAATGAGGGAAAAATGGAGCGGGAGATCGATAGACGGATTGGTGGGGCATCTGCAGTTATGCGGGCGCTTTACCAGTCTGTCGTGGTGAAGAGAGAGCTGAGCCGAAAGGCGAAGCTCTCGATTTACCGGTCGATCTACGTTCCTACCCTCATCTATGGTCACGAACTCTGGGTGGTGACCGAAAGAACGAGATCACGGATACAAGCGGCTGAAATGAGTTTCCTCCACAGAGTGTCTGGGCTCTCCCTTAGAGATAGGGTGAGAAGCTCAGTCATCCGGAGGGGGCTCAGAGTAGAGCCGCTGCTTCTCCACATCGAGAGGAATCAGTTGAGGTGGCTCGGGCATCTGGTCAGGATGCCTCCTGGACGCCTCCCTGGTGAGGTATTTCAGGCACGTCTCACCGGGAGGAGGCCCAGGGGAAGGCCCAGGACACGCTGGAGGGACTATGTTTCTCGGCTGGCCTGGGAGCGCCTTGGGGTTCCTCCCGAGGAGCTGGAACAAGTGGCTGGGGAGAGGGAAGTCTGGGTCTCTTTGCTTAGGCTGCTGCCCCCGCGACCCGACCCCGGATAAGCGGAAGAAGATGGATGGATGGATGGATGGATGGATGGATGGATGGATGGATGGATGGATGGATGGATGGATGGATGGATGGATGGATGGATGGATGGATGGATGGATGGATGGATGGATGGATGGATGGATGGATGGATGATTGTTTCTACGATCTCATAATAACTAATTGCATTGGTTGTAGTTTCAAGCGTTTTATTGTTGAACTTCTGTGATGTGCAAATTTATTTACATTGTGTTTATATCTATGTTGTAGCTATTTCTGTTTAAGATGCTGTCTGTCTTGTCCAAGACACTAATAAAAAAATTAAGACTCAAGAGTCCTATCTACTGGTTAAAAAAGAGTAATAAAATAAATAAGCAACCACCAGGGTGAGAGTGTTGAAACTAAGGCTTCACACTAAAATCAAAGAGGTGAAAAGAAAAAAAAGAAGTGAGCACTGGAGGACAGACATAAAACCATGCCATTATAGTAAAGGGAAGGAATTCAGTCAGAATAATTCTTGCTTAGGATTCAGCAGAGACATTTCTAAGAGAGCTTGTCTAGTTGTGTAAAAAATGAATGCTTACAGGTCAGTCATAACATCCAAACATGAGACATCCATTTCTAAAAGGTGAATGATAAGATGATAAGAGGATAGTGTAATCCGAAGTCAGTGACAGAATTTTACAACTTTCTCACAACACAAATTAGGCTTGCTTTGAATTTGTGGACATCATTCACACCTATCTGTGTCTCTGAAGTAGGGTGTTCCGATTCAAACCCAAATATCAGCTTGTCCAAGTCCACGCTTCTTTTTAAATTCTTGATGTTAAGTGAAAAAACAATCTCTGATGTACCTGCTTTTCATTTATAATGCCAATTTTTAAATCACAGTCTCTTTTCAGGGGTATAGCTTACCAAATTGTATTATAGGAGGTGCACATTATTTTCTTGATGTTATGAATCTGGATTTTCTCCAACAATTAAAGTGTTTTTCAACTTTTACAATAGGATGCATAATGAGAGAGGAGCTGCAGTGGCTCCCGGCCTGTCTCAGATTACAAAACACTACGTCTATGAAGCAGAAGTTAAATTCTTTTTGTAAGATGTGTTTGTACATGACTAACTAAAGCTAAATTTAAATATGTTATAAGATGAATTGGCAACAAATCAAATCAAAACAGATAGCAAACATTTGAACTGTAGCCTAGCACCTCAGCAAACTGCTCCAGATTAAAAAGACTGAAGATGGACTTTGAATGCATCAAGTCGCCTATATCTTTAGAAATAACTGCTAAATCTATGTCTTTTTTAGCCAAGTTAACTCAGAATTTGAGCAGTAAGTTGAGGCTGGCCTGCAATAACTCCAGCAGGGAAAAGATCTGTTGCTTTGAGGAAAGACAGGTAGGAGGGACTGTAGCGTTGGGAACATCTCTGGTCAATAAGTTCAGTGCTATGCAATCAAATACTAATGCAGACCATGTAATGCTGCAAATGTACAGCAGTGGTTTTGATCAATTATCAGACTAGGATTTCCTATCTTCAAGAAGTCATTTTGGTAGTGTGACAAACAATGCATTTTCCTGCTCTTATGTAGATATTGATTAATATGGTTTTATCTTTGCCATAGTGTAAAGTGTAGTAAATCACATATAAATATGTATTTACACAAGAGCCAGAGTCAACAAATATAATCTAAACATGGTAGTCAGTGGAAATCTCCCAGGAAAGACTGGTCATAAAGATCTGGAGTTGATTTGGTTTCCATTTGGAATGTTTTCTGCAAAGGAAATAATTTCTGCAAGGATGATGACAATAGCAGCGTTATCCTTTCCTCCTTCTCATCGTTTTAGAAAAAAATATATTTGCTTTTGGTTGGCTTAAAGATGGATGAGCAGACGTTCAGTGTTCCTTCCGAAGAGATACACAGCAGTCAGAACTTTCTGTCTCAGCCAGGACCCCATGCTAACTAACTTAATCATCCCCGTAGTGCACCTTTGCTGAGACCTCCACCATATGGCGGGTCTAAGATAAATCATAACTAAAAATATAACTCGGCAAGCGTTCAGCAGCAGCAACTATCTACAGTACTTTAGAGGGGAAAATGCAATTTGTTGTGGAGAAAGTTCTAAAAAGCACACTATTATCGGTCTATGCAGTGTGGAGGTAGGTATCCTGCAGTGCAGCTGAACAGTCAGTATAGTTGTTTTCATTGTGGGGATAAAAAAAAAATTTCACCACCGATCAGTGTATATTAGCAGCAGTGTAAACAGATTCACTTGACAAGTTGACAACAAACAAACTGAATAATAAGGCAGCATGCCCCACAGCATGTGTTAAAGCTCTAAATATTCAATAACTACAAGCACATATCAAGTCCCAGGACTGCATGTTAAACAGCTCTGATAGGAAGCTCATGTTTTCTTTCTCTTTGTGAAGAATTTATCAGGCTTCCCTGGTTTTATAGGTCACCCTTGACAACAACTCAGCTTGTCTTCTTGGTACAGAATCCAAATCTGGGTCGCTGGTACAGGGACTGAATAAGGGGGTTGGTGACTGACTTTTCTTTTACCTTGAGATGTGGTCAAGACAAGAGGGGGAAATGGAGGAGAAATGGACCTAATGCAAAGTGTGCACTACCTGACAGATTTCTTCTGCTTCTGCTTTTTGTCACACTGACATGTTTCAGGTCAAAGACCACCTGAGTAAATACAAACTGTATTTTTCAAATTTTGGTTTAATTTATTATTGGCAAAAAACTATCCAAACCACGTTTGACCATATGAGAAAACATAAATGAATTTCAATGCTCCCCATGCAGCCATCTTTAGAAGCTCTCTGACCACTCTGTCATTGTGGACTTGTGCCATTGAAACCACCTACTGTGGGACAACAAAATATATTTTAATTCTATTTCTATTACTAAATCATGAATCAGTTTAATCCTTTGGAATAATAAAACCACATAAACAGTCAGCCAGGCATGATTACCACCAGAACTGTAGTATTAGGAAATCACCTAATAGTACCTGTCTGACACCATGATGTAGGCCATATGATCACAAAAAGCAACACTTTATGGTCCAGTTTAAAGAAACTCAAGAAGACATGAGAAACAAAGTCATTGACATCTATCGATCTGGAAATTGTTAAAAAGCCATTTCTGAGGCTTTGAGTCTCCAGTAAATCATAGTGAGAACCATTAACCATTTAGTGGTGAACCAGGATTGGTTGGTCCTACCAACTTTACCCCAAGGACACACCAACAAATCTTAATTTATGAATCAACAAAAAGAAAGAAACTGCTAACCAAAAACCTATTTCATCTTGATGTTCTGGGAAAATGATCTGTGGATGGTTGAAAAAAAAAACAGAACTTTTTGGAAGGTGTGGATCCTGTTAAATCTGGAATAAAAAGAATGGTATTTGAGAAAGAATAGCATTATACCAACGGTCCAACATGGTGGTGACAGTGTGATGGTCAGAGGCTCTTTCCTGCTGCCTTAGGACCTGGACAAAATGCTATAATTGATGGTACCATGCAGAAAACTCTGAAGGAGAATATCTGGTTTGAGGTCAGTTTTGTGAGCTTAAACACAATTACATATGCAGCAGGGCAATGATCCAAAGTACACATTCAAATCCACTTCAGAGCAGCTCAAAAAAACAAATTAAGATTTGCAGTGACCTAGTCAAAGTTTGGACTTAACCTAGCCCTGGTAGCAGATGTTTCTGCCAATGGTAGCCAAACCAATTAGCTATTAGGCTTCTGGGGTTAATTTTTTTTCACATAGGGCAGATTGGTTTGGATAGCTTTTTTCCCCCTAATATCATTGAAGATTTTTTTGAAAGCTAAATTCTGTATTTCTCTATGTCTGATAATACCTTATTTGATGAAATGAAACATTTAAATGTTATTAAAATGCTAACATAGCAGAAATCTGTGAGGAGGCAAATACTTTTCACAGCACTATAAACCAAGAGCACTCAGAGCTCCGTCTAAAATCAGTGAACACTTGCTTCTCTAATACCAACTTCTGTCTTATCTCAAAGATATAAAGTAGGGTGTGCTGATAAACACACAACCTGCCCACACACAGCCCATCCTGGGCCAGGGCAGGTGAATATTGATCTAACCACTATAGTCCTGTCTGAGAAGATAAAAAGTTGCTGAGGACAGCACTGCAGCTACGAATTACAATCATGAAGAACAGAGACGGATTTCCAGGAAGGCGCTGAGCCAGAGTCAGTGGCCTGTTGGAAGATCGATGAGGCTGTTGTTACTGTGTCTGAGAAAAGTTAGATTTTTTTATCACCTCACACTCAGGCAGACAGCTTCTGTTTTTCTGCTACGAGGCCCTCTCTGTTGTGCTGAGCTCTAGAATCATTGGGACGGCACAATAGGAAAATAAAGTGTTAACAGTTGAGGTAGAGCAGTCCCAGTTTGAGAGCAGGACTAGGTTTGAATATAACAGGGATGCGGTCAGTCCATGACATCTGGACACAGCTAATTGGCTACAGACAGGCACTCTCCCTGTGAGCTGCTGTTGAAACGTTCCTCCTTCTGCCGTGTTGTTTTCCCACGGGGCAGGTTTGGCTCAGCAGGTCACACCATACTTCACACATCCACCCCAGTTACCACAGCCAGAGTGAAAAATGGGAACTGTTTCTCCTACTTTAGCAATTCTTTAACATAACATTTGTTTTGCTTATTGTCTGAAAGGAAGTACATGTTCTTATTGCCACTCTGACGGTGTTGGGGTTAAAGTTCACTCTGTAAACAATCAGAAATGAAGTTTGTAACTGTCTAAGATTCGGTGATAATTTTCCGTCCATATTTGGTCATAAAATAGTAAATGACATATTGGACAATAGAAGGAATAAGTTTCTGAACTTTTCCAGTACTTATCTTTATTTTTACCTTTTTTTTAATGATATATTAATGTAAAATACTATGTTATGGCATTATACTGTCTATTGCTATGATTACCAAGTTAAAAAGAAGTTTAAAAAGTGAAGGGAAAAAAGGTTATACAGACTTCCTGATTAAATGAATGGTTTGACAGAAAAACACAGAATAATATATTTCTGGCTTGAACAAATTGATTAACGTGACTTTTCAGATGCTGACAGATAAACAAGACAAGAAAAAATGTAATTCAAAACAAGTTGTCACTACAAAATGTAATCACACTGGATTTAGAGTGTAGTGAATTAAGCAGTGAGTTTGATGAGTATTTTTACACATACAATCTAAACATGAGCCCAGATTCAGGTATTGTAAATAAAATTGCTCAGATGTTTTCCCCACACATGTCTATTCTAGTTCTACCTGCTGTTCATTAAAGTGTTACAGTACTACATGCTGTTCGTTGATAAGGCTCCTCTAATACCTCCAATGCCCCCCGTGAACCACCAGAGGGTGTTGAGAAGTACTGGAATGTTGGCGGTTCTGTTGTTGCAGGAATAAATCATAACTTATCTTTCTAATAAGGAGTGAAATGGGGAATACGTTGCTTTGATGAATGAAAAGACTGGTATCATCAAAGTGATGCTGTGCTCATCAGCTCTTGGCTGTGACCCCGTTGGATCAGATGACACAGATAGACGGGGGGATGGTGGGGGTTTGCGTGTTCCGGGCTGATAAGGTGGATAGCGGGGCTGGATCTGAGATGGCAGCAGAAACACTTATCTGGATGTGTGGAGAGTGCTTCCTGCCAACATGCAGAAGCCGATACTATTAATGAAAAAAACCCAGTGATGATATGGAGCCAGAGCTGACGCATGTGATTGATAGTAGTCCAAAATCATCATTTCTTCAAGCAGAAACAATTTCCAATTCTGACTCAAAGATATGAAGAGAACAAATGTTGATGAAGGATACTACTCATTGGCCTGACTGAAGAGCTGAAAATCAAATCATAGTCCAGTTGTTACAAGATGGCTTGCAGTGAGACCCATCAATATGTTTTACAGCTCTCTCCCATCATGTGCTGCTGTTTTCATTGGCTCTAGATGGCAATGCTGGAAACCGCTTGTCTGTTCAACATGCTGTGTGCTGGTGACACCAACTGTTTTCTCCAGAAACATCTAATAGCCTGAACTTTCTTTCTCTCCTCGGTTTTCATGCTGTACTGCAATTACTTTAAAATTCTGACGTGGCTGGCTGCTGCCTCTGTAATGCTACACAGAGGGATTCATGTTACTTGAAGCATCTAATCTAAACCTACCATGAAACTAACACCTAGTGTATCAGGTAATCAGCTACAAGGTGAGCGTATATTCTCCTTGCAGTCTCAAAGGAACATCGGTGCAGATTTGTTTCCACGCCGTCTACGTTCCCTTAGCCTTCTGGGTCATTTCATGGACACTACAGTCACCATTTTATTTTAGTCATTTAAAATTGTATCTGTAATCAGGAATGAAACACTAGGAGGCAAAGAAAATACCCATTGAAGCTAAATTCAGCAATTGCTTGCAAGAAACTACATGCAGATAGATGTCCTTGCACTGGGACATAAAAAACAAAACAGCGGTGTCTCTAATGTAACACCACAATGGACAATTTCACACTCGCAGCTTCGTGGAAAAGGTTTGGGGATGGCCACTTCCTGTTCATGACTGAGCACGGTGTGCAAATTGGGGTCCATAAAGATATGGATGAGCATGTTTGGTGTGAAGAAATCTGCACAGTGCTTACCTTAACCTGATAGAACACATGCAAAAGGAATTAGACTGTAAGCTAGGCCTTTTAGCCCTACGTCAGGGTCTGACCTCAATAATACCCTTCTGCAAGAATGGTGAAGCATAGAGGCAGCAGATAATTTTGGCAATATGATGTTTAACATTGTCAGTGTCATGATTTCTAAGTTGCAGTAGGAACCAAGATGCAGGTCTTTGTAGGCACAATGAAGAAAATAATGGTTTATTAAATAAATAATGATAAAAACTTACAATCCAGACAGGGAGAAAAAATAGCATCTTCACAGGTCTGCCTATAAAGTCAATCAGACAGCTGCAGCTGATCCAGAACGCTGCTGCTCGTGTTCCTCACTAGAACCAGGAAAGTAGAGCACATCAGCCCAGTTCTAAAGTCCTTACACTGGCTCCCTGTAGCTCAGAGAATAGACTTCTAAATACTTTTACTAGTTTATAAATCATTAAATGGCTTAGCACCAAAATATGTTGAAGACCTACTGTTACTATACCAACCCCCCCCCCCACCCCCCCCCCCCCCCCCCCGAAAGAACTTCCAGACAACTGCAAAGCTGCTGAAACACTGAGTTCTTTTAAATCTGTTTAGAGCTGCCTTTGAGTAATGTTTTAATTTTTAATGTTTCAATATAAATTCAAATTCAAAATAATTGTATTAATCCCAAAGGGAAATTAAGTGCTGTTGTAACTCATCATCCAAGTGTATTTAAAGATTTGTTGTAGATGCTGATGGCTGTGGGTAGGGATGATCTCCTGTAGAGCTTTGCCGATCTGGGGAAACCTCTGACTGAAGACGCTCTGTAGTTGTATGACAGTCTGATGTAGAGCATGCTCAGGGTTGTACATAATGTTTATTTTATAAAGAATCATTTTTGCACACTAATTTCCAGAGGGTCTTCAGCATCAAACCTGTTTGCCAACTATCTATATTGCCCATTATGATTGATGGAGATGGTTTGAACTTCTTCCTTTTATCCCTCTCCACTTTGCTCCTGCTCTGGATCCAGGGCATCTCATTTTCAACTCATCAGGCAGCTGAGGTATTATTTGAGCTTTTGTGATGTTGATCAGCTGCTCCCTGTTGTAAACCACCTTGTTGCCATGGTTATGTATCATAGCAAATGTCCAAAAGTAAGAAAAGTATCAGCAAAAATCCTTCCATCTGCACAGCATTCAAAACCAGAGAGAACAGAAGTCCCAAAAAATGATTCTCCCAGAAATGGAGGAATAAAAGTTTTTAAAACAGAACGAAAGTAACAGAGCAACTCCAACATGCTGCCACCTTCAGAGGCGCAATTCCGGAATTTCATGCTTTATTGCTGTTTTTACTTTATCTCCAAATCATGTAAAGCACTGTGAATTACCTTCTTGTTGAAAGTGTGCTATACAAATAAAATTATCTGGTGAGGCAACGGCATTAAAAGATAAGTTAGAGAACAGGCTTTTCTCTAAAGATTCAAACATTTTAAATGTTTGAGTCGCAGAAAGCAGGGTAGAGGAAGGGTCTAGAAGGGTGAATGTAGATGTTGTTGAGTAAAAATGAAGGAGAGCTTCCAGGCCCTTTCACAGTTTGCCTCTTTAGTCCTATCCTGGATGTTTATTGGTTACTTCCATTCAAACACGATGGTAAGAAGTTTTTTCCTTCTCTCTGTTACAAATAGAAGCATGTTGGCTGTGATACCCGGACATCTGTTTGTCCTTGTATGTCTGAAAGCCTGAAGCGTGTTGCGTGTCCAAATTGCGAGTGCCTTCCATTCATACTCTTGTATGAGTCTAATGACCCCTGTCTCTGAGGTTGACTCTTCATTGGCTTCCCCGGGTTTTTTCTAGGATTTTACTCGATTTAAATAGTTTACCCCTCTCAAAGTGTTCCCATCTTGTCCAAGAACCTTATGGCTCATGCATTCCTATGTGGGAGGTCATTGCAGGAGATGTAAAGTAGAAGAGCAAAGGATCTACCACACATGTTCATCAGTTTGCTCTCTCCTATAGTGGGCAAAGACAAACAAAGGTGTCCCGGAACCCCCGACTTCCTCTCCTTTCCCGTTGCACATTAAAATCGTGGGAACATTGGAAACCATCTGGATTGTGAGAATTTGAATTTCTTTGAGATGGAGATAATTCATTTAACAGGGGTTGAATATGACACAGAAAAATAATTTCCTTTCCTTTCTTTGGAATAGCTCTGATTTCCAACCCTGACAAGTATTTATTTGAACTCAAAACCTGGGAACAAAAATGTGAGATAAAATGGAGAGAAATATTCAGTGTATAACAACAAGACTTCTATTCTCTTTACTTTATATGAGTGTCTAGATGAATGGAGAAGCTGAGAACATATATTGAAAAGAATCATATTTTAGGAAAATGAAACTGAAATTATGGTGAATATTGTCTTAAAAACAAATAGTGACTGAATGTTGGTGATATTTCACTGCTGATAATTTCTTATACATTACATATAGAGCTTTCAGGAAGCTCTTTAAGATGGGATTTTGTTTTTGGGAAAGAATCTAACGTCACATCAGATCAAACATTGTGGGTTAGCGAACAGACTAGAAAGTTCCTCAACAATATTCTGTTTTGACCCAGACAAGAACCTGATCAGAGAGGGAGGCATTTCTACAGTATTTAATAAGAAATAGTAAGATGGTCAAATGTTGCTGTATAATAATGTCAATCTCAGAGGCTCCCCCTAGAAATCAATCGGTTCTCTTAAGATAATAAAAGCCTTTTACCGGCTAAGTGTGTTACACAATCTTGCGCTAGCCTTGTTTTACTCTCACACTTTGACAACTTGTTCATAGAAGCTACAGCTGGTCTGGTGCTCTGTTTAGCTGTGACACCTTCCTGGAGGGGGGGATCGATTGAGCGACTGCTGCCAACAACTTAACGCTCTCCTTCTGCAGACCCTGACCTTGTCTTTCTTTGTTTAACCCTGCCTCTTCCCTTGACATAGCTACTGACTGAGTTTTAGCTGTGACTATCTGTATGCGCTGTTAAGTCAACGACACAACACAGGTGACTGTTTACTATCACTGCATGTTGGTCCTGGAGGACTGAATGCTGCAAGTCAATAACTCAACTGGTTTCCTTCCGTCCTTGCTGGGTTTCCTTAGATCAGTGCCATGCAAAGTCATTGTATTCTGCATGTTTTAGTTCTTTCCCTGGTTCAACACATCTGAATCAAGTAATGGTTCATTCTCTGCAGAACCCTAAAGAGCAACTCACCCCCCCCCCCTATCAGAGTCTATCTCCGCCCACATTTCCTGTTTGAAAAATGTGCCAAAAGGAGGTGTTGCCTGACAGACCAGCAAACGCTCGGGGGGGAGAGGGCTGGGTGTGGTCTGCCCTGTGATTGACATGTTGACAGCAGCACTGCACACACTCACACACACACCCATACACAGGAAGAAAGATGGAGAGCAATGTGAGCTCCTTTGTCTCAGAGCAATCTTTTCACAGTTTAACTTCATAAAATCAGGTTTTGCAATCTCGTAGAAAATATCTGCCCAAAAATTTCAAGTTTGCAAATGTGAAGAAAGAGGTTTGCATGGTTGTACGTAAAGGTTTGCATTTGAAAGAATAATATAAGTTCTTTTGCAAACATCCTGTTTTGAGATGTGCAGCATAAATCTGCGTGAGAGACTCTGAAGTTGCAGTTGCTAATTTTGGCACGGTCTTTACACACTTCTCTGATTGGATGGTGACAGATCACCCTGTCCAATCAGAGAGCAGGCGACTTCCTGTCTCCAGACTCTTAAAGGGAAGTAGAGATTCAACATGGATGACGACCCGAGTACCTATGCAAATCAGGTGAGCCCATACAGGTGGGCTATTATTTGATAAATCAAATGTAACGGTTTTTTTGTCACTTACGTGAAACATTACATATGACATGCATTCCCACAGCATCCTAAATAATAGCCCACCTGATTCACAGAAGTACTCGCGTTGTCGTCCATACTCCCCTGTAAGAGTCTGGAGCACTGTGGAAAGACATGAAGTGGCCTGCTCTCTGATTGGACAGTGTGATCTGTCACCATCTAATCAGAGAAGAGTGTAAAGACCGTGCCAAAATTTGCAACCGCAACTTCAGAGTCTCTCACGCAGTTTTATGCTGCGCATCTCAAAACATGATGTTTGTAAAATAATTTATATTATTCTTTCAAATGCAAACCTTTACTTACAACCATGCAAACCTCTTTCTTCACATTTGCAAACTTGAAAATTGTTTGCAGATATTTTCTACGAGATTGCAAAACTTGATTTATAATGTTGAACTGTGAAATTATGAACAAACATTATGACCTTCTATTGAGGCCATAGAAGAGGCTGCCACCCTGATGGTTTTAAACTGAAAATTTATAGTTTTACTAAGATGCACTAGAATACCAAAAGAATTACCAGAAATGTAGACAACACTATTAGACACTCATTTATACAGTTTATCAGCCAAAAAAAATTTGATCTGGGGGTGAGTTGCTCTTTATCATGGTGAGGAGGTAGTTGGACCATTTGAATCAGCTAAGAGGGAGCAGAGACTCATTTAAAACTCCTTGAGGACTGGAGCTGTACACCAATGCCTTAGATAGAACTCTTTTTTAACCAATTTCAATAGTAACCTGAACTCGACTGCGTTAATACATAATGAGGATCAATTGGAATAGATCGACAATTTAATTATTTATTACTTTTTTTGTAAATTGCCTTGAAATGAAATGTTGTGAATTTGCATTAGATTATTCAAATGAACTGAACTGAACTTTGTGAGATTGTTGCTATATTTAACAGATTTCCAGATTACTCAAGCAACTCAAATCCAGGGACTTGTTCTAGTGTTACTAGAGACTTCTTACTCTTCTCGACGAACAGAAGCTGCTGGGTCCTCCCTTGTTCAAGTCACTCCCAGGAGATCCAAGCCTCACTCAGCATTTCCTTCTAGCGGCAGTTGGATCCCCTAGCTCTGCATCCAAACGGCATTTGAATAAAGCATGGCCACTGGCTCAACTATCTTTTGGCCAAGTTGGGATGTAAACATAAGATTTTGCTTGCCTAAAATTAGTCAATATACTAAATCAGTTTTTTTCACATGTTGGTTCCTAAGTGAACCACTAGATTTAAAACTGAAAAACAAAAACTAAGTGTTAGAAAAAAAGGTAGTCTTTAATCATATTTAGACTTCCTCCCACAATGTTGTTTATCACTCCTAAAACCCCATTAGTTACCATATGCTCCATATGCTGATTGTTGATTGTGCAAATTAGGCAAAGACATCTCTTTACTTAGTGACTTTAAAGTGTAACTGAACCCCATGAAAAATCATAACCCCCAGACAACATTTGAAAATTCTACAAAGTGGGCGGTGCCAAGTGTGGAGGATGAGCGGTGGGGGGAACGTGGGGGTGTGTTCAGGAGGACAGTGACAGCTAGCTTAATCTGACACTGAAATGAGGACAGTGACCAAAGCGATGTTGGCAGTTTTGCAACTGATCGATCTGATCGACGTTCATCTGTTTTGAACGTTAGCCTATGTTAGCATCCCCACTCAGAGAATGGACTCCTCCTGTCTCCCTCTGCCTCGCCCAAGGCCGGCGCTGGCTCGGCGCCCTGAGCCAGCGGATCTCCTCTGCCGTTACCGGAGATAGAGGAGTAGAGGGAGGCTTTATGGAGCCCAGCGGCCGCGAGCCGTATCAATTCGAGCCGCTGGCTCAGGGCGCTGAGTCAGCGCTGCTGAGGAAGAGGGAGACAGGATGGGTCCAGTCTCTGAGTGTTAATGCTAACATAGGCTAACGTTCAAAACAATATGTTAGCTATGCTAACTAAGTGCTAATGTGATAAAGATGGTAACCTGAAAAACGCAATCCAACTCCAAACTCGCCACGGGGCAAGTGTGTCTGAGAGATGGTTTTATACTCAAACCCATGGGGCGTGTCTGTGAGACCATGACTGTGACGCAGTCGATGCCTGTGACGTAAAGATGTACCGCTCTCCACCAATCACAAAATTCAAATGCAGTAGCCACCGTTCAACCCTAAGAGGGCAGCACTAAGACGTTTTTAGACCAAAAAGTGTAGAATTAAACAAGTTTACACCAAAATGTAAAAAAATCCCAGAAACTGAAAGATTGTATTGGTAAATACCCATTTATACAGTTTAGAAGCAAAAACAATATGCGGACGTCACCCAGTTCCTACAGTAAATTACAAGAATTGGTGGACATGTACAGACAGTATGATTAATTTTTGTTTCATTTTAACAAAGCAAAAGATATATTGTTTTGTTAAATTGAAACAAAGAACATGACTGATTCACTGCTGTGCTCTGTCCTGCTTGTTTCTACTTTCAGCAAACAGCTTCAAGGTGCAAGTTCCAGGATAGGCAATCTATTTTTACCCAGCAGTCTTGACGTAGCCTGCCAAATAGAGAGGGAATGTTTATGTTTATCTATGATTGTTTTCCTAAATTCAGTTTTTAGGCAACCATTATTAGAAATTCTGAGGTTTTCTGTCTTTACACACAACTAATATTAAATGCATCTGGAAGATTATACATGAAATTACGGAAACGAAAAAACTTTTAAAGTTGTTTTTTTTACATAAATAATGACAAAACAATTAATTACAGTAAATTTATATCAAATAATTTCAATAAGTATTTTTGTTAGTGTGGGTAAAAACATATCTGATTCGGTTGTATCCACAAATATTTATTCCGGTGGTACTGATCAGACAGATAATATAATCTCTGATTCAATGTTAATAAAAAAAACTAATAAGCACTAAATACTTGACATGGGTAAATTAAAAGGTAAAAAAATCAACTGATAGTTATACATTTGACATGTTTTTGATTAAAAAATATAATTGTCTATAATTTTGAAGATTTCCTTCAAAAATGAAAATAGCTAAAGTGATACCACCGTTTAAATCTGGTGACAAACATCTCTTTCCAAACTATAGGCCGATTTCTTTATTACCTCAATGCTCTAAGATTTTGGAAAAGGATTTTGTTAAAAGGATAAACAATTTTATGGATAAACACCAAATATTTTGTGAACTGCAATATGGATTTAGGAAAAATTGAACCACCTCACCAGCTTTTATGGATTTTGTTGAACATATCACAAATGGAATAGAGAAAAAGCAATACACAGTTGGGGTAATTTGTGATTTACAGAAAGCTTGTGACACTATAGATCATACTTTATTGAACAAGCTACAAAAGTATGGCATTAGAGGTTTAGTTATCTGCAAAATAGGCATCAATATGTTCAAATAAACATGACTCAAAATTACTGAAGACCACATGTGGGGTGCCACAAGGTTCAGTCATTGGTCCATTGCTGTTTTGGTTATATATTACAGACATTTGTCTGGTGTCTAAATCCTTGGACTCTATTTTTTTTTGCTGATGATACAACTGTTTTCTTGTGGAGGTCATTTAGAACAGCTTCTGGATCTGATGGAAAAGGAACTATAGGTATTTGAAAGTGGTTTGATTTAAATAAACTCTCTCTTAATCTTGGTAAAACTAAATGCATTATATTTGGAAACAAGCCCAGAAATTTTTGCAGAGAATTAAACATATATGACGCTGAAATTGAAATTGTAACTGAAACTAAATTTCTTGGGATTATTATTGACAGTAGATCTAATTGGAAATCACATGTTCATTATTTAAATCTTAAACTGTCAAAATCAATTGCAGTTTTATATCAAATTAAATATCTTCTCCCTCAAGATTCATGAATTACTCTATATCATTCATTAATAATTCCTTACATGACATATTGTATTGAAGTTTGGGGAAATACACACTGAAATAATACTAATTCTATATTTTTATTATAAAAAGAAAGCCCTGAGAATCATTAGTAGGAAATCGTATCATTAGCCAATAAATCCATTATTTATATATCTAAACATTTTGAAGTTCAGGGACCTAGTTGACTATATCAAATTATGTATGAAGCAAAAAACAAACGTCTGCCTCAACATGTCCAGAACTTGTTTAAAATGACAACATCCAGTTAAAATTTGAGAGGTATTTTATTACTTGATAAGCCAAAATTGCAAACCATGGAAAAACAATAGTGCTTGTCTGTCAAAAGAGTAAACATCTGGAAACGTTTTATAACCTAATGCTACATGCTGGCTCAGTATGAGGGATTGCTGAGGGATTGCTGTGGTTGGAGTCTGCATCAAAGGGGCACAACTGCCAGTCAATGACTTGATGCAATCTGCTGGGATTCCTTACATAGAAAACTTGTAAACTGATTGGAATTTATGTATGATTGTATTGAAATGACTTTTTTTGTAAAGTGCCTTGAGATGATATCTGTTGTGAATCGGTGCTATATAAATAAACTGAATTAAAATGTTATTAAAAGCTCTTGTTATAGTACGGAAACCTAAATTGAATGAAAATATATGTCCTGGGTTCTTGAGAGTTTAAATAAAGGTAACTGGACTTTACTTGCTGTCTTGAATACGTTTCATCGCTCATCCAAGAGGCTTCTTCAGCTGAAAACTGGATTGGGAGTATCAGATTTATAACTCTACGGTTAAGGCTCAGTAACAGGGCTATCGTTATGCCTAACGAGGCTATCAGGGTTGCGTAAGCTTCACAACCGAAGAAGCCTCTTGGATGAGTGACGAAACGTATTCAAGACAACAAGGAAAGTCCAGTTGCCTTCATTTAAACTCTCAAGAATATCATGTTGTGGATGACTGAGAATCTACACCAATATATGTTCTTTGGATTGTGCGCTGTGCGCTATTCTTCACATTGTGGTGTTGAATTTAAGTTTATGCATTAATTTTAAATGTGTGTGCCTTGGTTTAATTTATCTAGTTAAAGGGGGTGGGTGTATAAAACCAGCTTTTTGTTTCTACCTACTCCCTTTCAGTTTCATAGGTCAATTGATATCACTTGTACTGAAATAAAACATTCATTCAGTCATACTTTCATAATTCTGATTAACTCCAGGCTGCATAGTGGCACAGTTTTTTAGATTTTTGTGGTAAGAACATTGCGGTTTTCTATGGGAAGTTTGCATCATGACCTTTTGCATTTGGAGGCTCTCTTCTTGTTCTCCCACTTCTAAAAACATTCATGTTAGGTTTTTTGGCCACCCTGATGTTGGGGTCGAATAAATAAACCTGTAGCTGCTGTGTCAAACCAATAACTCAGCTCTTTTGGGGTCGTTTTTGAAAAAGAAATTTTTAGAGAGTATGTTCAACCAAACAGATAACAAATTAGCGCTTTGACTTGATGTAAAAAACTATAAATCACTATCAATCACCTCCTCTGAAAAATCTTTTGAACCACAGATGGTCAAACACACAGAAAAGCACAATTTATATTAAAACAGTTCAATATGTACAAATATATTATGTTCACTTTTTAAAACGCCAGCAACAAGGTTAAGAATCCAAGGAGATAAACAAGATGACATAAGAGAAAAGAGAAAAGAGGAAGAGACAGCAAACAAAGGTTGAATTAAAGATGACGTTGACTTAGTCCAGACAAAACATTTCTGGTGAGTCCTGGCCGACATAGGTCATCATGAATACCCATGATTATAGTATGCTCTGGATCACCAGTGAAGGAGCTAAGTGGGGTCAGAGATGGTCGCCTCTCACAGAGCTTTGTAGGGCATGAAGCTCTGGGAGCTGACAGCTGTCCAAACAAAGGCTGGTTTTCCTACTCATCGTTGTACCAAGTGTGACTGTCAGAGGCTGCTTATATGCATAGCTAAAGCAACATGAAACATTAATGTGTGAAGCATGAGCTGTTAGACTATTAGCAATCCTCTCAGCTGGAAGTTCTCAAACCATGTTTGACACATTTATGACAATCAAAATTGGTTTTCCAAAATCAAAGTCTACCAGGAGACCTTTTGGAAGAATCTAGCAGTGACTATACTACAAAGACAATAAACCCATACCCAGGCTTGCTTATCTGACAGTCATTTTCAGTTACAATCTGGCAAGAGGTGCTTGTATCCTGATGGTCTCCATCTCCCTTCTCCTCTCCTCTCCTCTCCTCTCCTCTCCTCTCCTCTCCTCTCCTCTCCTCTCCTCTCCTCTCCTCTCTCTCTCAGACACACAGACTGCTGTTTAAATATATATATATATATATATATATATATATATATATATATATATATATATATATATATATATATATGCACAAGCATTTATTTTGGAGCAAAAATAATTCTGATCAACATTGATAGCATAGATATGCAACATCATTGCTCACTGCATTTGGTATAGTGAAGAGACAAAATAGGATTATTACATTTTCTTTAATAATTGATGACACTGTTTTTATAATTGTTTGGAGAAAAATTGTTTCCAGAGCTTTAATTAATGGTGGGTTCCATTTTTTTAAAAGAATTTCCAAGTTCAAAGATAAATCAGCGAGCAGATACCCTCACTGCATGGACACATTTCTATTAATATTTAAGCCTGGTCAGTCCTTAGCTTTATTCAGCCCAGAGAAATATGTTGAAAATTGGACATTTTCAGACCATAGGTGGCACAAAAATTTGATCCGAGCACAGATGTTAAAAGTGAGGGTAGGTTAGCCCATTTATTCAATCACCTTTCAAAAACAGTTTGACATCAGTAGACATCTTTTTTTTATTCTTTCCCATTTTTCAGCCATAATCATCTTTCCTCCATCTATTCAACAACTTTTGTGCATTGGTATACAGAAATGGGAATTTGGATTAGGAAACTTGGAATTTCCTCTTATTTCTGAATCCAATATGGCTGCAGTGCATTTGAAACAGTTACAGCTGCAGTAATAAACCGTTTTACATGTGAAGAACTGCAGAAGAAAGTCACTGATTTTGTTCTGTGGGTAGCCTGGTCTCTGAGTTCACAACTAGTGAATCTATCTCGTTTTCTGACTTGCACGGTTAAGTTTAGAAGGAAATCATCATGAGCATCTGAGCTCTGACATCTGAGACAAAATGAGGCACTTTTTGATCATGTGTTTTTGAACAAATATGCTGAAGAAATACAATAGAATGTATCAGTTAAAGTTATCACGCTTTAAAAATCAACAGCCTCAGTTGTACTGCAATGACTAGTGGTAAATACAGCCCCTGACAGTCTTGTCATGTATTCCTTTATTTTGTTGATTACCATTCACTATTCTCATGTCACTGACAGTTGTGTCCACAGACCACTGTCTTTTTGTTCTGAGAAAACACCCAACTGGCAGGAGTCCAGAAACGGCATATCTGCCACCAACACCCATGTCAGCGGATGCCAGTTTATTTACTAATCTGTCAGACAGCCTCTTCTTCTCATGTCTCCTGGGACCACCATGACACTCAGGCGAAGCTAACCTGGGGATCAGGGAGTGCAGGGATGGAGAGTCAATGACCATGTGTGTTTGAGAGGGTGCAACTTTCCAGCCAGCAGCGTGCAGAGCTATAGAAATATGGGAGAAGACCCAAACCGGCAGCTTCTAATGCAGAGCAGCTGTCTGTCTCCCGGGTTACACCAGCCGAGTGTCTGCCGGCTACCAGAAATTGTACGGCTGGACCTATACTCGGCAGCGAGTTGCAGACACGTGCAAGCGCATAAATGCACATGTTCAGACGGACCCACTAACTGTAGCCCATCTCTGATCTGCAGAACCATCAGACCTTAATCCAAAGCAACACGGAGCAAGCAGTTTTCCCTACACCACATAAATTAGTAGCCAGGTAAGCTCAGTAAAGAGCACAATTAAAGGAGTCTGTAGTCCTGGCTCATTTATACAAGGATTCAACTATTTTCTGCCAACATCGCCTACATCGCCTAGATTGTTAACTGGTTGTGGGAGAAATGTATTCAGAAAGGTTAATACGACAAAAATATGATGGAAAAAAAGAATCCTGAACCCTTTTACAACCAAAAATCGAAACTTTTAGAATATTTTTAAATAAAGTTTAAATGTTTGCCCAACTCAGCAGTAAAACATTTGGTAAGAATAATAATTACTTAGTGAAAATAAAAAGAGTTTTAACACCACTGTCATGTGATTTAATGCAGTGACATCTTTCCAACAGAATGTATTCATATATCAACTGATGAGAACTATCAGACAAAAAGTTCTGAGGTTATAAAACTGTGATTGGTCTCATTCCCAGCAGCTCCATGCAGGTAAAGAAGGTGACTTACCTTGTGCCCAATGCTCAGCCTCTCCGCTGACTGGAAAATTGAAGCAGAAAACCTTCTCAGCCAGTCAGAGAAAATGTTCCCACCACTCTGTACCTCTCAGAGCGCTGACAGCTCTGTCATCTTCCCTCTTTGCTCTGTTCTCTATGAGTGTTTACTCTCTTCTACCTAGAGAGCCAGCTGATGTGCTGCAGAGAGAGACAGAGACAGACAGAGAGAGAGAGTGAATGAGAGAACTCCCTTTTTTCTGAAACAGAAGACCCTCTGCAGTCAGACTCCACTCCCACCTACTGCTCTCTTAAATGCCCCCTCTGCCACCCCCACCCCACCCATTCAGACCTCTCCACAGCATTGTGACTGAAAGCGAAGGAGTTGAAACGGGACGCCTCAAGGCTGGAGAGAGAGAGAGAGAGAGAGAGAGAGAGAGAGAGAGAGAGAGAGAAAGAAAGTAGGAGAGGAAAATGGGGGGAAGGGGATGGGGAAGTGGATGACAGAGGGGGTGGGATGGGGTGGCAGTGGTGGTTGGACCATTAGCAGCAAATTGCGGCAGGCAAGCCAATGGAAAGCAAGATATAAGTGAATGCAGGCTCCACATTAACATAGCATTTAAGAACTTGAAAGCAGGGAGTGAACAAGGCCTCCATTTGTTAGACTGAAGAGGAGGCAGATCACCAGAAAACAATCTCCAAACACTGAAAAGATATACTACTACAAGATTTTAAACATAACAAGCAGGGAATTTTAGAAACCCTGGCTGCACCAGAACATAATGTTAGAGTCAAGCATCTTCATGAAAAAGGCAATTCTAAAACTTTCTGCTGATGCAGAGCAACAGCTCCTAGGAAGCATTTAGGAGAGTTCGCTGTAGCATTAACAACACTGCCTTTGTAGATGGATTCATGCTCCTTAATCTTCTCACATGTCTTTGACCAACACAAAACAGTTCATATTTGTGAAGCTGATGAAAATAATGTTGTTGTCCTGCTGGAAGAGGAAACTCAGCTCAGTCTCAAATCTTTAACAGCTTCTAACAGGTTTTCTTTCAGGATTGGCCTGAATTTAGCTCCATCCATCTTCCCACCAACTCTGACCAGCTTTTCTGTCTCTGCTAAGGAAGATCAGCCCAACAACATGATCTTGCCACTACTGTGCTTCATGGTGGGGCAGTGTGTTCAGGGTTATGTGCAGAATATGTCCCACACCATATAGAATTAGTCATGCTGTTCACATTAGGTCTCCTCTAATTAAGCTGAAATCAGGACATTTCTCCAACACTACTATAATGGCCAAATTTGTGAATTGCATCACCAGCTGTTGTCCCGTCTACATAGTCTTTCCCCTTAACTGATTAACTCTACAGCTCCTCCAGAGTTAACATTGGCTGTTTCTCTGAATAATGCTTTCTTTGCTGACCTGGTCAGTATAGCACTGTTTGGTTCAAAGCAAACATTTCTCTGTGAGATGTTCAAAGACATCATTTTATAATCTAACTCTGCTTTAAGGATTTCTACAACATTCTCCCAGACCTGTCTTTTGGGTTCTTTGGTCTTCATGACCCTGGTCATTCTCTGATGTTCTCTAAAGAACCTCTAAAGCCTTCACAAAACATATGGATTTATACTGAGATTAAACTACACAGAAAAGGACTCTAAATGACTACTTAAAGGTCTCATTCACTTGTGAAAAAAAAAATGCTCTCCCACTCCTGTTATAGAAGGTTGCAGTTTGTCAGAACAGTGGGTGGGGGAAAACGTCAGGATTACAAGTCTTACTCAATATATTCATGATATGCAAACGTCTCATCTCTGATTGGCTAACAACAATGTTATGCTGCTCTGGTGCTGTCTCCGAACAAATAACTAACATAACTTACTTCACAGGTAGTATTCAAGACAAATTTCAACAGTTTCTTTCTCAGCTCCTCTCTCTTGGGTAAAAAATGCAACACTGATTGCTATGTCCACAAATCACATAAGCCCGAATGTGTTCCACCATGTTGTTGAATTGGTAACCGGTTTAGTTCTACTAGTCGAGTTGCTAACAGTTAGCTTCTACTAACAGAGATGTGTTCTGCTCTGACAGAGCTATTTTGTGAAAGACACGACTGCATCTACGAGGCATCTTCTGTGTCTGTTGTCCTCCCCTGATTGTTTGTCTGTCTGACGTTCCGACAACTGTCTGATACTTCTACTGCTCATCTCACACGACCGACACTAATGACCCTTTGCCCTTATTCTAGACTGTCTTTCAGCTTCCACCTCCAACTGCTTTTAATTTGATAGGAGAGACGATTTACAGTAGGTAGAACTAAGAACCTCATGCCAGTGCATAAGATTGGGTCCTTCGATTCCATTCATCACCTTTTATCACCCTGGACTATCTGTTAGAAGTCATCAAATTTATAGATAGCTGTAATGATTGTTTAGACTAAAAAGCAAAGAGTTTTCTTTAAATGACTCATCTGTTTAGCTGGTCAGGGAACAACCGCTGTGTGGAAAGCTGCCAGCCTGGATCAACAGTCATGTCCGTATCCACGTCTTGATTAGAGTTTGCTTGGGGTACTAAACATATGCTGGGTGCAATTACCATTCATTCTGCACTGCAGAATTTGGTGTAAACGGGCCTAACCACCAGAAATAAACACAGGAACAAAGAACTTAGGAGGAGTCCGTGTCAGGCGGATCTGATCCGTCATTCCTCGCTTCTGTGAGACGGATGGAAGCTGCCACTTCAAAGCTTCTTCCATGAGAGCCTGTGTGTAGGGTGACACTTATTAAGTCTAAGTTTGACCTCAACCTCGTCATGCAAGCTTTTCCTGGCGCTGATAAGTTGAAGGCATGGTTTCTTTCCTGCTTGATGTTTCATTCAGCATCTGCTCAGTAAAATGACACTTTTATAATGTAGATCCAGAGAAAGACATCCTTTTAAAGCTAAATAAATTGATCTTTTTCTATTTGATGTAAGGCAACATTCAGGGCAATCCTCTTTTTAATATCACATGCTCCAGATGTTGATGAAGATTGGTGAAATATGATTGAAGATCCATATGAAACATCAGCAGGGGAAGTGTGTGCTTAGAGTTTATTCTACGCTGTGGAAAACGATCTTCGTCGGCGTGGTAAGAGCCGGTAGCCAGTCAGGCAGAAAAAAGATCCTAACTAATCCTGTATACAGCCTAGTGGCACATGTGCAGCCGGGATATGTGGTGATAAAAAGCAAACTCTGTGTCTTTAGGGGCCTTAAATTCGTTTTCATCCTTGTTCCCCAGGGAGATAGTGGAAATCTATAGAGTCTTGAGAAAAGGATTTTTTTAATGACTTTCAGCTGTAATGATATCATTCAGATGAAGTGATGGGCTGGAAGCCTGGCTATGTATAGCACCTGTTTTAAATGACTGGAAATGTAGATTCTCCACATCTCTCCATCTGTTCCTGTTCTCACCTTCCCGTCGCACTCTCTCTCTCTCTCTTCCGCCTTCTTCTCTCCACTTCTTCACAGCCCCGGAAGGCTTCACGGAGAATTGCTGTGGGAGTTCTCCACCTCCCCGTTTGCGAAGGTGTACCTGTTCACCGACTTTCAGAGCAAGGGAGCTGAGCAGGTTTGATTTCCCAGATGACACCTCGTACATGCATTCTCGCCTGTCATCCAATTTCTGCCACTCCGGTACCAGGCGCCTGCTTGAGGGAGCCCATTTTCTTTCCATTAGAGCAAAGCAATGTTCAGTTTTATCAGCTGTCATTTGGCATATGCACAGAAGGAAAAAAAAACAAATGCTGCAATAACATGGCGAGCAAAAAAAGGAGCAACTGTCTGTATAAATGTCACAAACTAGATGAGGCATATCTGAGGACTAGAGATGCACCGATTGCGGATTTGCTTTCGATTTCTGATCTCTGGTTTTTGTATAGTTTTGACCCAATAATATCAATTTCAGCAGAGTCAAATTTTCCATTCAAAAGGACAGTTTGGATTTTTTCTTAAGTAAGGTTGTAAAAGGTATAGTCAGTAATATTTCCTTTACCTGAAGTCACTGTGAGTCTATAGAAAAGTAAATAAATCCTGTGAAAGACTGACATGTAGTCACACAAATCCCACTCCTTATCTGTTTTTAGTCATCTAAAGCAACTCAAACTAAAAATGATATTTTCATGCTTGTTTCATAAGAGACTGTTATCAAGATTTTTATGTCAGCTGAACAACTTCCATGTTGCTGGTGTTGTGTTAGAGGAGGCTGCCTGCTGCATGGATCAGTTGTGACTTTTCATGCGGCTCTACTGGTGAGTTCCATTTACTTTGGAAGTCGGAACTTGGAGCTGGGTGCTTCACGTCACACCCGAGTAAACAGCATTTCAGTTAACATAGTCAGATTGGCAGTACCTCTTATAAACATCATTATAAGCTGTACTTTGCATATGCAAGCACCACTTTTATCTTGTTAAGTATGGAGTTGCTGGCTCTACAGGTAACACTGATTTTAGACGTACTCTTAATAGTGTTTCTTGTCAAATGAAATGTTTTTTTCCACCACAGCTTACTTTTGTTGACGCAATGAGTGGCCATATTGAAAGTCAAAGTCGAAGCAAGAAAAAATCTCAAACCTTCTGAATAAGAAGCCCGACTTCAGAGGCATTCCAGTTGATTTCTTCCACTCGGAAGTCAAAATTTACAAGTTGAAACCACAAATTGAATGCACTACAAGTCAGCCAAAAGTCGACTTTGGGATTTGCGACAGGCTGTCAGTTGTACACCAGCATAAAAGATGGCATGTTTATAAGACAAGCAGCCTCGAATGGCCCTCGCAGCTCAGCGCTCCTCCAGCCTGTGTCGCCACCGCAGGTATATGATACCGCCACTTTAACGGTACTTCAAAAGTTTGAAAGTTCTACAATCCATGTAAGATTATCATAGAAACCTGTGACTTTGTTCCCAGAGGTCATGTCATCATCTTACCCTACCAATGTGTTGAGAAGTCGTCCATGATCCGCTTTATCACATTATCAGATCCGCACCAAATTTGGTGCAGATCTGATTTAATGAGATAAAGCTTTTAAAAAATTCTAGTGTGCGCAGTTAATGAAAATTCTAATTCAATCCAAATAATCTATTTGGAGGTTGATGACAAAGATAAGTCATATGCAGTTTGGAGCAAATCTGTCCATGCACATGGGAATTAGAGCCAATCATATTTATATGGCGATGGTATGGAATATCGCCACTCTGCTGCACCAACACAGTCAAGCCAACATTCACTATTCTAAGTATAATTCAACATTAGGGCTGGATGATAATTCTATAACAATATATATTTATCAATGAAGTTTCCCTTCCTTTTTCATCATATCCTGTCAGGTAGCTTTTTACCACAGTCATTTTGAACCCATACATAACACATATAAACACTGAATGTAACAATAAGGAGCTAAATGAAACACAGGAAATACTACGGTCAGCAATGTTGTTGTGGCGGGACCTAAGCACGACGCCCTGGCCCGCTGAGGACTGGTGCCACCTGCAGCTGCTGCTGCCCAGAGACACATGCACCGCGCTGCTAACAACACCCACGCCTTTAAAGATGTCCACCCGGAAACTCCATCACATCTCCAGAAGCAAAAACACTTTCAAAAATACAAACAAGGGAGGAAAGACCTGCTGGCTTTAGGACTCACTGGACTAGGCTCCAGTGTCTTGGGCATAGTCTACACTCAGCCATCGGTGACTAGCTTCTAAGCTTTAGCAGCTGAACTGAATTAGAATCAGCTTTATTGGCCTGGTTTATGCACACTATCTAAACTAAAGGTATTGGCCATTGTATAATAATATATATATATATATATAATAAAGTAATAAAAAAAAGGAATTCAAAAGCAATTTTTTGATAACATAATACTACCTTAATTATCTGAAAGTCAAGCGATGGCCCTGGATTCACCACTAACTGCGGCTGAACTCCAGGATGCCCTCCAAGGCATGCCCAATAAAAAGGCTCCAGGCCCAGATGGATTTCCAGCAGAGTTCTATAAAGAATTCTGGAATATTCTGGCACCAACATTCCACAGAATGCTGCAGGAAACCAAGGAAAATGGCAGACTCCCACCAAATATGAATTCTGCCTACATTAGTCTTCTACTAAAATCAGGTAAAGACCCTTTGTTTCCCACCAGCTATCGTCCCATATCCCTTATTAATGTTGATCTTAAATTAATCTGCAAAGCCCTCGTAAAAAGGATAGAGAAAGTAACCCCTCTTATAATCCTGATCAAACTGGTTTTATTAAAGGGAGACATTAATCTACAAAATCACGTAGATTAATAGATTTAATAGATTTTTCTTACTGTAAAAACATTAAAACTAATATATTATCTTTAGATGCAGAAAAAGCATTTGATAGAGTTAACTGGAAATTCTTATTTGTAACCTTACATAAATCTGGCTTTGGAAATTCTTTTATAAACTGGTTGAAAATATTATACAGTTCACCAACAGCATTTATCAGGACAAATAACCAAACATCATCTAGGTTTTATCTTCAGAGAGGTACCAGGCAGGGATGTCCTCTCTCTCCCTCCCTGTTCGCTATTTTTATTGAACCACTAGCTGCAGCAATCAGGCAAACTCACAATATTAAAGGCATAAAATGCAATAACATAGAACATTAAATCAGTCTTTATGCAGAGGATGTATTACTTTTTCTCCTGCATTCACAAACCTCTTTCTCTCAGGTAATCGGGTTGATAAACTCTTACTCAAATGTTTCAGATTATTCTATAAACTGGTTAAAATCTACAGTTCTTCCAATCAATTGTTCTGTCCAGAATCCAACTAATACACAACTGCAGTCAGGGAATATTACCTAATTAGGTATCAATGTCTCACCAAGACTGGCAGATTTAATAACGCTAAACTACATCCCACTTTTAAAAAAAGTGGAAGATGATCTTGCTAGATGGAAATCCCTACCCATATCACTTATGGGAAGGGTTGCTTCAATATAAATGATGGTTTTGCCCAGAATCAACTACTTATTCTCAATGATCCCAAGCAAACCATCACTAGACTGGTTTAGATCTCTGGACTCCTCTATCTCAAAATTTCTTTGGAAAGATAAACCCCCACGTATCAGCTTAAAAACACTGCAGAAGACCAAAGAAAAAGGAGGTCTAGATCTACCAAACTTCCATCATTATTTCTTAGCCAACAGGCTCCAATACATCTCAAGATGGTTAAAACATAGCTACCTAGACGAGTCCTGGATAGACGTAGAACAGACACTATGTAATAAGATAACACTTTCAGACCTACTATTTATTAGCTCAAATATAAAACGATATGAATGCTTTCAAAGCATAAATATCAGCTCCTCTCTGACTGCATGGTGGGAGTTTCTAAAAATGACAGAGTCCACAATAATCCCATGCAGACGTACACCCATCTGGAATAACCCCGACATCTTGCAAAAAAAATTTATGATAAGTTTCCCAGTCTGGAGGTGCAATGGAATTGAATACCTGGAACATATATTTGAAGGAACAGACTTTATCCCATTTAATACATTAATTACACAATATGGAATTGATAAAAACAAATTCTTAGAATATCAACAAATTAAATCTATTATTAAAGGTAAATTTAGGCTCAATACAGCTGAATTAAAAATTCCAGCAAGAGTTTTAGATTTTCTTAATCTCAACCCCCCCAAATTGCTGTCTAAAATATACAAAACTTTATCTACATTAGATGAATCAATAGCCATCCCTATTTCAAAATGGGAGGTGGATTTATCAGCCAGCTTTGACCAAAACGTCTGGTCTCAGATATGTTTAAGAACCTTTAAAATAACAAAAAATCCTCATTTGCAATTAATACAATTCAAAATCCTTCATAGAGTACACTATACAGGTCAACGAATGTTTAGGATGGGTTTTACATCGTCTAATACCTGCTTACAATGCACAAGCAATATACCAGATACTTATGTTCATGCGCTTTGGTTCTGTCCACCTGTTAAGAAATTTTGGTGCCAGATATGTGAGGATTTATCAAAGTGTCTGAAATGTAACATCCCACCATCTCCCTCAATTTGCCTGTTAGGAAATTTAAATGATGTCACCATGGACACAAAATCAGTTCTAAAGGTTCACATTGCCTTATGCATCGCTAAGAAAACTATCCTCCTGAACTGGAAAAATAAAAAAGCTCTTAATATTAATCAGTATAGAAATCTCTTGTTGGACCATATTGGTCTTGAGACGGCCTCTGGCTCCATATCTGATCAATCTCTCTGGGCTCCTTTGATCGGCTCCATCACCTAGTGGGGTTGGGGGGGCACTTGGTTTTGTCGTTTGGGACACTGTTGCTTATGTGGGGGTTTTGGGGTTGGAGGCGTCTGGGGGGGACCCCGGGGGGTGGGATCACTGGGCGGATGGGGCGCTGGACGTCGTGGCCGGCCTGGGGTTGGGCTTTGGGTGGTAACTCCTGATGGCTGCATGCGGTGCCTTGGGGGGGTTGCACTGGCGGACATGGGTTGCTGGCCTGGTGGCCGTGCTGCGCCTGGGTAGGGTCTGGGGTGGGCCTGGGGATTCGGGGCTCGGGGGCGCTGCACCCCTTAGCTGTGGTCCTGGCTGGGGGTCGGCCGGCGTGGGGTCTCTGTTGGCTGTGGGGGTCGGGGCCGGCCGGCGGCCGGCATGTGCAGCCGCCTCTCTCTTTTCCTCTGGGCCGATTGTCATTGCCGGTCCCTGTATGGCGTCTCGCCTTGTTTGTTGGTTGGGGTGCCTGGCTGCTGGTCGCGGCGACTGGGTGGCGTTTCTGGGCCGGATCAGTCCATTTTTGCGCTGGACTTAGCTCCTGGGTCTTGGTTTTTGTGCGGGGCGCTGGGGTTGGGCATTTGGCCGGGTTCGGTCGGACTTGCGGGTGGACTGGCCGGGTGATGGGCGTGCAGGGCAGGTGGGTGGGGCGCTGGGTTTGGTCTCCTGCCGGGCCGTCGAGCAACAGTCGTCGCTCCACAAGGAGTGAGGCTGGTGGATGTCGGCCTGGTGGGTCGGCGGCCCGGCTCATCGGTTTGCTCCTGGTCTGGGCAGGTACGTCGCCGGGGTTCAGGCTACGGGGGCCTCCGGTGTGCGGGTGGCGCTGGGGCCTCCTTTGCTGGCGGGGAGGCTGCTGCTGTGTAGCGACAGGTGCTCTCCCCCTACGAGGGCACTTGGACGGGGGGGGATGGGTGTCTAGTGTCTTTTGTGTTTTGAGAGTAGAGCAAATGTCAGGGTGGGTTTAGTTCCCCTTCAAGGATAGGGCTGGGGGGACTGCCTTGGGGTCCGTGGGGCTTTGTGGTGCTGTGGCCGTGGGCCCCGGGTCGAACGTGCCATGGCCTCCCTCCCCTGGTGGATCCCGGTGAACAGCGGTGCCTATTGGGGTCAGTGGGAGAGCTGGCTCCCTGGGAAGACATTTTGTCTCCCAGTCCTTCCCTCCCCATCCCTGGACACCTCTGTCCATCACTTTACCACTCATATAGGATCTTGTGGCATGGGCACATCACTGGGGTGCAAGGAGGGGCTTCCCTCCTCGCTATCCCGTGGTGTCCTGGGTCCCAATTTTAATATACAACTTAGACACTCCCACTTATAACATTCTCACGCGACACATATGTAGGGACTTTGGGGTGGGCACACTTTTCGGCATCCAGAGGGGGAGCGGTTCAATCAGCTTCACCTCTGGTGCCGGTGCCCACTGTTAAACCACATATAGACACTGAGGGCTCGGGGTGGGGGTTGGGGGATGTGTGGCTGCCTTCCCCACATCCCACCTCTCTGTTTTAAATGCACATTATAACAACACGCATCAACACCATACTCGAGCCGGAGGATGGAGGCTAGGGGTCTTTTCAGACCCCTGTTCGCTACGGGCCATCAGGGGTTGGGGTCCGGAGGAGGAACAGGCGGTCTGGTCGGGGTCCTGGGCTGTCGAGCTGCTTTGCCACTGTGGGGCCCTTGGCGGTCTGCTTGTCTCCGTCCTAGAAGGTAGGGGGTCCATCTCCCGGGTCCGGGGACTGGTGGCTCTACTGGGGCATCGGTACCTGGACCTGGGAGCATAAAGTGTGTATGGGGTGTGTGAGTGAGGGTACAGCGTCAATTTTTTGGGTGTCTTGGTGAGTCAGTGAGAATGTATGTGTTTAAGAGGGAGGGAACGTATGACTGTCTGTATGTCTTTGTCTACCTGTCAGGTTGGATCTTGGTCTGCCCCCTCGCCTGGCGCACCTCAGGCCTTACACTTAATGGGGGGCCTATTTCCCCTCCGTCACTCCCCGCCGGTGACGGGGGCCCCTGCCTGCCGGTGCATCGGTGGTCAATCCGGTTCGGACCTGGTGCATGCCTGGCCGGGCCTGGGGGGGCCGGTGTGTCGGTCGGCCGATGCGCTGGGCCGATATCTTCCTTTGGTTGGTTGGGGCACCTCTTTTAGAGGTGCCAGGTTTGGGATTGTTGGGTGGTGCCTGCTCGGCGGGATGCGGATCCGGCGTCTCTGCTCGTTTGATCACCTGTTCAGTGCGCGCCGTGTGTGGCCGGTTCATTGGCGGGTTGGACCGGCCCTGGCCCTCGTCACTGCTGCCCCCCGGGCCCCTGCATAGTGACTGCTGGATGTTCCCCTGGGGTTCTCCTTTGCTCCACTCTTGGGGGATGCGGTCGGCCCCACCTGGGTCCGCCTGGGGCTCTGGGGGTCCTTTGGACGTCTTTTGCTCCGATCTCCTTCATGTCTGCATCGATTCCTGGGAGACGGATTGATGCCTGCTCACACCAGCTATCGAACACTCTTATGGAGAAACCTTATATGCACCAGCATGCTAACACACACACATAGATGTGGGGTCTCTGGTGTTTAAGGATATATTCTTGGGCTGAGGTTATCAGTACTAGAGCTTGATTAATCGGTACCATGAGTTTTTCTATGACATTGTTGTTGTATTTTTAAATCTATTTTTGTGTGATGTGGTTGTCTAATTCTTAGTTCACAATGTTTGTTTTGTTTTGTCGATGTTCCTTTTTCGTGTTTTGTTTTGTTTTTTCCGTCTCTCTGCCGTCCTGTGGGTATGGAGGCAGACTTCAATGTCTTCCTGGGTTTTCTTTGTTCCCCTTCCTCTCTTGTATTTTCAACTCACCCTCTCTCTTGACTTTTTGTTTCCTATCTCTCTTCTTCATCTTCCTTCTTTCCTCTCCTTAATTTTCCGTCTCCGTGTCCATAACATCAGGAAATAAAAACCCCAACAATTCATAATAAAGATTTTTCACATATATATCAAGTGGAGGACTATAGCAAAAGCTGTACTGCTCCGCTTGTGAAAGTAAATCTGTTGGGCTTCTACTTGGTACTCAGACAACAATTCTGAGCTTCACACTGCCAAACAGGACACGTTTGAAAAAATATATATATATATATTTTTTTTTTTATCCATACCATAGTGGTTAGTAACATTAGTCTTTTCTTTGTTTGTGAGTATTTACTGATGTCACCCAGCTCTCTTAACTTTTTTGTTTCTTATAAACTTTCAGTTATGGCAAAAAAGGTGTTTGAATAAAGCGTTGAATTGAATTCAGTTTTTGTGTGTACTTTATTAAAATTAATTCATTAAAGAATAGTATAAAATGACCAGGGTTGTACTTATGTTTGTAAAAAATATGTTTTTTACATTTTTTGATAGTTATCAATAATTATCTAAATCAATCAATGTGACTTTTCTTTTTATCGATATGCTCTTTTTCTATATCGTCCGGCGCTATTCAACATCAACCTATGTGTCATGAAACACAGCTGGAAACATTTATCAGAGTGAGTGTAAAAGGAGGACATCTACTATCAAAATAAGTCACTTCCTTTTATGGTGGGTGGGGCTAAAGTAATGTAAGAAAATGAGCATTGGAATGTGCTGGGTCCTTGTCTGTGACCACGCACAGAAAGTTGTGTTTTATGAAAAATGGCCTACTTTCTCTGGGTTTGGAAGATGCATTTTAGTAGGTCCTGTTTACCTAGATTTGTGTACCAAATTCCATGATCTTAAGTAAAAGTATAGCATGGGAAAGATTATTTCTTTTACTTCTAGAGGCCGTTGTGGAGGAATTAGGCCACGTCCACCAATTATTTGTATGAACATATGTTGGGGTTGGACTAATATCAATCTTGCTGACTTTTGTGGAGATCAGATGATGCATGTGGAAATTTGAGTCAAACTTGACACACAGAAAGTTGTATTTTATGAACAAAAGCCATAATTTGAGGCTTGGGCATACCCACATGCTTTGACATAGCTAAAACCTTTAAAGAACTTTTCATCCCCAATGCCTTAAGACTATACTGGGTTATTTTGAAGTCTGTAAGTCAAAATCTATAGGAGGAGTTTGTTCAAATATGTGTAAAGGGAACAAAATGTTTTCTATTATTCAAATTGGCAAACTTTCTCTGGGTTTAGAAGATTAGTTTTTGTAGGTCCTGTTTACTTAATAATTTTAAAGGGCTTGGGAATGATTGTTTCTTGCTTCCAGAGGGCGCTGTGAAAGAATTAGGCCATGCCCACCAAATAATTTGTTTAAACATCTTTAGGGGTTGGACTAATATCAATCTTGCTGAATTTAGTGGAGATCAAATGATGCATGTGGAAATTATAGTTAAACGTATGGAAATGGAGTGCCATCAGACTTTTCCAGACCGCTACAGCCACACCCTCTTTAGAAAATGCTCAGTACTATAAACTAAGTTAAACCAAATCAGATGACTTTTATGGAAATTAGAGCCCAATGTATTGCCACAGTGAGATGGCAGATTCGCCACGCCATCACGGCCGCACCCGTTTGAGATCTCTATATTGTGTGTCGAGTTACACTAACTTGTCTTCTGTCACTGAACACAGTTTCAAGATGATTAAGTAAAGGGGGTCAAAGACTGACCCTTCAAAGTACGAAGTCACACTTCCTGTTCTCAGGGGGTGGGACTTAGGTTATGTCGCCATTTGACCACTGTGATTTGTTAGGGAACTGATGGTGAGCATTCACAGCAGGTTTCGTTTTTTCCTGTGACTCAGTTTGGAGGAGTTATAAAAGTTGTACATTTTTTCAAGTGTATCATGAGTTTAAAGCCCCCTTCACCATGTACGAAAAGTCAGGATTTTGATAACTTAAAATCCCCCATGCGTCATGAGCAAACTCACCAATTTTAAAGCCAATCAATCAATACGTGTAGGAGGAGTTCGATCAAATGGAGAGCCAAAAGAGGGCCAAAACAGGGCAAAAATTGGTCAAAATTACATGTTCCTTCTAAAATGGCTGATTTCCTGTTCATTTTAGAGTATAACTGTTAGATACTTTTAGGTAGGTTCTGGGAAGTTGTACAACTGTACCAAATTTCATACCTCTATGCTAAAGTAAAGTAACTTGGGAGGGTGTTTTACGGTGCTTGGGGCGGCGCTGTTGAGCCATTTTCTTTTGCAACTTTTGCGACCCCTTCAAATATGTAAATTTCACACACGACTCTCAAGTTCTTCAAACTTGGTGAGTTTTCACATGTGTTTCCAAATAGTCTATTCATTTTCAGGAAGAATAATAAGAAACAATACAGATACAATAGGCACTATTGTATGAATAGTGTTGTGATTGCATTTCTCATAAGATGAACTGAACAGACTTTTGGATGTCTGGGAGCTATTTCAAAGATGGACTGAGCAGACCACATTTCCCAGCAATCCTAGCAGTGACCCCCAACACAATCCTAATGGTCCGTGACCACCCACGGTGACATCAGCGATGACCTCACGGCCAAAGGGGGCTATAAGAGTAGTCGCGCCCATTTTGAATTGTTCTCCAGCTGGAAGTTCTTGGATGAACTACTGCTGAACAGAGGACATCTCACCGGTGAAGATTCTCTTTTGTTCTGACCCGCTGGACCGGGGAATAACTCGCTTCGAAGTGCTCATACGGTTGTGTATCAGAACTGTTCCCAGACAGTTCGTTAGACGTCGACCTACAGGCCATCCAGCCTGCATTTGGGCCACACGGTCCTTAAAATCCTGTACAGGTTTTTTTTATAACTCTTCCTTTTCTTGCTCAACTACGGACACAATTCACTCTCCTCCTAGTGGACTGGACCTCCTTCAAGGCAAAGTAGGACTGAACCGGTTCATTTATACTAATAATGTGTCTGGGCATAGATAAAATAGAGTTTTAACGAGTTAGATCTCGTTCATTGTTGGTTAAAGTGTTTTTAAGCGCTGTACCTGTTTGCTCATTTTTGCGTCGTCGCACGTATAAGTCTGAGCCGTGAAATTGCTGTCTTTGAAACTGTCTGTTTTATCCTGAGCAGATCACGCCTTTCTTTTTTTCTTCCTCTTGTTTTCCCTCTCTCTCCCTCCGGCCTGCGTTAGCTGGTCTTAGCTGAAAAGTTTAACTCCATTGTCTTTAGTCTGTCGCTAAAGCAGAGGCCTACCACATGGACGCTTCCCCCATGTGCTCCTTTAGCCAAAGCTAGTTTTATAATTCTTTCTTAGACTCCATGTGCTCCCCTCCATCTTGGCACAGAGCTGAGTTTTATGACTTTGTCTCCTAGGCTATCTGTGATTTGAGCCCCCTGGAGTGAGGGCCCCCCCTCCTTTTCTGACCCGAACCTCAGCTGTCTCACTGATTTCATTTCATGTTAATTGTGTTTAATGTTCACCTATTATTATTGTCTAAGATCTGTAGTAATTTTTGCATGCTTTAGAATAGATGGGATTTTCTATTTCCTAAATAAAGTCCCCTTATCTTAAAGAGAAGTTGTCTGGGATTACTTGGAGTGATGCATACAATTAATGTCCACAGCGTTAGAACTTATTCCTTCATCTATTGTTTAATTATCTGAGACTGAACAATTTGGCTATATATATATAAATGTTCCTGGAATCCAACAGGATGGTGCCCCTAAATTTGGTAATTTTTACATAAAATTATTAATCTTATTAATAATTGCCCTAAGCAATTATTCATAATTATTCATAGCCAAATCCTACCTATCTGCGGCACAACAATAGGCACGGTGTCCAGCGCTTTTGCTGCTTGGGCCTAATAATAATAGTTCATGGATTACCTTACTTGGATGACATAATTTGCATTAAAGCTAAGATTTCCAAAAGGCTGCAAATATTTCTTAATCTAACATCCTTGATAGTTTACAGGTTGAAAGCTCAGTAAGATAAAACTACAGCTACTTTGCTGTAATAAGTCAGCTTTATTCCTGTTTGCAAATTGATGTCCTGGGATAAAGGTTCTTTTGTACTGAAAAAGTCAGCTATGAAATGACGAAAATCCCAAAAGTATAAAAATGGTGAAGGAGAGCAGTGACTAGCACCTGTCAAAGACTAGCTTTTTGTTGTGGCTGTCTCAGTGAATAGCCACCATGCCTCAGTAGAAAATATTTTGCTTTTAAAAAGCCCTCTGACTCTACAAACCTCACTAATATAGAAGTAACAACTTCCACGTTGAAAAGTGTTGTTTTCAGCACATTTGATTTTTGTGCTTCCAACTGATCAGTCACTGATCAAGCTAAAAATTAGCGGATTTTAGTCACCAGCTTATTATTTATCTGTACATCTCAGCCTGACACACCAGTAGCAGTTTCAGAGATTGTGTTCTTTTAAAACAGTGGCTCTATAAAATTCAATATATGAGCTGCAAAGTGCCATAAGATCAATTATAAGTCCTGTTGTCCTGTCATCAATTTTATTCATTTCTTGAATATAGAAAGTACTCTTACATCAGTTCTTTTGTTCTTTCTTTCTGTGTCTCTGCTCTGTCTTCTCGAACCCCCAGACAGTTGTGGCAGATGGCCGCTCGTATTGAGCCTGGTTCTGGTTCGGGTTCTGTTGGAGGTTTCTTCCTGTTAAAGAGGAGCTTTTCCTCTCCACTGTCGCTACATGCTTGCTCTGTATGAGGGATTGCTGTAGTTGGAATCTGCATCAACAGGGCACAACTGCCTGTCAATGACTCGATGCAATCTGCTGGGATTCCTTAGATAGAAAGCAAACTAAAATGTTAAACTGACTGGAATGTTTGTATGATTGTATTGAAATTACTTTTCTTGTAAAGTGCCTTGAGATGACATCTGTTGTGAATGGGAGCTATATAAATAAACTGAATTGAATAGAAAAATAAAATATCTAGTGATCTATTTGTAGTGGTAGTAGACAGGGTGTTCAGCTCAATTCTTGGAAGTTCAATCTAAAAGGAAAAGTGAGGCAAAGGCTGCCTAGAGCATTTATAATAAGGTCTTCTTTCCACTGTATAATTGGTCCCTCTGACTTGAAGAAAAGGAAAGGACTCAGTGGGAAGTGAGACACATTCTGTCAATGACAGTGAGGCCTAATTATGCTATGCAGCCCCTGCAGCCATGGTGGATGTCAAAATGGGCAGCATTAAGGTAGGAGATGGGGAAGACACACCATCCACCATGGGTGTATGTTTCTGAGCTTTCAGGTGACCTGGAAAGACCTGTTTACCTCATTAAAAATGGATCAGAAGGTAATAAGGGCCTGCCTCCATTCCTCCCTCCAAATGCCTGTCCTTCATCCATTATGCAGCAGCGAGGTGGGATGGTGGGTTAAGTCCTCAGAGAGGGTCACTTGGCCAGAGACTTAACCTGTGTTCTCCTCTCTGAGCCACTGAAGCCCCCACCCCTCCACCCCAACCTCATGTAATTCAATAACAAGACAGTAAAACCGTGATCAGGAGCATAATGTTGGTGATTAAAAGAGAGGTAGGGAGTCCAAGAAGGAGCAGCCATCAGGCAGAAGCATCTAGCCACAATAAGTTAAACAATAGTGAAAAAGGCTATTAACAATGATCCATAATTCATAACCCAGAGAATAGATGGCTATCATGAAACAGAGAAACACAGTGTTTGGGTATCGCTTCTCTCAAGCTGTTTGTAGAGCTATCTGCCTTATGTTTGTGAAATAAATCGCCTTTTCTGAGAGGCATCGTTTTAGAAAGGTTCATAGGAAAAACAAGTCAGAGATCTGTCAAACCTGTAAAACTCAACAGGAAAAAAATATCCAGCTAAATCTAATGGGATATTGCAACACCATCTTCTTTCTGTTCCATTTCTTTGATTTCAGTACACCTCAGATATCCAGCTTTATGCCTCATCAATTCTGTGACATTTGTGGAAGGTTATTTTTAGAAACATGACTTTACATTGAACTATAATGTTTCTACACCAACATAGGATGGAAAGGCAAAGTGTAAAATAGGTATTTTGGGTCTAACCCACAATTATCACTTATTCTACCCTTATACTTCTCTCATTATTGCAATTTGGGCTGGATGACATCTTGTTTATTTTCATGTAAGTCACAAGATGGCCCATTATTGTTTATATCGATATAAACATACAGACCCTTTCCAAAAAATTTGAATATCATGGAAAAGTTTATTTATTTCCATAATTCCATTCAAAATGTTAAACTTCCATAGATTATAGGTTCATGGCCCACAACTTAAATGATTTCAAGCATTTAGTTGTTTATGCGTACATAATTTGGGCTTCCAGCTAAAAAAACCCACGAAATCAGGGATTCAAAAAATGTGAATATTGTGAAGAAATCACCATTTACTTCGCAGTTTTTGCAGAAAGAAAAGAAAGAAATTAGGATCACATCAAATCAATCAAATTATGATACTTTCAAAACGATATGTCAATCTTCAATACTTGGTAGGGAATCCCTTTGCCTTAATCACTGACTCGTGGCATCAGCCTGTGGCATCACCTGGGAGTTATGGAAGCCCAGATTTCCTTTATGCCTGCTTCGTTGTTTTTTGGGTCTGGTGCCCCTCATTTTCCTCTTGATAATACCCCATAGATTCTCAATGGGGTTTGGGTCAGGCGAATTGACTGGCCAGTCAAGCACTGTGATGGCACCATGGGCATCAAACCAGGTTTTGGTACTTCTGGCTGTATGGGCAGGGACCAGGTCCTGCTGGAAGATGAAATCTGCATCTCCATACAGATCCTCAGCAGAAGGAATCATGAAGTCCTCTAAAACATTCTGGTACACTAATGCTGAGAACGTTGGATTTAAGTAAGCAGAGTTTACCTAAACCTGCACTGGACATTGCACCCCATGAAAGGCACACTTTACTTTCATTTGAAAAGAGGACCTTGGACCACTGGCCAACGGTCCAGTCCTTTTTCTCCTTGGCCCAGTTGAGACACTTCCTACATTGGCTCAGAAGTGGTTTGACCCGAGAAACCCGACAGTTGTAGCCTATCCACTCTTTCTGGATCTCTCCCAGATTCATGAATCTTCTCTGATTGATAATCTGCTAAAGCCCATGGTCAGCTCTTCTGCTGGTGCATCTTCTCCTGCCACGTTTTGCTCTTCCACTAGACTTTTTATTGATTTGCTTGGACACAGCCCTCTGTGAACAGCCAGCCTCCTTTGCTATGAATTTTCATGGTTTACCCATACTATGGAGGGCATCCATGATGGTGTTCTGACCAGTTGTCAAGTCTGCTGTCTTCCCCATATTGAACCCAACTGAGACATTTGAACCAAAGTGAAGCTATTTTTTGATTGGTGTGATCCTAATTTCTTTCTTTTTTTCTGCAAAAACTGAGAAGCAAATGGTTTTTTTTTTTTTTCAGTATTCACATTTTTTGAATTCCTGTTTTTGTGGGTTATAAGAGCTGGAAGGCCAAATGATGTACAAGTAAACAACTAAATACGTGAAATCGTTTAAGTTGTGGGCCGTGAAAATATAATATATGGAAGTTAAACGTTTTGAATGGAATTATGGAAATAAATAAACTTTTCCATGATACTAAATTTTTTTGGAAAGGGTATGTATTTATGTATGTCTTCTTGCCTCTCCATCTATCTTTTGTTACTTCACCTTGCTCCACCTTCCTTCCTCGCTGAACGCATCTCACACAAACTACCAGTCTCACTGCTGCACTCAGCAGGCAGCGACAGCATGGAGACAGATGAAGGCACAAGGGAAAGTATTGAAGAGGAGCCGCTGGTTAGTAAAAGTAAAACTACTGGCTCAATTTTTTGGGAGATTGTTCAGATTCAAAGGGTCAGATGTGAAACAGATTAATGCGGTTTCTAGAGACTGTTGAAAACACCTGTTAACAAAGAACTTCAGCACTACAAATCTTTACCACCATTTACAACGGTGACACAAAGAACAGTATAAAGAATGTGTAAAACTTCGTTCTGCAGGCCAGAAAACGAGACTCTCCCAGCCGTCTGACCTGAAACCAGGTGCTGGTTGGTCATTTAGAGCAGGGGTAATCAAATGAAATTTAAAGAGTTCCAGTCGGAGAAAATTTATTGAGGCCAAGGTCCGGAAGATTATAATGTCCTACAATTTAGTGTGATACTATATATTTATGTATTTTAGGACTTGTATCAACATCTGCATTCTTGATTAGCCTATCAAATAAAATTAATTCAGTGTTGTTGAAATATTTTTGACATTTATTGTCACAAAGTACTGAACATGTATGTATGAATTCTCAAGTGTGTAATTTTCTCTCATTTACTAAATATAAAAGTAGGGTAACTAACATGTAAATAAGAAAATAAGACATGGCAACTGTGCATGTTCACAAACAAACTTCAGAAAACAATAAATGTAGAAAGAATTTAACATTTTTCTTTTTCAAATGAGGACTAAACTGTCTCAAACATAAGATTGATTTATCAAAACTTTTGTATTATAATGGCGTTTCACGTTGCCACTTGTAATAAGTGCCACAGTTTCTGAACATATGAGACAAACAGGTTTTGTGTCACCAGTGGGAAGTACAAAGAAAGGACTCTGTCCATATCGGATTAAATGTTCTATTTTCACTGTCCACTTTGCGTTTTTTAGAGGCTGCTATTTGTTATTTTTCTACTTGTACCGTTTCCCTTGCCTGTTTCTCTCCCCTTCTCCGTCTCAACTATCAGTTTTTTCCTTTCCTCTGTCTCACCCCTCTGTTTCTCCTTTTCTCTGCCTGTATCAATCCTCACCGCCGGTATTTCTCCTCCTGCTTGCCTGTTTCTCCCTCTCTTCTTAGCTCTAACTTTCTCCACAGATATTTCTCCTTCTCTCCGCCTTTTTCTCCTTCTTTCCGCCTGAATCTCTCCTTCTCTCCGCTGTGATATTTCTCTTTATTTCAGCCGGTATCTCTGTTTATTTTTGCTATGCTTCTCTATAGTTTTTTTCCCTAAAGTTTCCCGGCTGGAATGCAAAGTGCTTTTTGGCTTTGGTGGTATCACGTGGTATGGCAAAACTCGCATACCATTGGCCTGCGGGTTTCCATGGGCGCAACAACACTATCGTATGGAACGCAAAAGTTGCGCCAGCCAGAAGCGCTCATTAAGGTTATAAATGGTAATTTCTGTTTTGGAATTCGGCTCGGGTCCGCATGAGACAGCATTTCGGCCCAGACCCGGACCGCGGTCCGCCTATTAGTAACCTCTGATTCAGAGGATCGGTTGGATCACCGTCATGATCCTGATGTGTGTCTGTTTGTGTATGTGAGTGAGGCATCTTCCTTTATAGAAGAACTTTGTACACGCTACTGGTGAGGCAGCTGCAGCTGATTAGTACGTCTCTGCTGTGCTCGATTCCGGAAGGTTTGGAAATATTCCAGAATTTTCTTATGGCAAATATTTAGATATTGTTTGCTAGCTGCTACCAGATGTAGGGACGGCTGTGGCTCAGGTGGTTGGAATTTGTTCCGTAATCGGTGGATTGCTGGTTCGAGTCCCCGCTCTGTCTGTCTCAGTCGTTGTGTCCCTGGGCAAGACACTTAACCCTGTTGCCTGCTGGTGGTGGTCAGAGGGCCCGGTGGCGCCTGTGCCCGGCAGCCTCGCCTCTGTCAGTGTGCCCCAGGGCAACTGTGGCTACAATGTAGTAGCTTGCCACCATCATGTGAATGTGTGCGTGAATGGGTTAATGACTGAATGTGTAAAGCGCTTTGTGGTCCTCTGACTGAAAAAGCGCTGTGCAAATGCAGGCCATTTAGCGTCCCTTCTGCTTTGAAAGGAAGTTCGCCCAACCTCCAAATAAAGGATCACCTGATAATTTGAGATATTCATAAACATAATTATTTTCTCATCCACGTCCCTCTCCAAATTATAGAAACTTCTGCCCGCACCCTCAAAATTTAAATTATGTATTTTTCACCTGTTGCAGGACTCTGATTTCAGCAAGTATTGCAATGCAATTGGCTCTACCACCCAGTCAGTCAACAATTAAGCTGTTACTTCCCTTGTACAAAAAAACCCAGAAAATATGGAAGGAGGAGCGGACGGAACAAAGGATACACATGAAAAAGGTAGGTTATGCATGGGGACAACTGAGCCAGGGAAACAGCCAGATGAAGATGAAGGTTTTTATATTTATGCACGTCAAGCCTGTTTTTTCGTAGCGTCCTCAACAACTCTTTTTTATTACTCTATTTTATTTCTATTTTGTTATTATAATTTAAAACACATTCATATGTTATATGTTATATAGCCGCACCGGCTGCACCACAGACACGCCCCCCGGATGACGAAATGCATCGAGCACGGTGTCCAGGTATGAGATGATGCTCAGATGTTCTCATGGGAATCTTTTTTTAAGTTATAGATTTAATTCGTTTTACTCCATACATAACACTGAAAATGTCTGCACATCTGCACCAAGTGGTCAGGGATTGTAATCTCTTAAAATTTTCTTAACGTTTTGTCAATCAATAACTTCTGTTTGTGTTCAACCCCAATATTGTATGGGGTACAAAATAATTTACTGCCACTTTCATGTAGACAATGAGGAAACTGTATAGCACCCTAAAGCCTCTGCCAAACACAGGCAACAAGATCCATCCATCCATTATCTTCTGCATATCAGGGGTCAGGTCGCTGGGGCAGCAGCTAAAGCAGAGTGGCCCAGACTTCCCTCTCTCTAGTCACTTGGGGCAGCTCCTCAGGGGGAATCCCAGGCGTTCCCAGGACAGCTGAGAAACATAGCCTCTCCAGCGTGTCCTATGTCTTCTTCTTCTGGGTCTCCTACCAGTGGGACGTGCCCGTAGTACCTCACTAGGGAGGCATCCAGGAGGTATCCTGACCAGATGCCCGAGCCACCTCAACTGGCTCCTCTGGATGTGGAGGAGCAGCGGCTCTACTCTGAGCCCCTCCGGATGACTGAGCTTCTCACCCTATCTCTAAAGGAGAGCCCAGACACCCTGCGGAGGAAATCATTTCAGCCGCTTGTATCCGTGATCTCGTTCTTTCGGTCACTACCCAAAGCTCTAACCAAAGATAGGGGTAGGAACGTAGACTGAACATTAATTTGAGAGCTTTGCCTTTCAGCGCAGCTCTCTTTTCACCACGACAGACCATTACAGCGGCCGCATCACTTTAGATGCCGCACCAATCCGCCCATCATTCTCCCGCTCCATGTTTTCCTCATTTGTGCACAAGACCCCAGATACTTAAACTCCACCACTTGGGCCAGTACGTCATCCCCGACCCGGAGAATACACTCTACCCTTTTCCAGCTCAAGACCATGATCTTGGATTTGGAGATGCTGATTCTCATCACAGCTGCATCAGACTCGGTGTTACCTGGCTAGACGTAAATAATGAAACATCTGCATTGATAGAATCTACTCCAACAAATTGCAATTATTTAAGAGAGAGCAGGAAAAACAGACGAGGTGGAGGCGTAGCCACAATTTTTCATAACTCAATGAACTTTAAAAAGGTATCCCTGGGCACATTTGACTCTTTTTAATACCTAGCCACCCACATAAATGAGCCTAAAAAAAGCTCTATTTCTAAGTTTATATAAACCCCCAAAACTTAACTCAATTAATTTCAGCAACCTTCTTTCTGTAATATGTATCGATTATAACCAAATAGTAATTGTGGGGACTTTGAATCAGTGCTTCCCTTACTGACAACCCCCAGGATAGACTAGCAAAAAAATTAGATGACGCTCTTCATAACTTCAGCCTGACCCAGCGTGTCAAACACACGATAGAGGACACACTCCGGACTTAATTATCAGCAAAGGATAAGATATATCTGACATCTCGGTAATTGAAAATGCATTATCTGACCATTCTTGTGTTTTCATTAGAGCACATGTGTCAAACTCAAGGCCCGGGGACCAACTCCGGCCCGCCATAGCCATTTATGTGGTCCTCTAAACTCTAGAGGACCATATAAATAGAATCTTTAAGTTCTATTTATGTGCATCTAAATACTATATTTTATCCGTCAAACCAAATCAGTGTTTATTTGAATAGTCCTAAATCGCATCATTGTGAAAAGATGTTGAGTATTTTAATTTTAAGAAGTACTTGTCGAATGCAGAGATATTTATTGATATTTTAACATTTTGTTAAAGATAGTTTTATCAATACTTTCTGCCACAACTGGCCCTTTAAGGACGTTCATGATCGAGATCTGGCCCTAAATGGAAATGAGTTTGACACCTCTGCTTTAGAGGGTACCATCTCTGCTAAAATATCTAGCCACAGTAAGACAACTATAAAAAAGCGTTTTCTCGGGGACAGTTCAGCTGAAACCTTTAAATGTATTTACCCTTCCACCACATCTCCCAACTCCAACTCAGTGAATAAGCTGCTAGATAATTTCCTCGCGAAAATCTCAGACCTCATTGATTCCATTGCTCCAACTAAAGTGAAAGTAGTCTCAGTTAGAAAGAAATCTCTGTGGATGTAAAGCACATTGAATTACCTTGTTGTTGAAAGTGTGCTATACAAATTAAATTGCCTTGCCTTGCCTAGTGAAGTCATCCCTATTTTCTCCCAGGCTTTAAAAACAGCAGTTATCAAATAATTCCTGAAGAAGAATAACCTGTACAACATGTTAATGCAGAACAGGCTAATCTCCAACCTTCTATTCCTTCAGTAAGATTATTTTAAAACATGTGTTCCAAAAGCTAATAAGCTTTTTAACAATGACCAACCACTTTAATGTCTTTTAGTCTGGTTTCCGTGCTCACCACAGCACTGAGACTACCCTTGTCAAAGTGTACAATGACATCCACTTTATACAGACTATGGTAGAACTACAGTGCTGGTACTGTTGGACCTCTCTGCCGCATTTGATACTGTTGATCATGATATATTATTGGAATAACTGGAGAGCTGGGTCGGACTCTCTGATACCGTACTTGGCTGGTTCGAGTCTTACCTTAAGAACAGGAACTTCTTTATGTCAATAGGCAACTTCTCATCGGAACGGAGAGATGTCACATGTGGGGTACACCAAGGTTTCATGTTGAAGTCCATAACTACACCTAGATTTCAGGCATGATCAGTAGTTTCTAGCTCAGACCTGAACCTCCAGGGTCACATAAAGGCAATAACAAGGTCAGCCTTCTATCACCTGAAGAACATTTCTAGGATTAAAGGACTGATGTCGCAACAAGATCTTGAGAAACTCATTCATCCTGAATCAAAACCACTAATATGGAACAAACTTCCAGAAAACTGCAAAGCTGCTGAAACACTCAGTTCCTTTAAATCAGTGCTTCTCAAGTAGTGGGGGGCGAGGTGGCCGGGGGTGGGCGCGAGAGGCAGGAGGACATTATCTTTATTCATGTTCGAATGATGATAAAGCCTCCAGTCACTAGGTGGCAGGAGTGCTCAAAGTTATCACCAGGCTGCCTGTTCAACCCAGCAGAAGAAGCAGTCTACACAGACAGTGGAGTAGGGCTCTATGAAGTTCACGGTGTAAGAAAGGCGGATGGAATCGTCTAATTTAATAAACGATATGGAATACACAATTAAACGCTGTTCCTGCAGCGATCTGGTGGCTGCATCTCCTGTAAGGCTACCTGTTGTTACCTGGGGTCGGCCCTTTCTCTCCACGCAGACAGAAGCTAGTCATGGTGAAAAAACTCAAACACTGAGGTCCTCCAAAAATAAAAAGTTGAAGCTTAGCGCAGGGGTCAGGGCTATTGATGTTTATGAATCAGGTGAACAACCCTTCTATAAAATCTTTCAGATCACGGTGACGACCACTGATAGTGAAGAGTCACATCAGAAATACAGAGAAGAAGCAAGGTCTGTGTGCCTTCAGGGGGAGAAAGCAAGCATCGCAAACAGGGCTGCAGGAACATGAGAGCTGAACACAAAAACACTGACCTCTATTCATTACAGTGGAGTCTGGGACAGAGTTAGGAAATAACAATGAACAAAAGTCCTGATCATTGTGAAAGTTAGCACGATGATTTACTGTTTCCAGGTCTCTTTATGGGACATAGTTTGGTGCTGAAAGATTTTCTTTCATCAAATGTGAAAAATATGAGATTCTTTTTTTTGCACAAAAACCAAAGCACTGTTAGATTTAGGAAAATGGTTGTGAATAACAGTAAATGTTGATCTCTTTAGTCATTGATTTGGTCAGTTGTTTTCAGTCACTCTATAATGACAGTTTTTTGGGTTAATAATTATCATCAGAATGGAAAAAGTGAAATTCAGAAAAATAAAAATGGAAAAAGTGGATTTTTAGAAATTAAACTTATTTTTTTTAATTAAAGGGGATTTCATAGAGCTCTAGAGAAGTTTGTGACAGTTGAAAAGACAAACGGTGGAGGTGATGTAGGCAAAGAAGTTTTGTACGAAATATCATTTTCGAAAATTGATAAGTTGATTAAGCTGACCAGTAACCAATATTTACAGTTTTAAAAAGGTTTGAATGTTACTGTTTAGTCTAAAAATGCAAATCCCAGTGAATAATTTGAACTTTTTCTGTTCTGAGCATCGCAGACACTGAGCAGTCTAGAATAAATGTTACCAATCGAGTTAATAAACTGAACATGGAAATAGTGTTGAGCCTTGGCAAATTCTAGGCGTGCTTTTTTGTTCTTGGGCTTTAGGAGAGGCTTCCTTCATGGACGATACCCATGCATGCCATTCCTCTGCAGTGTGCGCCGTATGGTGTCACGTGAAACAGTCACTCTAGTGTGGCTTTCTACTTCTTTGCCTAACTGCAGAGAACTTGCATAGAGATTTGCTTCAACCTTTCTCATCAGAAGACACTCATTTTAAGATGCTAACTTCCGTGGATGGCCTGGACGTCTCTGTGAGATGGTTGCACTTCCATCTTTCTGAAATTCTTGGATCACTTTTGCTACAGCATTCTGACTGATATGTAAAGCTTTGCTGATCTTCTTGTAGCCCTGACCTTTTTTTGCAAAGAAATTATTTCCTTTCTCAGGTTTGGTGACATTTCTCTTCCATGTGGTGCCATTGTTGACAGTATGAAAGGGGAAAGGGTTGTCTTTGTTAATAATGCCCTTTTATAGTCACCTGTCTGCTGGACACCTCTTAAATGAATAATTAGACTCACCTGTGGTTGAATTCTTGTTAATTGGAATTTTGTAGTCTTAAGTTTGGCTTTCCTCCTAAGACTTTAATTGTGTACTAATTTTTGCAACATGGGCTGGCATTAAATTTTTAGGAAAAACACTTTTTTGTGTGTGCAAATTAACCAATCTTGTTTGCAATCAATGGCCCACATTTGTGGGAGCATTTTGTAGTATAGTAACCCATAGGAAATATTGATTCTGAAAGGAAACTAAAGGTTTTCTGACAAATGTAGTGTGGTGTACTCATTTATGCTGAGCACGTTATACTTTCTCATCTGTTGTTGAATTTCTGAAGATCAGTGAAAGACATGCTGCTTTTGTAGGTCTTCTGGCCTACTACATGTTGTCAGACAGGTTCCATTTGAGTGAATTCTTGATTCTACATGTCTGCTAGTAATTAGGCCTGGGTGTGGCTGCTGAAATTCAACCATAGATCAGAGGTAATTTATGATTTTTCACAGGGGGGATATTAATTTATATTTATCATAGGACCAGGTTTGATTGAATAGCTTTTTGTATTTATTGGAAATAAGCTGTCCAATTGTCCAACACAAACGTGATGATTGTTTAAAGATTAACAAACCACTCAGCTTTGGTTGTAGTCACTCTTAGATTTTGAATTACTTTGACTCCAAGACTGTGACTCTTACTGTGGATACTAAATGCTAGGGAGTTATTAACTAGGTAAGATATTAACTAACTATAACTTTTTAATAGAACCTAAGATCAAAATCCTTAAATACACTGGCATTAAAGAGTTAATTGTGCTCTGCTATTACAATGGGCTGCAATAGACCACACACAAGCCCAACCCCTGAGCCTAACTGAACAAATGGGTAGTAAATGTCACAAACATTGTGTCAAGGGCTTGTATCTCTGCTGTGGTCCATGACCTTTGACTCTATAGCCACTCATCACCTTCTATTGTATGGCTACAGTTGCCGTTGTGTTTCCTCTGCAAATGACAACTGCTTCAGTTTAAAGTTAGCACTGCACATTCATCACATTTACAAGAATGTATCTGCTGTAGCATGGCATGGAGTGTAACAGACATACTTTTGGCCTACGTGTTATGCACCACGTACCCCTGGATAATTTTTATGTGCAATTATTAATATTTACCCTTTCTTATATTAAATGATCCAAATCAACCCACTGAACAGACATCCTTCTACAAGCAAACAGGTTTCATGGAACATGCCACGCAAAGTGAACCAATTTCCTCCTGACTTTTATGAAGAGGGATAAAATGAAACAGTGTATCCACTCCAAGCTACTTTTGATTCCAGAGTGAGATGATTTGTGTTAGCAGCAGAGTTTGGAAAGTGGACCTGGCAGCCTGGGTGTTTGACAAAAAAACCTAGCTGTTCCTGTCCAGTTTCACACAGGATGAAAGGGAAAGACCCTCCACTGTGAAATGACCCTAGAGACTTGACCTTACCTAGGGGTGACATGAGGAGAGAGTAACGGCTCATAAACCTGCCAGGTCACCCAAGTGAGCCCGGGTTGTTGGACTCATCTTTCATTGCTTCTGTCCTCCTGCAGGACTACAGCGGAGAACTGGGAACTGCATCCATCCAGGACTGACAGTAATCAAATGTTCCTGCCCAAATCATGTGTCTTGCAGGATTTTCAGTTCTTCAACAGTGACAAAAAAAATTAATAATGACTGTTTTATACATGAAGGCATTACAACAAACCCCTCAATTTTGAAGATATTTCTTTAGTAAATATAAACATATATCAATAGGTTATGTCATGTCAAATAATCAGTACTTTATGATAATCTATTCTGAAAAATGATTGAATTTAAGATGCTCATTTAAACTGAAACTGATCAAAGCCAGGACATTCTCATCTTTATGTTAGGACAGAACTCTGCAAAGAAGCACTGCAGACACTCAGCCTCTCTTACAGCAGCTCACCTGAAAATATGACTGACAATCATAAGAGCGCGCTGCTGCTGCTGGAAGATAAAGCTCCTGTAATGTGACAGGTACATAAAGAAGAGCCTTTATTGCCCATCTTTATTTAAAATGGTGTAAAGTAACATTATTGTTTGGAGAAAAATAAGGGAGACAAACATAAAAATCCAATGTATGACGATAAGCCCTGATCAAAGTCATGCCAGTAGTAGTATACTACAGACCAACACATTGATATTTGAGATGGATTTTAAGAAGTTGGTAAAGTTTTCATATTTGCTACAGTAGAGTGTTAAGCATGTCGGTCTGTTTGAGCTATAATTACCTGGTTAGTTATTAGCAGCTCACCGACAGAATAAAATATGTAAAGGAACACAGTAACTTAAAAAAAAAATGCAATATCATAAACGATATTGAGAATTAGTTTTTCTTAGTATTGATATTGAATTAGAAATGTTAGCATCACAGCCACCCTGATTCAAAATAATTTTTATGAATGTACACTATAATGCAATATTTCAGTAATTCACTAATTTATTGAATGTTTTTTTAAATAAAATGTGTACAGATTGTTACATCTAAAAGGTAGAGGTCTGAGGTTCGAACTCCTACCTCGTGGCTCAGGAGGTATTGATATTAGCCACACATTTTTACTTGTTGGTTTCGGTTGGATCAACTGTAGAGTAGAAATAGTGACAGAATAGAGCAACCTTGTCCCACAGGTAATAATTATGGTAGAAAAGAGTCCTGAAGGGATTGTGCTTGTCTGCTGGCCCGCCAAAGACAGATAGAGTGATAGAAAAGTGAAGAAAAATGAGGCAGTTATGGTGCAGGGTAGGCGTTTACTTTACTTGCTAATTAAAGAGCTTATTAATTCAGTCAAGAGTTTGTTATTTACTCTGTGCCGGCTTTCAGCCACTCATCAAGCCTGAGTGCACATGGGACTTTATTCCAAACACTACTAATTGGTGAATTTTCCTCTGCATTACTGTAACATAAATTAGGGTACTGTACACATTAAAAAAGGCTACACTGGGTTTTTTTTTCCATTGAGATATGTGATGTCATACTGCACAGAGATCATTTAAATAAAATACAGTATTTCAATCAGAGGGTTGCATGGTGATGAGCAATTTCAATCTAGTCTGGGGTCTTTTTATATGGGCAAAAGGGTTCGTACCCAATTAAAAGTTCCACATTTTGTCTCATTACTACAAAATAGTTTGACATATTTTATTAAGATTTTATGTGATAAACTGTGATAAACACAGAGCATGACTGTAATATGGGAAAAAAGTATGCTTAGTTTCCTAAACCTTTTAATAAATAAATATTTTAAAAGTTCAACATCCAGTTTTATTTAGTCCTCTGTAGTCTAATAGCAAACAAAACAAAATCCAGTTCAACCAACTGCTTTCAGAAATGACTAAATCTGAGCATTTTTCAGAGAATCCGCCAAGAGGCCCATAGTAACTCAGGAAGAGCTGCAGAGATTCAGATCTGTTGAGGGGACAACTGGAAGCGGGTCAGAGTTGATGGGAAGACGGATGGATCTAAATACAGGACAAAGAAACTTACCCTTCCAGCAGGACAACAACCCTAAATGAAACCAGAGATACAATACAATGCTTAGATCCTGTATTAGAATGAATCACTCAAAGTCCAGACCTCAGTCAAGTTAAGAAACTGTGGCAAGACGTGACCGTTGCTTTTCATGGATGTTCTCCATCTAATCTGAATGAGCTATTTACCAAAGAGTTATCAGCAAAAACTGTAAAAGCTGGAAATGACACACCTCAAGAGAGTTAATGGTTCTACAAAATATTGACCCAAGCCAGTTTTCAGATTTGTATTTGGGGGAAATACTTATAATTTTTTTTACTTCTAATGTGACACAACTTGAAGAAATTAAAAGGGTTTGAATAATTTCCCTCCAGATTCTCTGCTGTTCTATTCCAGCTCAAAAACATGGATGTTGCCTACATTACCCTAGAAAGGGCACGGAGGCTGAGACGGTCTTGGCCCCTCTGCCTCTAGGAACAGGAATTAAGAGGAATAGAAAGCAAGTAGATGAGTAGTCAGGGTTCAATTCAATTCAATTCAGTTAATTTATATAGCGCCAATTTACAACAGATGTCATCTCAAGGCCCTTAACAAGAAGTCATTTCAATACATTTATACAAACATTCCAATCAGTTAAAAAGTTTCCTATTTAAGGAATCCCAGCAGATTGCGTCAGTCATTGGCGTGAGGTTGGGCCCCGTTGATGCAGACTTTCCAACCACAGCAATCCTTCAGCAATCCCTCATACTGAGCAAGCATGTAGCGACAGTGGAGAGGAAAAACTCCCCTTTAACAGGAAGAAACCTCCAACAGAACCAGCCTCAGTAGGAGCGGCCATCTGCCACGACCGTCTGGGGGTTTGAGAAGACAGAGCAGAAACACAGAAGGAACAGAAGATCTGATATAAGAGAACTTTCTATGTTACAGAAAGTAAAAAGTTGATAACAGGACACAGTGGATGTACAGTTACTGGGAGGATCATCCCAGTCGATGCTCCCCGTCCAACAGGGCAATGCAGCCAAGCAGGATACCAGACCAGGTATATCTTGAAGTTATATGGTTGAAATAAGCGGTACCCATGTACTTCCCGAGCTCAACCCTGAAACACTAGATTTCCACAGGCATCTTTTTTTTATATTTACAGTGAGGCAAAAACGTATTTGCAACCATTGTGCAAGTTGTCCCACATAACAGATGAGAGAGGTCTGTAATTTTCATCATAGGTACGCTTCAACTATGAGAAACAGAATGTAAAACAAAAATACCTTAAATCACATTGAATGATTTTGAAAAATATTTATTTGTATAATGGAGCAGAAAATAAGTATTTGGTCAATAACAAAAGTTAAACTCAGTACTTGGTAATGTAACCTTGGTTGGCAATGACAGAGGTCAAATGTCTCCTGTAGGTCTTCACCAGGTTTGCACACACTGTAGCTGCTATTTTGGCCCATTCTTCCATGCTGATATTTTCTAGAGCTGTGATGTTTTGAGGCTGTCGCTGGTCAACACGGACTTTTAACACCTTCCACAGATTCTCTATTGGAATGAGGTCTGGAGACTGGCTAGGCCACTCCAGAACCTTGAAATGTGTTTTACGTAACCAGTACCTCATTGCCCTGGTGATATGTTTGGGATCATTGTCATGCTAGAAGATCCATCCACGTTTCATCCTCAATGCTCTCACTGATGAAAGAAGGTTTTTGCCCTTCAGTTACAGATCAGTCGTCCTATCCCATTTACAGAAAAACAGCATATTGTTTCCGCCCCAATGCTTCACAGTGGGTATGGTGTTCTTGGGATGCAACTCAGCATTCTTCTCCCTCCATACATAGAGTGGCGTTTATAGCAAAGTGTTCTATTTTGGTCTCATCTGATCACATGACATTCTCCCAATCCTCCTCTGGATCATCCAGATGGCCTCTGGCAAACTTTTCACGAGCCTGTACATGTGCTGGCTTAAGCAGGGGGACCTTTCAACCACTGCAGAATTTTAATCCATAACAACATAGTGTGTTACTAATAGTAACCTTTGTTACTGTGGTCCCAGCTCTCTTCAGGTCATTGACCAGTTCCCCCCATGTAGTTCTGGGCTGGGATCTCACTAGCTGAGATCTTGCAAAGAGCATTGTAGATTGGCTCATCCCAGTCTTGTGCAGGTGTACAATCTTGTCCCTGGTGTCCTTGGACAGCTCTCTGGTCTTTGCCGTGGTGTAGGTTGAAGTCTGACTGTTGGTGAGGACAGTTGTCTTTTATACAGATAACAAGTTTAAACAGATGACATTACTACAGGTAACGAGTGTAGAATAGAAGAGCTTCTTAAAGAAGTAAGGGCCAGAATTCTTGCTTGTTTGTAGGTGCTAAATAATTATTGTCTGCACCATAATGTACGGTGGCCCCTAGAGACAAAGCATGCACAAACCCCGAACACCTCCAAATCCCAAAAGGAATCCAAATCCCAAAACACATGCAAAATCCAAAACACATGCAAATCTCAAAACACATGCAAACTTCACAACAGAAGTGCTCCAGGACGCAAGGGACCTTCATGAGGTTTTGTTTCCAAGTGTCTACACAAACCAGGAAGTAGATCCACATTTCAAACAGGAGGCGGTATGGCCCACAATGTACAACATGGTTTTCCTTTCATCTCGTTCCAACCTCTGGCATCTATGTACTGTTTGCTTCATAAATAAATACATTTGTACTGAGTTCAAAAGTAAAAGTTCTCCTTTTGTAATAGCGCAGTTTTAATTATCAATGTTTTAATTTAGGACTGTTTTTTTTTATCGTAATGAAAAAGTAGTAAAACGGCTGACCGTTTTAGACCAATGCAGTGGCCAAAATGAAAGCAACGTGGTGATGTATGTGGATTTGGAGAGTAGCAGCAATGATGTGGAAAATCGCTCTGAAACACCTACAAAACCAAGTAAACGTGTATGTGGAAAGTGCTACGTGCATTTAACATCTGTGAAACATGAACATGAACTGGATTTCACACTTATGTGATGGAAAATATACAGGAGTGCCATTATTCACGTAACTACGCCACTACACCAATCTGATGGATTGATGGATTGATTGATTGATTGATTGATTGATTGATTGATTGATTGATTGATTGATTGTGACATTTGCTTGGATTGTGCAAGGATGTAGACTGGTGTAAACATTACTTATAAAAAGGCCTTTGTATAGATGTTTATGTTCATAACGGTAATTGTTTCCATGGGTGCTCTTAAGGTCCACAAGTGCTTAAATATACTGAACAGAAGTATGATCTGCATATGGTTGTTTAATTTACATTCATTCATTACATTCCAATAATTAATGTGGGGAGCACCAAGGAGCTGGAGGTGGATTTCCACAGGTGCAGACCCGCCACATTGATGGCAGTTAACATCCAGGGAGTGGACAGGGAGATAGTGGACTCTTCTAAGTACCTGGGTGTTCATCTGAACATTAAACTGGACTGGAGACACAAAATTGATGCCCTCTGCAGGAAGGGTCAGACCTGCTGAGGAGTGCGAGATATTTTTGAGTGCAGGGAGTGCTCCAAAAGTCCTTCTTTGGCTCTGTGGTGGAATCAACTACCTTCTATGGTGTATTAGGATGGAGCAGAAGCTTATCTACAGTTGAGAAGAAGTGGATAGATAAGAATATCAGGATGGCCAGCTCTATGCTAGTATGCTCCATTGACCCTGTCCAGGTGTTGGAAGACAGAAGAATTCTGGCTTAGAAAATATCACAGTTAGGCAAGGCAAGGCAAGGCAATTTTATTTGTATAGCACACTTTCAACAACACGGTAATTCTAGGTGCTTTACATGATTTGGGGACAAAATAAAAAAGCAATATACCAAAAAACAGACACAGAACATATGACACGTAAAAACATTACTCAAAAGTAGACTAGTAGATGAGGTAAAATCAATCAATAAAGCATGACACACACACAACACATGATACATGAAAACATTACTCAAATGCAGCTCTAAAGAGATGGGTTTTTAGCCTTGAATTAGAAGAACGCACTGTTTCAGCAGCTTTGCAGTTGTCTGGAAGTTTGTTCCAGATTAGATTAAAAACATGGATGACTCCAAACTTTTTGCTCGGAAATTCTGACAGGACAGAAGTTGCCATCTTTGGACCAGAATCTCTAAAAAAGAAACTGCTTAGTCAATCATTGTTGAGAGTTTAATTGAAGGCAACTGGACTTTTCTTGTTGTCTTGAATACGTTTCGTCTTTCATCCAAGAATTCTTCAGTTCTGAAAACTGGATTGGGAGTATCAGATTTATAAGTCTACGGTTAAGGCTCACTAATCGTTTTACTTAACCAGGCTATCAGGGTTGTGTAAGCTTCGAAGCACTAAGCAATCTTTGTGATGTGTCGTTAACAGTGAAACTGTTTTGGTCACATGTCTCAATGTGTGAGTTTTGGTGAAACTTCTTGGGTAGGCAACTCATGTCTGCTTTGTATGTGTTTGAAAGAGGGAATCTCAAACCACCTCCTCTGTTCAAGGCTGATTTCATATGTTTTACATGGATGGCTTCTTTCACTCCTCTCTAAAACCATCTGTCTTCTCTATCTATAATGTGTACATTATTGTCTTCAACATAGAGACCTTTGTCATTTAGATGTAGATGGACTGCTGAGTCTTGGCCTGATGAGTTTGCTCTTCTGTGTTGAACCTTCTTTTTGTGTAGTTGCTGTTTTATTTCTCCAATGTACAGCTCTGAACATTCCTCACTGCACTGGACTGCATATACCACACCACTGAGCTTGGGTTTGGGTGTTTTGGCCTTAGGATAAACCAGTCTTTGCCCTTGAGTGTTGCCAGATTTAAAATGCACTGGGATGTTATGTTTGGAAAATATCCATCATAGTTTCTCAGAGACTCCAGCCATATATGACTATATTTTTCCGTCTTCTCTTCTCCTCCCCTGCACTGGCCTGAGTTGACTGTTTTACTTGACTTTTTTGATGTTTTGACATCCATGAGTTAGGAGTGCCCTCTTTATATGTTTGTGTCATTTGTCCTTTCCTTCTCTCTTTGTGGGGGCATGTTCAGCTCTATGCTGTAGGGTTCCGATGACTGATTATGTTCCAGTGGGTGGTGTGAGTCAAAAACTAGGTATTGGTCTGTATATGTGGACTAGGCAGTCCAGAAAGGGTAGCTTGTCTTCTTTAACGTCTTCTCGAGTAAACTTGATGTTGTCTTCTTTAACGTCTTCTCGAGTAAACTTGATGTTGTGATCTACCAAGTTGATATGTTTAGTAAAGGCTTCCACTTCTTTGGCTTGGATTTTGACCCAGGTATCATCCACATACCTCAACCAATGACTGGGTGGTGATACTTTATATGAGTTCAATGCTCTTCTTTCTACTTCTTCCATGTAGAGATTGGCCAATCGGAGAAACTGGGCATCCCATAGCATATCCATGTTTTGCCTCTAGAAGTTGTCCTTGTACTTAAAATATGTGGTTGAAAGGCAGAGATTTAGTAGGGTGCAAATATGATCTGGAGTGAGGTTGTTCCTTTGTTGTAGCTGTTTGTCTTCTTGGAGGCGTTTTCTGACTCTTCCACTGGATCAGATGTAGGTATGCACGGTATGCAAAATGATGGCCCCACTAGTGAGCCTTAACCATAGGCTTATAAATCTGATACTCACAATCCAGTTTTCAGAAGTGAAGAAGCCTCTGAGAGACAAAACATAACTGAACTGGAGCGCTCCTTCATCAACAGACTGCAGCACCCAAGATTCATGAAGGGACGTTATCACAGATCCGGAATATGCTTTTTTTTAATAATGTCACAGTATTTTAGTGTTGTAATTTTGCCCTTACTGTTGTTATGGCTAAAACATTCACATTCTTAAACAAAGATGAAACTGAATCCTTTAGGCATTTTAGAATTTAATATAACATGTTAGCCAACATGGAGGAACATTGTGAACTAAAACAGTTCCATTCTCACATCCCTTCCCAACCCTTCTACTGCAACTACTTAAATAGTATCTAGCAATCAATCTTTATCTTCTACCAGCATGAGCTCAGTTTCTGTGTCCACTCCTGGAGAGCTGGTCAGTGCTTGTTCTGATCAGAGTAACAGCCTGTGCACAACATGATGTAGATATCTTCCAGCTGACATCTGTTTAGTCCCTCTGATACATTGTTTATCAAAACATTACATACAGCAGGCTTTTGTTTTCTCTACATGACCTACTGTCCTATATGCACTTACTAAGACAAGGAAGAAGTAATCAAATCCCAATTCCATGATAAATATTCCTCAACACCGTACAGTATAGTATTCTTAATTCAGTTTTTTATATTTTCATCTTGGTGTTTCATCTGTCACCTTTGTTGTGTTAGGGCTGAATTTCCATAGTGTGGGAAAAAAATTGACTTTTCAAATCAGTTAATTTAATCTAAAGCTACTTTAGTGAATTTAAACCAAGTTTATTTGTGTAGCACATTTCAGCAAAAAGGGAGTTCAAAGTGCTTTACATGATTAAAAACGTAGCACAATAAACAAACAAAAAAACGATATGACAGTGGCAAAATAAACGGTCAAGTAATGAAAAGCTGCAATCCAGACTAGAACTAATGATGTTCCAGTGATTTTTAACAGAGGCAGCTCCAAACAGATGGGTTTTAGCCTTGATTTAAAGGAACTCAGTGTTTCAGCAGTTTTCTGGAAGTTTGTTCCAGATTAGAGGAAAATAGAAACTGAAAGCTGCTTCTCCATGTTTGGTTCTGATTCTGAGGATGCAGAGTAGACTGGAATTAGAGGACCTGAGTGAACTGGAAAGTTGATACAACAACAGATCTTTCATGTATTTTGGTGCAAAGCCATTAATAATTTATGAACTAATTAAATTATTTTAGTTACACGACTACAAGTTTTACAATGGAAAGCTGACTGCACAGCACCACATCGACTGCAAAATGGACAACTTTGAAACTGTGGTGGAGTGGAGGGCTTTGATAAAATGGCAATCCAACATGGGTAATGTTAATCACCCCCTGCGCAACATGCTGCTTCGAAAGCAGAGCTCCAAGTTGCTGTGAATGTTTTAAAACATTTATATAACAAAATCAAACCTTAAAATGCTAAGAAATCCTTGTGTATCTCCAAATGTTTATGCAGTGTATTGATTTCATATTATTGTTTAATATTTGTTTGATAATAGACATATATCCATCCAAGGTTCTGTATATTGAATAATATATAGATTCATTCTTTAAAAACATTACTTGTTTTTTTTCTTCATTTGAATAAAAAAACGGTATTTTTTACATTACTTACAGAGGGAAAAATGAATGAGATTTAAAAGTGAGGATAAAGATTGAAAACGCATTTATTATTGTAACAGCTTTTGGGAGTCGCACCGAAAATCAATCAATCCATCCATCCATCCATCCATCCATCCATCCATCCATCCTTCCTTCCTTCCTTCCTTCCTTCCTTCCTTCCTTCCTTCCTTCCTTCCTTCCTTCCTTCCTTCCTTCCTTCCTTCCTTCCTTCCTTCCTTCCTTCCTTCCTTCCTTCCTTCCTTCCTTCCTGGTTTGTGTAGACACTAGGTAATAAAAGCTCATGACTACCCCTAGCGTTCTGGAGCACTTCTGTTGTGAAGTTTGCATGTGTTTTGGATTTTTCATATGTTTTGGATTTTGCATGTATTTTGGAATTAGCATGTGTTTTGGGATTTGTACGTGCTTTGTCTGTAGGGGCCACCGTGATAATGCAAATTAATTCTTTAAAAATCATATAATGTGATTTTCTGGTTTTAATTTTAACTCTGTCTTTCACAGTTGAAGTGAAAGACACAATCGGTGGCTCCCAAATACTTTTTGCACAACTGTATTTGCGTGTAATAACCTAAGACTATATTTTAAATCTTACTGTAGGTTATTATTAGGCCTCATTTAGCATGTACGTTTTCTTAAAACAGTCTTTTAACCACATTTAGACATCTATAAATGTCTCCATGCAAACTTATTTTTACCTTTCTCTTATCAGATGCATTTACACATCATTTTACAGAAGATAAAGTTCCCTTTTCTTTGTCTTTTCAGTTAAATGTAGATGGTTAAAGTTTTTTACTTCTTGTGTTTTCAGAAAACTGGTTCTGAATCTGGAAACTTGCATTTTCTAAGCCAGTCAATCAATTTTTATAGAGCCTAATTGAAGCATAAAGTGGATTATTGAGTAAAAGCAAAAAACACACAGCCGTGAAGGCAATATCTTCCAGGCTCTGTTTAAAATCCACGGTTAACTCCATTAGCTTCGTAGCTGTTCTTTGCTTCAAAGCAATGAACAAATTAAACAGGTACTTTGCTCTTCTGTGAATAGATCTAAAGTATAGCACCTAAATAAATCACTAAAAACAGACATTGGAATCAATATTATACTTTAAAATGATAAAATATGTAATTTAAGATTGCGTTTGATTAAATATTGAATATGTAAACTTCTGTCAGTGTATGAAGATGAAATGGAAACAGCCAACACTATGTTTTAAAAAAAGCCCTGAAACATCACATTTAATGCTCCAGGATGGCATCGGCCTGGCCGGTGTTCGGTTCTGTTTATTGCTGTGGATATCCTGATTTGAAACCTTTAATAATCTTTCACATCTCATTTTTACTCAGAGTCAGCATCTACATATTCCCAATTTTTTTTTTTTTACTTCTCAACGCTCAAATCTCTCAAGACTTGTTTCAAATCTCATCTAATTTAAGCCCTGCAGCAGAGTCCCTATAGCACAGTATGGCAGATCCCACCCGTTGCCTTTTAGTTGAACCCCCATCTCATATTAGGCATCACACAGGTGGAGCCAAATACACAGCTACTATATATGTCAGGCATTGCTGCTTTGTAGATTAACACGTTGAGGGGTTCAGAGTATCTCTACAAGCCTGTAAAGTCTGAGCTGCAGTAATATGGCTTATGGTTTAAACATGATTTGATTCGGATTCCAAAACATTACAGGAGTGTTGAAGCTGCAGCATTCAACCTGCCAAAAAATGATTCATGGGTGAAATTATAATTCTTTTGGACAAATTTTGCAATGAAAAGAAGAGCAGAGCCTATAAATAATAAATTGAGACCGTTGCCTTCTTAAAATTGACATAAAGCCTGCAACTGTTTTTTTATTAATTTCAATCTGGTAGTTCAAAATCATACCATCATGATATAACTTCACGAGACAATATTTTGAAATAAGAACAGATGGCAAAGAAATAAGGGATTTACAACTTTCAGAATATGATAGTTTTTTTACTAGATAGCCAAAAGAATGATTAAGGCATATTTTTCCCTACATGAGCATGAAGTATATGGTCTGCTATAAGTGTTTCTATTCAATATTTCATAGAGGTGATGCAGTTAATTTTCTGTTCATCTTCTTTATGCTCCTTTAGTGGCAAAACATTTATACATGACTTCCACCATTAAGTCTAGAGTATAAAGTAGGGATCTGTATTGGCAAGAATCCAGTGATACAATATGTATTGCAATACAGCTAACACTGTTTGATACATACGTCATGACCATGTCTCTCCTCCTGATAAATGATTAATGGTCGCGCATAGCAGAAAAATCACCTCAATGCAAAACTTGTTGCTGTGACCTGGGAACCTGGAGCTAACATCAGCATTACAGCCCTGGAGCTGGGCAACAGCATAGACAACCCACAGAGAGGTGGGGCACGGTTCAAAGCCAAGCAAAAGTTGGTTTAGGTCAAAATGACTCTTTTAGGTAGATATACTGTGTATAAAGATATACTGCTCATAATTCAGTATTCAACCAAAATGTATTTGGATACAAAACAAAATGCTCATTTTGTCAAGTATTGCTATTTGATAACAATGCAGTTAATCAGGATTTAATAATTAACCTCTAATTAATTAGTAGAGTCACAGCACTACTTTGAAAAGTAGAAGTGACAGAGTAAAGAGTTATTGTCTTCACCATGACTCTACATTTTACATTATGTCATGCAGCAAGAGTCCCACTGCTTACTGTGTTGTCGTTATTTAAGTGCTTCCGCATGTACTCAGCTTCCTTCAGTGCTGATGCTTCCTTCAGTGCTGATGTAGACAGGGAAGGAGGTCTTCACAGACAGAGGCTATAGTTAAAGCAAGAAAGATCCCCATCCATTCAGGCCCTGCATCTCTTTATGGTTGCTTTACCAAAGACTGTCTGGGCAAAGGGGTTCAGGCCTGTGTCTTTTCTGCCTTTGTCTGCTCTCCAGGGGGGAAATGAATGGGAGGTTGGGCCCTGAACAAAAGGCAGATCATGGGTCTATTGGGGGGGACAAATGAGCTTAGTTTGGGTAATGGCAGCCAAAAGGGAAGGGAGGTCTGGGGAAGTATTGAGGTTCACCTAAGACCGGAATGGGAGGGGAGATGACTACTCCAGGATGAACAGCTGATCCTACTTCCCACACTGCACATGCTTCGTCACTACATGACAACAACAGGACTTGTACTGTGTACAAGAAGAGGTGGGGGGTGGAATGGAAGAAAGGGAGGAAAGAGAAGTAACAACCGATTTTATGTTTTTCCACAGCAATGTTTAGCCATGATCAGAGAAGACTCTCATTTAAAGCAGGCTTTACAATTTTGTCTTGCTAATGATCATCATGATTGTCTACAGTTATGATTCAAATGAGTAAAAAAATATGTATTTTTTAACGGTTAGCTTTTCTTCTGTAATTCTGCATTTGCTTTAAAGACAGTAGAAATGATAAAACTTATATATGCCTCCATTATATCTCACAATTTCAAATCTTAAGCTGCAACAATACCTCTTTCCCCCTCCTCGGGATCCAGATAAGACCTTTTCTTTCAAAAAGATGGAGCTGAGATTTTTTCGAAATGTCAACTTATCACAAATGCAATTTGAATTACAACCTTTCACTCACCTTTACTGCAGCACAAACTATTTTTTGGTGGTAAAAGTATATTTCTTTGTCAGCACCCCTGCTTCCCCTGTCTTGGAACACTCATAAGCTTCCCCGTGTCATTTCTTTTAACTCCCTTGTGATTTTCCTTGTCTGCTACTGCTTGCCTGTATGCCCTTTCTGTGTGTTTGGTAATCCTGCAGACATTAACACAGCGCGCTTTACTGAGACCAGTACCTTTTTATGCAGCTTGTCTGCACACAGCACAACAGAAAGAAGTAAAGGTAGTCAGTCTGTGAAAGGATGAATGTCACGGAGAAGAAAATAGAGGACATCATGGAAAGACAAAAGGCACATTTCTACAACAGCAACTTTTTTCAGGAACCCTGGTAGTTTTCAGGGTCCAACATTGTACTAAATGGTAAATGGCCTGTACTTGTATAGCGCTTTATCTAGTCCAAAAGATACCAAAGTACTTTACACTAAATTCAGTAATTCACCCATTCAAGCACATATTCAGAAGCTGATCGTGGTAAGCTACATTGTAGATACAGCTACCCAGGGGCACACTGACAGAAACGAGGCTGCCACACACAGGTACACAGGCACCACCAGGCCCTCTGTTCACCACCGGCAGGCAACATGGGTGAGGTGTCTTGCCCAAGGACACAATGACTGACACAGACGGAGTGGGGGTTTGACCTGGCAAACCACTGGTTACGGGATGAATTCCTACCAATTACGCCACTTGAGCATGTAAATCATTCTACCAACACACAGTTAGAGCACGAAGCATTTTGAATTGGTTGATTTTTGTTTCTTAACATAATAGTTCAGAACTTGTTTAGGGTATACCTAACCTTTCGCCACCTTCTGCTGGAAATAGGCGCCAGCTGCCATCCAACTCTGCATGAAGATGATATAGAAAACGTATAGACAGATGGATAATATTTTAGTAATCTCAGTTAAACCTATCTCCAGCTTCAATATTTAGTAAATTTTACCTGCAATACAGTTTAAATCATCAACATCTATTACAGCCATCTGATTAAACGGAGGAATAAATGTCCTCTTTTCTCTATCCTGTCACTCCAAAACTCAGAGAACTTGAAACTTGGTGAAACCCCTTTAGAATCTGTTACCGCTACACCTTTCAATGAAATTTGTACTGATTCTGTGTAAATTATAAAGTGTAAGCTTTTTGTCAATGAATCCCATCCATCCATTGTCTTCCATTTATCTGATGTCAGGTTGCTGGGGCTGCACCTTAGTAGAGTGAACCAGACTACCCTCTCTCCAGCCACTTGGGCCAGCTCTTCCAGGGGAATCCAAAGGCGTTCCCAGGCAAGCCGGGAAACATATTCCCTCAAAGGTGTCCTGGGTCTTCCTCTCGGTCTCCTTCTGGTGAAACGTACCCAGAACACCTCAACAGGGAGGCGTCCCGGAGGCCTCCTCACCTGATGCCCCAGCCACCTCAACTGGCTCCTCTCAAAATGGAGGAGCAGCAGCTCTACTCCGAGTCCCTCCTGGATGACTTAGCTTCACCTTCTGTTTCTAAGGGAGAGCCCATACACTCTGCGGAGCTATGCGGTCACTACATAGAGTTCGTGACAGTAGATGAGGGTAGTAATCTAGATCGACGGGTAAATCGAGAGCGGGAAAAATCTGTTGGCCCGCTCCTCTCAGCCGTTGTGTCTCCATACAAAAATTGCCTTTTGAAGAATTAGCTAAAAATGTTCGCATATCCACACTGTTTTGGCAGTGAATAGCGTCAATTATGAGCACAAAAAGGCACCCACAGCAAAAGAGAATAACAAGAGATCGATATGGAAGAAGCAGAGATGGTTGCTGTGTTTCTGTTTGCTATTGCTATAAACTGCTTTGACAGCAACTTTCTTGTTTTACAAAGCCGGTTGTTTGACGACATCTGCTCATTTCCCTTTGAATTACAACCAATCAGCGCGAGTTAACCACAGCTCGTGTCCAGCGACTCTACTGTGCCATACCAAGGTACATACCTCAAGACTGGTACTCCGTTGGTTCCTGAAATTGCCCTGAAAAAGGCCCTGTCGACCCAGCCCGGTGAAGTGGAGACAAGTGCATACTGTGAAGTTCCAGTAAACTTACCCTGAAGGTCTGATTGTGGAGACGTGCCTCTTGGTGGAGTCCAAATCTCAGTGGAACGAGTCCAACTTAAGGGTCCTGGTACCCCCCCCAAGTACCAGAGTGCCCTCCACAGGACTCCCCAAGGGACACGGTCAAACACCTTCCCCAAGTTTACAAAACACATGTAGACCAGCGAGACAAACTCCCATGAACCCTTCAGGACCCTGCTTAGCTGGTCCAGTGTTCCATTGGACAGCTCTAAACAGATGTTTTTTTAGCCTTGATATAAAGCAACTCAGTGTTTCAGCAGCTTTGCATTGATCTGAAAGTGCAGTGATCTGAAGTCTATCTCTGAGCTACAGGGAGCCAGTGTCAGGACTTTAGAACTGGGGTGATGTTCTCTACTTTCCTTGTTCTAGTGAGGACGCGAGCAGTAGCATTCTGCATCAGCTGCAGTTGTCTGATTGACATTTTAGGCAGACCTGTGAGGACGCTGTTGCAGTGATCAACCAGACTAAAGATAAATGCATGGATGAGTTTTTTGAGGTCCTGTTGTGACATCAATCCTTTAATCCCAGAAATGTTTTGCAGGAGATAGAAGGCAGACCTTGTTATAGCCTTTATGTGACCCTGGAGGTTCAGGTCTGAGTCCATCATTACACCTAGATTTCAATCCTCATCAGTAGTTCCTAGCTGTATTAGCTGAAACTGTTTGCTGACTTTTGATTGTTCCTATTTAGGTCCAAAAATAATTACTTCAGTTTTGTTTCTGTTCAGCTGGATAAAGTTATGGCAGATCCATCCATTGATTTGCTAGGATGGAGCCCTGGGGCACCTCACATGTGATTTCTGTCTGTTATGATGAAGAATTACCTATTGACACATAGAAGTTTCTGTTCTTTAGGTAAGAATCAAACCAGCCAAATACTGTACCCAGCGTTCTTCAATAATATATTATGGTCAACAGTGTCAAATGCTGCACTGAGGTCCAAAAGTACCAGTCTGTATTTATGGGGATGTCATTGAACACTTTGACGAGGGCAGTCTCTGTGATGTGGTGAGTACAGAAACCAGACTGAAAACATCAAAACGGTTGTTCATTGTTATGCAGCAATTTCCATGTTGAAACACAGCTTTTTCAATAATCTTGCTGATGAATGGAAGATTAGACATTGGCCTGTAACCTAAATTAAAGCACCTCATAATACCATTAATACGACACCACGGCTCGAGAATCCATACAGAATCACACATACACATTATATCACCCTTAATAAGGGCAGATCAAGCAACACTTATTTGCTGGATTATTTAAAATCAATAAGCTCGCATTCATGCCCAGTTTTCGTTTAAAAACGGAGACCTCTTGCTATGTTTGCACCTCCCGTCCACACTAAAACAGCAAAAACGGAGACCCAAAATGGAGATGTTGGTATAGTGGCGCACAGTGTTGCAGCAGCTTCTCCAGCTCCCGGAATTAAGCCCAATTTGTTGCCCTTTGTGGGCACTTTTAGCACTAATTTAGTGCTAAATTCACGGCTGAAGTACAGCTCAACCGAACTGACAGACATCAGGGACAGTTTGGTTATTATAATTTCACAAAAACTTAAATCTGCTCTCGGACGCCAACGACTCCTGAGGACAACGGAGTGGCACAGCAGGATTCGGGGAGCAACGGGCAAGAGGAAACGATGTGCCCGAAAACAGAAGAGAGGAAAGCGGGCGGGTGCGCTGGCACAGTTAAAGGGTAGGAGACCACCGATACCAACTCTCTTCCTGGCCAACGTCCGCTCACTGGATAACAAACTGGACTTGTTACGTCTGAGGCTGATTGTTTTTATAGAGATGAGGAACTGTGCTGTTCTTTGCCTAACGGAAACCTGGCTCAACAACAACATCCCAGACTCAGCCTTCCAGATCAAAGGGCTTCCGTTTTTCCAAGCAGACCGCGACCACTGGTCGGGTAAAACACGGGGAGTAGGACTCTGTGTGTACGTGAATGAAGGTTGGTGTACGAACTGTGGACAGGTAAAAATCTTATGACTGTCAAATGTCGGCCGTTTTATCTGCCACAAGAGTTAACTGCAGTGTTCGTCACCATTGTTTACATTCGACCGGGTGCAAATGCCAACGAAGCATCAAAGGAGCAATTTGACACCATTAGCTCGCTGCAAACAAAGCACCCGGAGGCGTTTTACATGGTTGCGGGGGACTTTAACCACGTGAAACTGACGGACACTCTGCCAAGTTTTTGCATGGCAGGTCTTCAAAGAGGCAGCTACACATGAGGGAGAGGTGGACCTGGAGGAATATACATCACCTGTCCTTGGTTTCATCTCTAAATGTGCTGATGATGTCACCATCACCAGGATAATAACCTGCTATCCGATCCAGAAACCCTGGCTGAACTCTGAGGTGAGAGCTCTGCTGAAAGCTAGGGATGCTGCGTTCAAGGCAGGTGAGGCATCAGCACTCAGAGAGGCGCGAAAAGGACTGACTGCGGGCATTACGAGGGCCAAAGCCACATACGCCCAGAAAATCCAGGGTCACTTCACCACCAATGACCCTCGGCGCATGTGGAGGGGCATTAAATACATCATGGACTACAACAACAAGGATGCACAATGCCCAAGAGACCCCTCCTTGCCAGATGCACTCAACCATTTTTTTGCCCGCTTTGAGTTCCCTGATGTCTCCCCCAGCACCAAACTTATGCCACCACCTGGTGACACGGCCATCAGTGTGACCACAGCAGATGTAAGGAAGACCCTTCAGTGTATCAACCCTCACAAAGCAGCAGGGCCCAACAACATCCCAGGGCGGGTACTGAGGGACTGTGCACACCAGCTGGCTGAGGTGCTGGCAGACATCTTTAACACCTCACTGTCACTGCCATCTGTCCCCACCTGCTTAAAGACTGCCACGATTGTCCCCCTCCCCAAGTGCTCCACAGTGACACGCCTGAATGACTATCGGCCCATAGCTTTAACCCCGGTAGTCATGAAGTGCTTCGAGAGGTTGGTCATGACCCACATCAAAGACGCCATCGATATCACTGTGGACCCCCACCAGTATGCATACAGGAAAAATCGCTGCACTGACGACGCCATTTCATCGGTGGTCCACACAGCCCTGACCCATCTGGACAGCAGAAACTCCTATGTCCGTCTGCTCCTTCTGGATTTCTCCTCAGCCTTCAACACTATCATCCCACAGACGCTGGTGCAGAAGCTCTCCTCCCTCGGACTGAGTCCCATGCTGGGGAACTGGGTCCTGAACTTCCTGACCAATAGACCTCAGACTGTTAAGATCCACAACACCATCTCCTCCTTCATCACCCTCAGGACAGGCTCACCACAGGGCTGCGTGTTGAGCCCCCTCCTGTTCACTTCTGACGTATGACTGCTCAGCGAGACGCCCCAGCTGTCATATAGTTAAGTTTGCGGATGACACAGCAGTAGTGGGACGCATCGCTAACAACGATGAGTCCAAATACAGAGAGGAGGTGGAAAACCTGGTGCAGTGGTGCAGAGAAAACAACCTCTGCATCAATGTGAAGAAGACCAAGGAGATGGTGGTGGATTTCGGAAGGGACAAGCATCCTCTCCTTCCCCTGTACATCGGAGGAGCAGCTGTGGAAGGCGCCTGAGGAGCATACAGAGCAAGACCACCAGGCTCAATAACAGCTTCTACCCTGCAGCTGTTAGACTGCTGAACTCCAGCTGTGTCCTGTAGAGCACATTTATTTTTATTTATTTGTTTGATTTATTTATAAACATTTTTTTAATTTTTTAACTTTAATTTTTTTGCTAATTTAATTTAAATAGCTTATTATTCCGGACCTGAGTCCTAATATCATACCATCACATGTAATGTGAGATAGTATGACAAAAAAGTTCCTTGAATCCTTGAAAAGTTCAGAAACGCTGCCAACCCGTTTTTCATTTTGAATGTTCGGAGGGCATTTTAGTCTGGTGTGTCAGAGATGGACAAGAGATTGAATACAAAGAGCTGGTGGACCGCTTTGTGACATGGTGTGGAAACAATTGTCTTACCTTGAATGTGAACAAAACAAAGGATATTATTGTGGATTTCAGAAGAAATATAGTTAAGTTTAATACTGTTTGCATCAAGGGAACAGAAGTGGAGGTGGTTGAGGAGTATAAATACCTCAGAGTTTACCTGGACAAAGAGACTTGACTACAGACTCAACAGTGAACCCGTCTACAAGAAGGGACAGAGCAGACTGTACTTTTTGACTAAGCTTAGGTGCTTCAAGGTTTGCAGCAAGATGCTGCAGATCTTCTACAAGTCTGTTATGGAGAGTGTAATCTCTTCAGCCGTCATCTGTTGGGGTAGCAGCATCAGAGCCAGGGACTTAAAAAGGCTCAACAACCTGATAAAGAAGGCTGTTTCTTTTCTTGGCACAACTGTGGAACATCTGGAGATGATGATCCAAAGAAGATTTCTTCACTAAATCAAGAAAATTATGGACAACCCCGAGCATCCTCTTCATGGGTCTATGTCTTCATTCAGAGGCTTCTTCAGTTTCGCTGCAACACAGACTGCTACAGGAGATCCATCCCGCCCAAAGCCATCAGCATTTACAACAACTCCTTGAAGAACTGAATAGTATGAGCTACAACAACACTTAATTTCCCTCTGGGATCAATAAAATATTTTTGAATTGAATTGAAGGCCTAAACATAATTACATATTAGGAAAAATGATTCTTAAGTTGTTATTTTTTTGCTTTCTTCTAAAAGTTTACACTGACTTGAATTAATATACCTTTAGGCAATATGGGGAAGTCCAGATGATGATTAAATGGTTTTTGGATGCTACTGGTGTTAATGCACCACATTTGGGTCAGATAGAGTCACACCCATCAATGTGTTTAAGGCAACATGTCAAACTCAATCTCCTTAGTAATATCATGGGAAAATCAAAAAGAAATATTAGGAAGGGCATTCTCGACATTCTCAAGTTTGCAGTTTCTTTTTCTACTAATGAATCAGTCAATTAAATAAGACCATAAATCTGGTAAAAAATGTAAAAGAAGAAAAAGTAGTTTTTATCTTTTTCCAAAACATTGTTGTGGTAACAGCGTCTTACCTTTGACACCTATATTACCGTCCTAGAGACAGTAAATCCCAGAATGTGGTGTTTAACGACCCTTCAGTTGGATGACTGGATATACATATAGAAAATGGAAATGGGCCATTGCTGAATTAAACAGTTGAAACTTCACATAAATGGACAAAACATTTATTTGGTCAGAATTGTTGTTGTCAAGATCTATTATGAAAAGAACATTACAGAAAACCGCTCTTGGCCCTTCATCAGGCAGAAGTTTCTATAAGGAAAACAGTCATGAAGTGGAAGTATCCCTGAAATTAAAACTATTAAATGTACAGAGAGTACAGGGAGCCAACCTTTGTGTCAAGGAAAAATTACCTGCAACAGTAGCCCAACAGTTGATCCCACCAGCCAGGCCTCAGTCTTGAAAAATGTTACTGTTGGATCCTTAATGATTTCAACAATTATATTTCTAGATTTCTGAAGGTACTTCGGCCATCTGTTTAAACATTTATATATTAAGTATAAAAAGCACAGGAATGTCCACCCATTAAACCACCCAAGAATAAGACATGTTCTTTGTTCCAGAGCTGATGTGTTTGGGTGTGAATGGTGTGTTTTACCCCCAGAATAAAAGCAGAAGACATTGTGAAGGTGCTGGCTGAAGCTGGTAAGAGTATCATCATCCAAAATGAGACAGGTCCTGTATCAAAATGGGCAGAAAGGCCACTCAGAGAGGAAAAAGCAACTACATAAAATGCAAATGTACTAAAGGATGAAGGCCTAGCTTTTCGGAGAATTGTCTTGTGGTCTGATGCAACTGAATTTGATGTGTTTGGTCATTTTGACCATCAGTACATTTGCAAGAAAAAGGGCCAAGGTAGAAGTCTAAGAACATAATCTCATCTGTGAAATACAAGTTGACAGCATCATATTATGTGGGTATTTTGTTGCAGGAAGGACAAGTGCACTTCACCAAATAGATGGCATCATAAGAAGAGAAAAAATAATAATATCCTGAAATACTGATGCAGCATCTCAAGATATCATAGCCAGTCTTCTAAATGGACAATGATCCTAAGCATACTGTACCGCTAAATTGCACTGTTATCATTACCCTTAGTCTAAACCTGTGTCTACACCTACTGATAGTTGAGTCCAGGCTTCAGTGCCTCCATGACTCTGGACTGGCACCAGAATGTGGAAATTGAGAGTTTCAGGCATATTCCATATTTTCAAGCTATCAAATGTGCATCAATGTGCATATCAATACACACAATACATCAAACCAAGTAATAAGTCACAGATAAAATTAGATAAATCCCCATTGTAAGTATATGGTTCAGCCATTTAAGACTACTGCTGAACATTACAGCATGTTATTGTTGCAAGTCCAATCTGTTAACATGTACAAACATTTCCCAGATTTCTTCATTAATAAGCAGTGAAATAAAATTGGAGCCTTGAAACATTCTCAGAGAAGTGATTTAAATCTGTTTCCGTTCTAAAAGCATAAACTAATCACTCCAGTTCCTAAACTGGTATATGAGAAAATTATTAGGCCCATTGTTCCCTCTAATTTTTCATGTGTCTGAGCAAACACACAAACGCCCTGAGCGCTCCCTTTGACCACTGTGAGCAACATCAGATGTGTGCACTGTGGTCATGCCAGCATCACATCCATCCAGTTTACATAGTTTATTAAAATAATCAAATTACAGCATTTAAATTTCTGTGAGAATACTTTTTAAATAAGTACATTATCCCACTTACAAAGACAAAGATCTTATTCATGACCTGTGTAGTGTGTTAACACTATTGTAAGTATAAATATTTCATTATAACTGGAGAAACATGAACTACCAAGTAAGCCAAGCTAACTATGAACTCAAATTTTGAAAACACACACAAAATTTTTACTATAAAGGTCTGACTTGTGTTATAAGCATGAGCCATTGTGAGAAGCTCTTGCTAAGCGCTGGGTAAAAGTAACTCTTTGTCTGCAAAATACAGAATATAATCACACGATTATTCTGTATTTCTGCTACTCATAAACTGGTATTTAATGATCAATTTTCATAAATGAACATTGTAAATGCATGACACTAGATGAGCACAAATCTGATTAAGGACTTAAATTTCACTTTATTTTTTTCGTCTGTCCTTCTCACGTATCCAGTGGTTGTTCACGTTGTCCAGGTTGATGGCCTCATCTGCTTGCAGCTTTGACTTTAAACGGGTTAAACTGTCCTAAAAATCAGATATGGGCAAAAATGTCAGATTGGATGCACATTTGCCTCCAGCGTGAACGTCTGTCTATCTGTAAAAGAAGATGTCTCACATTTTAACAAACCGAAACACAGCAGGAAGGCCATGACAGCTATACAGTTACTGTGTTGTGTCAGTGTGCGGGTCTCTGCTGCATTGATATGGCAATAACCATGGATAACGGGTTTGGGCGAGTGTTTGTTTTTCTAATTGGACCGGTGCAGGGCCATTGCTGGAACTGTAAATCGGTGCATATGCTCATTGATTCATACTGCAAAATAGCACAGAATTAATTATCTGTTTGTTGTTTTGTTTTTTTAATTCAGGTTAGTCAAATGACATTTTTTCAGTAATCAAATTGACAAAAGGTGGAGCACAACCATTTCAAAGTTGCCGGGTTTTCACAACTAAATAAAACAAGACAATAGAAATGAATTTCAAAACGTTCAGCGCTAGTAGATTGCAATAAGCAACAAAATTGCAAGGCAGCATTAACAACAAAAATCCTTCTAAAAGAACCCAGAACTTCTAAAGCCCAACTTTAGATGAACAATCCGAGGACATAAACGGGATCAGGGAAGGGAGGGCAATGAAGTAACACTGGGATACTACTCACACAAAGGTTTTCGATAATCTTACAGGGAAGCAGAGACTGAGGGGTGCTTCAGTAGTAGAGAGAGCAGGTGAAGGCCGGGTTGTAATCAGGCAGGACAAAGGTGAGCTTAATGAGAAATGATTAGCAGTGGAAGAGTAACGCAGAAGTATAGCATAATTCAATTCAAATTCAAAAATACTTTATTGATCCCAGAGGGAAATTAAGTGTTGGTATAGCTCATATAATTAATTCTTTAAGGAGTTGTTGTAGATGATGATGGCTGTGGGCAGGAAGGATTTCCTCTAGCGGTCTGTATTGCAGCGAAACTGAAGAAGCCTCCGAAGCATAAATAAATAAACATTACATGAACAAATGTGAACCATTACAGAAAAGGCTTCATATAATTCAGCATAATCCATGTCTTTATTTCACAAAAACCTGTCATTTCTACAGGGATGTGTAGAGTTTTTGGTGCACTGTTTAGTAGGGGTGTGCCATCTTGGGGGTCTCACGATTTCGATTTGATTACAATTCAGATACTACGATTCGATTATAAAACGATTACTTTTGTCTCATACTTTTGCCCCACTTAGGGTTTCTTTCTTCATTCTTTCCATGGCTAATTTCTACTTTAAAATCCATCCAGTTTCCATTAATGGAAGTATCCAAACCAATCCACAAATCAAACCAACACATGTCCAAAATACGGTTTATAATCATATCAAGGTCATATTTTTCAATGAAGCTAAAGGAAATGTGTGTTGGTAATTTAAATATAATATAGGGTGACCCTACTTTGATTTCCAAAAAAGAGGACACTTGATCCAATCCTTAAACACATCAATCATATTCTGTTTTCTTAAAGAAGACTTTTGATTTGAACATATTTAAAGTATTCCTGCTCTATGTGTTTAAAAAGAAAAATTAAAGGTGCAATATGTAAGAATAACATCTTGTGGTCAGATTTGGGCACTGCAGTCCATGTAGAAAAACAAATGAGTGCGTTCTCAGCCACTCACCCCTTCCCCTTTGTGAGTTGCATGCCGGCTTGCCAGTTATGGAGCTTTAATTTTAATTTGATGATGCAATTTTTTTAATGTAGGGTGGTAATTGCAGAAATGTTAAGGGTTAAGAACATGAATGCACCAATTCTTATTACCACATAATCACCATCTAATAGCACAATGCAAGACATGAACACAGAGCCCAGAGCCAATTGATTTCTAAATTTGTTGACGTGACTGATGACCAACTGCGACCTTTGGGTTGATAGTCTCCTGAAGAGCTGACAGGTGATGTGTGAATTGACAGGAGATGAGCTGCTGAATAATGGACCCATGTCAATGCTCCTATTCTTTGCTTTAGCAGTGCTTGCACACAAGAAAAAGCAACACAGGCTTCCCATGATTGATGCCCGCCTCGGATGTGATCTCTGATAGGCTGCTGCTGGTCCCTGTAAAAGAATGAAATTTGGCTCTTGTTTCAGTCTTGTCACAATGTCACAGCCATCAACAAAATCTTCATCTGCTGTGAAGAGGAAGGCATTAAAAGGTTGGGTTTTGCAAATGCATTTAAGCTCCACAAGGATATATTTGACAGTAACTGCAGGCAATGTATTTTAATGTTGCCTGTGCTCCTAGAAATACATTAAAGTACTTTACTAATGGAAACAGAGAAGTGGGAATGTCAAGTATACAGCATATATGCACTGATATTACCCATCAGTAGAGCTGGAGGGTGGCTTATGTTTTAATACTCAACCTCCCTCAACCCATATTTTTCTTTACTTTTGTGCCTTTTCTCTCCATTCCCCAACAATGCTGTTTTACTTAAAGTTTTTGCCAAACAGTGAGAAGCTAACCTGCTGCAGCATTTATAGGACTTCTGTGTAAACCATCATGTAGCTCTATCTAGTTAAAAACCTGTAAAGCAAAAACTAAGTCTCTGGAGGATTCAGCCATCCATCATGACAGTGCAGTAGTGCAGCAGATGTGATGGGAAGAGGTGATGGCTGGCAGGTCAACGGCGAGCAAAAGGTCGGCTGGACAATGAACTGCACGAAGTGGCAGCTTTAAGCAAATCACAGAGGGCAACTGCAATAAGTCTTCGTTGACATTGTTCAAGTTTTTTTTATTTCTAAAACAGGAATGGACAACTGTCTGTATGTGTGCTTTCAGTAAGGGGACATGAACATGTGGCAGGGAGGAAGCTGAAACTGCAAAGTGGCTACTTCTCCCACTAAGCCACATTCACCCCAGAGACTAAACCCTACATCGTCCTATTAAGTGTTTTGGGGTTTTTGGGGGGAGGGGCGGGGGATGTCTGGGTAGCTTTAAGGCAAGCTGAAGAGTAATTATGCATTCTTCACGTAGCACTGTATAAAGCCAATCTCATGGTGCCTTTTAAAGTGAAGTGTAAACATGTTCAAAGCCCATTCTGGGTCACAAACAAAATTTCTTTTAACATGATCCTCTTTTGTTTTTTATAAGGAAGAGTTCTGATGAATATTAAAAAGAGAGATCACATTTCTCCTGTTTTAGCTTCCCTTCATTGGCTCCCTGTTAAATCCAGAATAGAATTTAAGATCCTTCTTCTTACATATAAAGCCCTTAATAATCAAGCTCCATCATCCATCAGAGATCTAATTGTTCCATATGTTCCTAACAGAGCACTTCGCTCTCAGACTGCAGGTTTACTTGTAGTTCCTAGGATTTCTAAAAGTAGAATGGGAGGCAGATCTTTTAGTTATCAGGCTCCTCTCTTGAGGAACCAGCTCCCAGCTTTAGTCCGTGAGGCAGACACTCTGTTTACTTTTAAGGCCAGGCTTAAAACTTTCCTTTTTGATAAAGCTTATAGTTAGAGTGGCTAAGGTCATCCTGAGCTATCTCTGTAGTTATGCTGCTATAGGCTTAGACTGCTGGAGGACAGACTGAACACTTTTCTTCACTCTGCCTTCCTTCCTTTTCTCCTATGACTCTCCAGTTATATTACAGTACATTCTGTTATTTCAACTGTTACCTTTGTTTTCTCTCAGTGTTTTTCTCTCAATAGAAGATATACCTGGTCTGGTATCCTGCTTGGCTGCAATGCCCTGTTGGACGGGGGGCATCGACTGGGATGATCCCCCCCAGTAACTGAACATCCACTGTGTCCTGTTATCAACTTTTTACTTTCTGTAACATAGAAAGTTCTCTTACATCAGATCTTCTGTTCCTTCTGTGTCTCTGCTCTGTCTTCTCAAACCCCCAGACGGTCGTGGCAGATGGCCGCTCCTACTGAGCCTGGTTCTGTTGGAGGTTTCTTCCTGTTAAAGGGGAGTTTTTCCTCTCCACCGTCGCTACATGCTTGCTCAGTATGAGGGATTGCTGAAGGATTGCTGAGGTTGGAAAGTCTGCCCAACCTCACGCCAATGACTGACGCAATCTGCTGGGATTCCTTAAATAGGAAACTTTTTAACTGATTGGAATGTTTGTATAAATGTATTGAAAGGACTTCTTGTTAAGTGTCTTGAGATGACATCTGTTGTTAATTGGCGCTATATAAATAATCTGAATTGAATTGAATGTTAATATGTGTCCCACATTGTCTTACAAAATCCAATTGTGTTGGTGTGGATTTAGGTACATGACTTGCACCCGCTTAGTTTGGTTTCTAGAGCAGAATGTAAATCAATTCAATGTAAGTTACTTTTTTCAGATAAGAAATAAACCCCGCATTAAGTTCAGCACATTTAGATTGCAAGATCCTGTAATCACAGACTGTCTTCTTTTTCATGCTTGCCAAGGAAGAAATTGCAGTTAATGATTCATCAGTGATGAACAGAAGCAGACCTTTAGGTATGGAGGGGAAATGGGGAAGTACTAAGTGTTTATTAATGATAAACTAGCTTCAGAGACTCTGCGGGGCTCAAAGAATCTCGTGAGATGTAGAGCCTGCTCTATTTATTCTCACAACCTGTCAGCCATTTCAAACAAAGAGAGAATATATCTGGAGATGTGCCGGTTCATTTATGGAGCATTGCAAATATCTGACAGAGATTGTAAGTTTATAAGACTTCAAATGGATTCATAGTATTGGTTGAATACTGGAGACTGGTCTATAACAAGAAACAGATATTGATACATAAATTGTGTTAATAGAGCGGCTAAATAGTTAAACTCCGATTCATTGACTAGTTTTTGAGTACCAAATTGTATTTCATTACATCATGGTTTAAGTATGTCTTTATTATATGTTTGAATATACAGGCAGCAAGGACAAGGTCCTGTAGACCAAGCCTGATACATAGGGGGTCTCAAAAGTTTTCGCCTCTAGTGGCCATTATTAACAGCCGATCAGACAGGAAATGGGTGGGAAGACATGCAGCAATGGTAACTTGCAGCATAGGGACACCACTTGGACTCACAGCCATTGCCAAATTGTTAATGGGATATTCCGCCCCTAAGTGAAATTTTGTCTGGTGCCATATTCCCCAGAGTTAGATAAATGAGAAAAAGCATTTTTTAACCAGCCCAGTCATTCTCCTAATCTCGCAGCATTCAGTGTGCTTTGGCTTAGCATAAACAATATAAGTGAATAGTAACAGCTACCATTTCGTGTGCAAAAGTCATGAAAACTATTCAATAATGATCCTAATTATTCTTGGTGACCTCAATAACCATATTAATTGCAAATGACAAAAAAGGTCACATGAAGGAATTACATGAGAAAATTTAGACTTGGGACTACATCACGACAAAGCATTGCTGTAAGCCGCCACTGCAAGGCACAAGGACATTTGTACCTGGACACAGGGACATGAAAAGTCACCTACTTCCGTGAGCACAAAGCTTACTGCCGTAGTTTGAGTTATAAGTCTAATGCAAGAAAATCGTTCTTTATTGCAACTTATCATATTGTTCCTTCGAAAACTCTAGCGGGTATAAGGCTAGTAGCCACGCATTTGTGTTTACAGAAGTAGGTGGCTTTGGCGGGCGCTTTGTCATGTCCTTGCGCCATGCAGCGGCGGCTTACAGCAGTGCTTTGTCATAATGTAGTCCCAAGTCTAAATCGTCCCCTGTAGTTCCTTCATGTTACTTATTGTCATTTTCAATCAATAGGATTATTCATGGCACCAGGAATAATTAGGATTATACTGAGTAAATTTCCTCACTTTTGCATACAAAAGCTAGCGGTGCTTTTTCAATTACATTGCTTATGCTAAGCTAAGCAAACAGACTGCTGCCAGATGAAGAGAATGACTGGGCTGGTTACAAAATGTTTTTTCTCACTTATCTATCTCTGGGGAGCACGGCAACAGACTAAATTTCCTATAGGGCTGGAATATCCCTTCAATCTATTGTTCCAACAATCTAGGTCCCCCACCCCATCCCTACTTAGCTATATTCTTTGTAATTTATTTATATTTAGTTTTCCTGAGTCCTAAAACAACTTACCTGGAGTTCACGTTTTTACAAGTGTTTCAGACGGTCTATGATAAGTGGTAAGGCAAAATCACAACCATAAGGCTAGGGAACGCTTTTCTGATTAGTTTCTGTAGCTACTTCCTTGAACTCTCAATGCCTCTTGATGAGGTTCCCACACAGAAAACCAAGTGGTTAACAGTAGCAAAACATCTTCCCTTGCTAGAAACAGAATCTATAAAAATATAACGCATCAAAACATGCTTTCCCTGGATTACTGAGAGATGAGTCTCATCCTCTGGATAAATCTACAAGCCAAGCGAGTGAGATGGGAGGAGCAAGATGTTCTACTGAAGTACACCACTTTCAAAGTTGTCCTGGGTGGCAGAAAACATAAAAATACATAACATCTTCACATTTAACTTTTGAGTTCTGTCTTGCGTTCTGAGACTAATAAACATCTTGTCATAAAACAAGCACCAGTAACAGCCAGGGTGACTTAACTCATCAAGTTCCTCTGCACATCAAAAACAGGTAAATTATAGTAAAGTATGGTGAGACATCAACTTAAAGTACCTCACCATCCATTGAGGGTAAGGACAGACAGATCAGCTTTATGTTAGACCATAGGGTACCAGTAGTCTGAGGCATGTATGGAAGGAACCTGGCCTGTAAATGGATGTATCCATGAAAATGTCAAAGTCAGGTCTCAAATATTTAAAACAAAGCAGAACTGGGTTAATAGCCTATATGTGGACAAAGCACACAGAAAGGTCAAGCTGAAAATGTCAGGGAGATAAAGGGAAAATGTCACAGTGCTGCAGTGTAATATATTTTAGAGAAACAAATTTTTTTCAAAAGCAATCCAACTGATGCCAAAGTAAAAATTGATCCCAACAGTTCATATTGGCAAAAGGAAGAAATGGAATAAAGACCAAAAACAGAGTGATTCCAGAGGAGGGAGTGTTTTGTGGAGGATGAACACATGAAACCCACAGCATGAAGGTACCACTCAGCTCATCAGTTCAGTTCCTTTAGCGTTGTGGAAAGCAAACCCAATAAGTTCACAATGACTTCCAATTCCCAATTTAATATTTTGTATACAGTAAGCAAAGTCATGTTATATCAAATGATTATGAGTCAGTAATTGATAGACTGCCTCAGAAGAATGGCGGTCCCCATGGTACATACATTTTCGTGACAGTGGTTCATATACTCACTGCACATCCAATAAACATGCATGCTCAAATGTCGCAGCAATATGGCACCTCAGAGATGCTTACTTTTGGTCATGTCCAGAAGAACTGGTGGCAGCATTGTTTCAGTAGAGATCAAACAGCTATGCCACAGCATCAGATGCGCCCTAATCCCAGGGTGACAGGGTAAATTATTTGATTTGTTTGTCATTCATTTACACTGGGGCAAAAAAGTATTTGGCAGCCACCTATTGGTGACACAGAATGAGCAATTTTTTTCTGGTTTACATAACCATTAATATTCAAGATCAATAACTTAATATGATTATTGATGAAGTCCAAGTTTTTAATCTATTAATCAAAGTTCGGGGCACCAGCTTCTTCTTCTTCTGCCACCCAGGCGCTGGATGCACGTAAAGACGCTGGATAGACAGTGGCACCTCGAAGACTTTCTGGGGATTTCTTTCCTGTCCAGCAGGTTAGAAATAAAGGGAATTCATCAGTGGAGAGCGTCCTCTTCCCGTCTGTAGAGCAGCGTGTAAAGACCAAGATGGTGCTCATTGCTGCCCCTTTTATAAAATTAGTGATGTCATAGTTGGCCACAGACCAATGGGACTGTTTTGGGGTCACAGCTAGGAATGCTGGGAAACGCAGTCTGTTTAGTTCAGTTGTGGAAAAGGGATCCTAACACACCGATTGTGCAAGTTGTCTCACTTAAAAAGATGAGAGGTCTTTAATTTTCATCATAGGTACGGTTCAACTTTAACAGACAGAATCTAAAACTTATCCAGGAAATTACATTGTATGATTTTTAAAGAATCTATTTGTATATTGGTGCATACAGAGACTATCACTGCATTGACCCAGCATTAACTTACTTTTTACAATGGAGTTTTCCAAGGTGAGGATGTTTTTAACAATAACATAAGCTATTTACTGTTTACTGCTAAACTGACTGAGCCTTGTCACCCCATTTGTCTTTGATTGACGGCTCTCACTTGTGGATACACAATTCTATTGGTCAACGCTCTAGGGTCACATAAATGAAGGGACTCAGGGGAAATATCAATTCTGAAAGATTACCTACTTTATATCATAGAACAGGGTGAGGTAATCATTTTTTTTCAAATTCTGTACCAAATTTCTGTGCCCTTTTTTATTTTTTCATTTTATTGTTATTTTATTTGTTCTGTGCTTTTGATCCTGTCCAATGTACAGCACTTTGTCCAGCCCTCATGCTGCTTTAAAATGTGCTTTATAAATAAACGTGGTATGATATGGTATGCTAAATTTAAGCATCTTTTTAAAAGGTACTGTAAAAATCAAAAACTATGCAGCTTTAGTAAAACAAGTTTTAAGTTGTAGCAAAGGATATTGCAAATCTTGGAATATGGTCAACTACATAGACACAAGAAAATACATTGTATAAAATATGGAAATCCTTGTAATTCATTTAACCTTTATTTAACCAGGTAAACTCCAATTGACATTAAGAGCATTTGTTGTTATATGAACATAACCAATGCCAATGTCAGAACTGTCAGCAGCACAAGTGCTGTAGGATCACACAAAAGCAAAAACAAGGTCAGCCTTCTATCATCTGAAGAACATCTCTTCGATTAAAGGACTGATGTCGCAACAGGCCTGCCTAAAAAGTCAATCAGACAGCTGCAGCTGATCCAGAATGCAGCTGCTCGTGTCCTTGCTAGAACCAGGAAGGTAGAGCACATCACCTCTGTTCTTAAGTCCTTACACTGGCTCCCTGTAGCTCAGAGAATAGACGTCAAAATACTTTTACTAGTTTATAAATTATTGGCTTAGCACCAAAATATGTAGAAGACTTGTCACTATATCAACCTCCCAGACCCCTCAAGTCTTCCAACTCTAGTCTACTAATCATCCCTAGAATCAGAACCAAACATGAAGATTTCAGTTTCTATGCTCTCCTTATCTGGAACATATGGAATATGGTGTATTTTATTTAATCTACTCCTATACTGGTTTGTTTTATTATATTACACTCTTACAGCAGAATATCCGTTTATGCTATTAGAATACAAGCTATTGCAGCAGAACCGAAATATTTAAGTTGGAGGGATGTTATTGCCAGTGGCCTTGTATGTTGTGTTCTGTTTTTTCTATTCTGTGTAGTTGCAGGGATTGGTTGAAATTGCAGCTTCTTGCCTGATGGCTCCACTGTGGAATCAGTAGAAGACCTCATCCTGATTGGCACTTCCTACTTGAAGCTTTCAGCAGAAGTGTTTGGACAAGATCATCCAATCGCTGAAGAGGCCTCCCTTTTCAAGACTGTCTTCCTGATAGGAAGGCACAGCATTATGGTCCACACTCCAAGCCAGTTGTTGGCAGTAATCCATCAAGAAAAAGAAGGAAGGAAGGCGCAGCTGTGACGTTGTTTGAGCAGCTTGCCACTTTGAACGAGATCACGGATACAAGCGGCTGAAATGAGTTTCCTTCGTAGAATGTCTGGGCTCTTCCTTAGAGATAGGGTGAGAAGCTCAGTCATCCGGAGGGGGCTCAGAGTAGAGCCGCTGCACATCGAGAGGAGTCAGTTGAGGTGGCTCGGGCATCTGGTCAGGATGCCTCCTGGACACCTCCCTGGTGAGGTGTTTCGGGCACGTCCCACCGGGAGGAGGCCCAGGGGAAGACCCAGGACACGCTGGAGGGACTATGTTTTTCGGCTGGCCTGGGAACGTCATGGGATTCCTCCTGAGGAGCTGGAACAAGTGGCTGGGGAGAGGGAAGTCTGGGTCTCTTTGCTTAAGCTGCTGGCCCCGTGACCCGACCCCGGAGAGTGGAAGAAAATGGATGGATGGATGGATGGATGGACTTTGCTGTTAGCTTTTGTTTGTAATTTTTCTTGGAACTACTAGTTTGTGGAAAGTGACATGTTAAAATTTAAGTTTATTGTTAGCTTTTGTTAGTATGCTGTTCTCTAACTACTCTGTTTGTAGCCAGGTTTTGTTTTAGATGTGTGGCTTAGAGCATTTTATTTTGCCATTGTATGGAAATATCAAAATCTTGGATAAGTAACTGTTGTCGGGTTTTTTTATATTTATTCAGAGGCTTGGTTTTCGGAACCTTTGAGATTAGGGCCCTGATTTAGTTTATTTAAAAAAAAATTTTACTTCACTTTTCCCCTTGTCGAGCCGGGTCGTAACGTTAAATGGAGGCTCATCCGGGATATTTGAAATGATCCTGTGACTTTATGTTTAGTGGAAGCTGTCTGGTTTTGTGATTTGGGGGTGCCCCTGGAGAGTTTGTGCTTTTGGTCCACCATGGCAGAGTTTGATATTGACCAATTCTTGAAATGTCCTTCTCTAAATCAACTAGATGGTTGCCGTAAATCTGACTTAGCCCTGATTGCTAGTCACTTATCCATTTCCCATTCTAAGCAACTTGTTAAAAAGGAATTGAAGGACTTAACTGCAGCAAAGCTGGTTGAGTTGAAGCTGCTGTCCTTGCCACCTGAGATTCCTGTTGCTTCATCTGTTCTATCAACTTTTGCTGTGTCTCCTACAGATGTATCATTTGCTGCCCCGTCTGACAAGGTTGCAAGAGAACAAAAGAACCTTTTGATGTTACTAAATATGTCTCTTACATGAGTTTTGAGAGACAGAAGTTGACAGATATTTCTCTGCTTTTGATAGGATAGCACAAGCTTTGCAGAGGCCACCTGATGTTTGGTCACTATTTTTACAATCCAAAATCCATGGTAAAGCACAAGAAAGTTGTAGCCGCCCTCCCTCTTGATGACACCCTTAATTATGAGGTGGTTGAACCCCCCATTTTGAAAGCCTATGAGCTTGTTCCTGAGGCTTACCGGCAGAAAAGTTGGTCTTTTAAGAAAAGCCCCACTCAGACCTATGTGGAGATCGCCAGGGAGAAGGGAAGTCTCTTTGATATCTGGTGTGCTTCAAGTAAGGTGACAAAATTTGACTCTCTGAGAGAATTGATTTTATTAGAGGTGTTAAAAATATTGTCTGAGCGTGTTGTAGTATATTTAAATGAGCAAAAGGTAGACTCAGCAGATGAATATGTACTTACACATATTTCTACCTTTCTGTCAACACCTATTAGGCATGTGTCTTTGAAAACAGCTGGAGAAAACCCCAGGTTGGGATGCAAAAGGATGACAGAGAATGGTTCTATTGTCACAGCCCCGGTCATGTTGTTGCCAAATGTTTGGTTGTGAAATGAAAAGAGCAGAATTCTTCCCAGACCAAACCAAAGGGATTAAGGTTCATAAAGTGCATCACAGACAGTTTAGAAAAGGTTGAACTTGACTGCACACCTGATCAATGCTTTGAACCCTTTTTGCTGAATGGATTAGTTTCACTTTCTGGAATGCCAGTAGATCAGTATCCGATTCACACGCTGCGTGATTTAGGAGGCTCACAGTCTATTATCTTGGCAGATTCCTTGCCGTTTTCTGATCTGTCCTTCTGTGGCTTCAGTGTTATACTTCAGGGAGTTGAAATGGGCTATTTTCCTCGACCTGTACACTTGGTACATTTGCAGTCAAAACTGGTTTCTGCCACTTTCCCTGTTGCAGGGTGCCCTGCATTGCCAATTAAAGGCATTTCCTTTCTACTAGGTAATGATATAGCTAGTGCTAGGGTAACTCTATCACTGGAAGTGTTAGATGTTCCATGCCTTGATCCTGAGGAAATAAAGTCCACACAACCTAATGTCATCGCATTTTGTGTGCTCACTCGAGCACAAAAGCAAAAAAAAAACAGCAACTGATGTTGAGTTGTCTGATACTTTACTTATGTCAGTCTTTTAAGGTGAGCAAAAAACAGCTGTCAACGCAAAGGTGCCTCCAGTCAACTGTAAAAGTGATCAAGATGAGTTGCAGTCTACTGAGAGAAACATCATCATTGTCTGTGTAATCAGTTTATGCTTACGTTGATGTGTGTATCAATTTGATGTCCTGAAGCTATACCTCTACGTATAGATTACTTCCAGTTAAGTAGTTAAAGCCATGACCAAGTTTTGTTCTACCTTTTGTCTCCCTAGAGACTCCAAACTCGCCAAATGCACAAACTTTCAGTCGAACGTTTTCAAACAGGTTCTTAAAGCGTTGAACATACAGTATATAGTACAGTCTCCAGGGCAATACCATCCTGAATCCTAGGGGGCTTTAGAACATTGGCATCAGATCAATTGGACTGTATGTATGATTGGATTGAAATGTATTGACTTTTCTTGTAAAGTGCCTTGAGATGACATGTGGAAACTGAATTCAATTGCTGGAAGTAGCCATCAGAACATGGCTACACTGAGTTAAGTAAAGGATGGACATGGACAGCAGGCCCGACGCAGAGTCCCTCCGGTATGCCCATTCATGTATCTGGCTCGCAGATTACAATGCCGGTGTAACCTAAGTTTCAACCATCCAATGTATTGGCCCAAGACAACCATAAGGGGGTGCTGTAGGCTATTAATTGGGGCTTTTTGAGGCAGTAAAGAAGATGTTTTCATACGGTTTTATGCCAAAATGGACATTAGAGTTGAGATGGCTCTGTTCTGTCAACGATATGTGCCTTTGAACGGTGAGTTTCACATTAAGTTGCTTTCTGAGTGGTTTGGTAAAAGTGCTTGCTCTGTCTACAATTATGATTTTAACCTTGAGTGCCATACATCTTTTGATTCAAAAGAATCTCAGTTTTCAAATGTTGCACAATATGTATATTAGTGGTGCAACGGATCATCATTGATCCGTGATCCATTCTGATCAATATCTTCGGTTTGGCACACACATTATTCGCAGATTGATTTATGGGAAAAAAAGTTGTGCGCATGTTCAGACCGCACACAGCGTGTACATGGCAAGCGGAGGAAGGGAGGAGCTTCAACGCCCTGTGTCATTTAAATCCCCTGTATGGCGACATTCGCATTTGTCCACACTCTCCCCAGACAATGTAGACATCCTTGTCTTTTTGAAAAACAATTTGAAATTATAAGCTCAAGTATGCTTTGCTTTCTTTTTTTATTCTTCTTTGATTATGTGAACATAGGCTTTATGTCACTCTCCAAGTTTAAAGGAAGGAGATGTGCCTTTTTATGTTGCACTTCAAGTTGTTTTTCATAAATTATGTTAAAAAGAAGATATTATGCCTTGCGCTTTTTAAGTTGATTTTATTCAATTAAACAAATTTAAAAGTGTTAATAAATGAAAAGACAAAAGTTACGTTTATTTGTCTTGTCTTTGTTTTTTGCTGATCCGAAAAATTATCCGATCCGTGACTCTGATCAGCGGAACGATCCGAACCGTGAGTTTTTTGATCCGTTGCACCCCTAATGTATATGTACATAGAAAGGATGTCGCAAAAAAGGCACATTTGATCCAGAAATACATACCTGCAGCCCATCTGCCTCAAGGTTTTATGTGTTCAATGATAGTATTCTGCTCACCTTGGTTCATTGTAGTAAATATTTAAGCTACAGTTGCCTCGCTGTCATCTTAAACCAGTCTGCCCCTTTTTAACCTCCAACATCAACAAGGCATTTTCAGCCATATAAATGTCTCTCCCTGGATTTTTTTTCTCTTTTGTGGACAATTCTCAGTGTGTAAAAATCCAAATAGATCATCAGTTTCTAAAATGCTCAGAAAAGCCCAAATGGCACCACAATTACAGTATACAACGCTCAAATCACTTCAATCTATTCTGATTCTTAGGTTGCATTTCTTTATCTTTTTTTTACACGTGTCCTGTCTGGCAGTGTGGAGCTCAGAATTGGTGTCTGAGTACCAAGTAGAAGCCCGACAGACTTACTATCACAAGTGGAGCATTACATATTTTGCTACAGTACTCCGCTTGATATATATGTTTAAGAAATCTTTATTAGAAATTACTGTGGGTTTTTTTTTCCTCTTTGATGCGCCAGGAACACGGAGACGGAAAATAAAGGGGAAGAAAGAAAGTAGTTGAAGAGAGGTAGGAAAAAAAGCTTAAGAGGGAGAAGGTAAGCAAAAGATACAAGAAAGGAAGGGGAACAAAGAAAAGACAATAAAACATCACAGCATCTCTCCACACCCGGAGGACGACAGGGAGAGGAACAACAAAACAAAACAAAATCAAACAATGCAAACTGAGAACTTCACAACCACAACCCACAAATAGATATATAAATACAATAACAGCGTCACTGAAAAGCTCATGGTACCAATTATTACAAGATTTATTAATGGTAACCTAAGCCCAAGAAAGTATCTGGAAAAACCGGAATTCCGACACCTGTTTGTGTCAGTGAGCATGCTGGTGCATATTAGGTTTCTCCATACGAGTGTTCAATAGATGGTGTGAGGAGCCATTGATCCGCCTCCAAAGAATCGAAGCAGAGATGAAGGAGATCGGAGCCATAGAAACCCAAAGGACCCCCAGAGCACAGGAGCCCCAGGCAGACCAACGCAGGGCTGAGTGGACCCCCAGTGAGGAGCAGAGGAGAGCCCTGGGGGAACATCCAGCAGCTACAATGCAGGGGCCAGGGGGGCCGCAGTGAGGGGTCTACAGGCTCTGCCGGCAACAGGCTATGCCAGGGCGGATCCAGTCATGGGCCCGGAGGCCCAAGGCCCGAGGGCACCCCACCCCACAGCAGGGACCCGACCAGGGACTGACCGACGAGGGCCACCAGGCTGCAGGGGCCACGGTCAGCCAATGGCCTACATGCACCCCAGGCCAATCCCCACAGCCAACATCCCATTGGCCCCCCTGCCCCATGCCAATAGCTCCAGCGGATGGACGGCATCTCCAGGCCAAGACCAGCCAGTAACTGCACACCAAGCTCAACCAGCTCCCGAATCTCACTCCCGCATACCGCAGAGCACCAAGACCAAGCATCCAACCAAGGTCAACCAAACGCACCAATGAACTGACGAAGCACGAAGCATACAGAACAGGAGACCAAGTGGAGACGCCGGACCCGACCCCTGCCAAGCCACCCGACAGCTACCACCAAAAAATGCCCAAACAGGGGCCAGTTTTGTGCTGTGGCAGACTGACACACCAGTCCACCCAGGCCCCGCCAGGCAGGCACCAGGGAGGAACCTGCATGCCACCCAAGCACCAAGCCCTGGACACAGAGAGCCACCAACGCACCGGCGGGTAGAGGCATCAGTCACCGGCAAGGAGTGACTGAGGAGAATACTTCTAGATTCTATTGAGTGGGTAAAATGTGAATGGCCAGCTAATGTGCACTGTCTTTATGTTTTGTGTGTGTGTTTTTGGTCAGTGTATTGTTCAACAGATTTGCGCGTGTGCGTGCATGTGTGTGCGTGTGTGTGTGTTCATGTTCACATTTATGACATCCATACGTTACTTACACAAGCCTGGTCTGCCGAGACCTTCAGTGCCAGCAGGCTGTAATTACAGAGGCAGCTTCAGTGTGAGAGCTGAGTGCCTGCTGGGTAATTGCCACAAAGAGCACCAGAGGAAGTATGGCTCTTTTACATCCAGCACTTGCTCAGATGGATCGGCTTGAGCCATTCTAAGAATTGATCAAGGCAAAAAATAAAACAGAAAAAGGACATTTTAGTAATGAATTGCAGTGAAGCTGACCTGAAGAACATTTGCCATTTGAAATACTGAAGTAGTTCAAAGATTAGTTGATATCTTTATGTAAAAGGACATAATGAGTGCCACAAAGAGGTTACCTATGTCCACCTTTATCTCCGCACACACTCCCACCCCAGTAAAATCTGCAGCAAACTTTACATGCATGATTTTTAACTGGAATACCTGGAGAAAATGTTTCCATGCACAGGTAGAACTTACTCTAAACGGAAAGTGAAGACTTTAACACAGATAGGGTAGGGTTGCCAACAACTTTTATTAAACATCACTTTATCAGCAAAGCTTGTTGCAGCAGCCCAGTGTCAGTCAACAGTCTACTGCTGCTTGGTGAGCATCCAATACTGCATTAGAGAGGCGTTGGATGGTTAAAGTAAAATCATCTCAGTAGAGAACTCCAGAGCTCCACAGCGGAGGAACAAGTAGCTCCAGCAGCAACAGGAAAGTAAACTGGAACAACTTCCAAAGCACGGCCAACCCCACTAACCTCAGCTTAGGTCAGTGTTCATGATTCAACAATAGGAGAGAGTCTGTGCAAAATGGCATCTAAGGGAGAGTCTGAAGGCCAAAACCACATTTACATTACTAAAGGTGTGCATCCTGTTACATACGGTGCAAAACTAACAGGACATCATACCAACAGGTAAATATAGTGAATGGTCAAATGCTCAAGCCTCTGAATAGGCTCCACATTTACAGTGGCCTAGTCAAAGTTTAGACTTAAATCCTATTGTGATTCTGTGACATGACGTTAAGCAGGTCATTGATGCTTAAAAACCATCCAGTGTGACTGAATTAAAGAGTGGGCCAAAATTCCTCCAGATTCAGTTATCACAAAGCCTTGATAGCAGGTGTTGTTGCCAAAGGTGAAACTACCAGTTATTAGGTTAAGTGCAAGGTTTGTTAATATAGCTTTTCCCTTAATAAATAAAATTATCATTTAAAAACAGCATTTTGTATTCACTCAGGTTATCCTTTTCGGATCATGCTCTGAAATATTCACTATAACTATGTCAAAAAAACAACAAAAGAAATGTGAAATGAGGCAAATACTTTCTCACTTTGAAATAAGCTGAAGCTTCCAATTGTGGCTGTAAAAGAAAGAGCCACTCACTCACTGATGCACAAAATCTCAGTAAAAAGATGTCAGCTCAGCCAAAAGGAGGACTATTTTCTGTTGAATTTCAAAACAACATTCACAGCTCGAGTTACAGTTGTTTCATCTGAACTCTGGAGCACTGGTAGGCTGAACTAAATAGAGTTCATATGATAGGGATAATGTACTTAATTTAAAAGTATTCTCACAGAAATTTACATGCTGTAATTTGATAATTTTAATAAACTATGTAAACTGGATGGATGTGATGCTGGCGTGACCACAGTGCACACATCTGATGTTGCTCACAGTGGTCAAAGGGAGCGCTCAGGGCGTTTGTGTGTTTGCTCAGACACATGAAAAATTAGAGGGAACATTGGTCATATCACAAATAATACAAAAATGGGTCAGAGGGTGGATTTACACACAAATATAGAAACTTTACTGTTATTTAAACCTTTTATGTGAAATATTCATAGGAGCAGATCTGAAGATGAATAAACCACAGGTGAAGCCCAGGAAGGGCCCAAAGATGACTGACATTAGGAATCATTCAGTGATTAATAGTCTGTGTGTGTGTGTGTGTGTGTGTGTGTGTGTGTGTGTGTGTGTGTGTGTGTGTGTGTGGGTGTGTGTGTGTGTGTGTGTGTGTGTGTGTGTGTGTGTGGTAGGGGGGGATTGGTGTTTTACTACTCAATAACTGCTGAGACCATCACTGAACACACATTTGCACTAAAACACGAGCACTTTGCTGGTTTTGTATGTGTGATAAAACAACAGACATGGAGCCAGATCCGTCCTGATCTGACCCTGGATCATAACAGCAGCTCAGCATAAATGTAGATACATACCAGGATCCTCCACCTGAAACTGCTATAAATTACATCCTGCCTCAGCGCTCTGGTCAGACAGCCGCGGCAGTGAAGCAAAGATCAACCTGAGCTCTGACAAGGCCGGTGAGGTTAAAGGAGCTCTGGTTCAGCACTTGCGTGAAGGATTTATGAGTGGTACTGGGATGAATGTAAAACACTGAAACAGCCCCATGGCTTGTCTCAATTTTCCTCAGCACTCATATTTGTTTTAAGCTTAAGTCCAACTCCAGATGTACCAAAATAACAACCCACCCCCCCCTTTCAGTCTTTTCTCTGTACAGAAGGTGCCTGTGAGCTCAAACCAACTCATGTTTTTGCTGGTGTATGCCTTTCTGTGAAGCAATTGGGAATAAGAAGTAAACAAAAACATGAGTGTACCAAACTTTCTGCTGCTGAAAAGCTCCGCCGGTCTGTTCCGTCCATCAGCCAGACTGCTGCTGGCACTGAGGCTGTGGACAGAGCTGTAAAACCACAGTGGTACAGCTGAACTCAGTGTGCTCTAATACCAGCGGGCATGTGCAGATTCCAAAATACTTTCAGGAGTTCACTTTTACAAACAGAGTTTTCGATGGTCTTCAGAGCGCTGAAACATGATCCCACGAGCCAACAAGAGCAGTTAAAAGGATAAACTTAAGCAAACTCTGGTAAAAACTCCCTGAGAGACAAAACACAACTCTTCCCTTGACTTCGATGTATTAGTAACAGCACTGTGCTGTGTGTCCATACTCCTTCTCCAAACTGGTACCCTAAGATGACCAAACTAAAAGCTTTTGATGTAGTGCCTTACAAAGTATTCAAACCTACTGAATAGCCAATTATCTGCCAAGACATGGCTGTGCTCACAAACTGAGAGGACAAGCCAAAAATCATAATCAAAGCAGCCAATGGGCTAGTGTTAACTCTGGAGGAGATTCAGAGATCCACTGCTCAGGTGGCAAAATGTGTCAACATCTTGGGAATGCACTTGACAAATCTGGCAAATCTGGAAGGCCGGCAACAAGAAAGCCATTGTTAAAAAATAGCTAAAAGCAGTTCTGTTTGCAACTTGCCACAAGCCATGTAGGGTCTAGATGAGACCAAAATTAAGCTTTTACGTGTTACGCCAAACACAAAAAGCATCATGCTGTGGGAATGCAGCAGGGACAGGGAAGTTGATGAGAGTTGATGGGAAGATGGATGGAGCTAAATCCAGGACAATCCTGGAAGAAAACCTGTTAGAGGCTGTAGGGGCGTTGGTTCACCTTCCAGCAGGACAACCATCCTAAGCATACAACCACTCCTTTGTTTAAAATCTTCAGAAAACATTCCAAGGTTCAGATTGATAAAAACTTTTCAAGGAATTGTGAAGGATAATAGAATAATATTCCATGAAAAGTTTTTATATAACTAAGAGCCGAGCTGGGCTGCAGTGTGATCAACAAGCCTGGTCACCTCTGCAGTCTCACAGCATGGCAGAACGGTAACGGCCAATTGAACACGATCGGTGCTCTGGCTGGCTGGGAAGCCTGAAGAGAGAGCTGGTTTGAGGTTTTTATGTGAATGTAAGGCGGAGGGGGGAAATTGAGAGAGTGGAAGACCCCTAGGTCAGGGTTAAAATCATAACCAACACTGTAGACTGGTGGACATGTGACGAAACGGATGGTGAATCAAGTCAATACTCCACCATGCCACCATCCACCCTCAACCTCTGGCTTTTTTTTGAAGAGGATTTGGAGATTTTTGTCATGTTACAGCATTACATTTCAAAGCCGCTGGATTTAAGGAACACACTTGATGATTAGTGGCATTTGGGGATTACACAACTCTGGACCCATGTGACCTGGAAGTCACTTGCAAAAAAAAAGAAGAAAAACCCACCGTGAACAGACAAAACAGCAAAAGTATCATCAGTGGAATCAGAATGAATAGGAAAAACTTTGTATAATGAGTAAAATCTTGGACCTCAATTAATGATTTTTGTTTTTTCATACCTTCTTGAACATTGTTCTGATATTTCACCCTGCAAGGCCAAAAAATGTAGGACACAGAGAAATTGGAAAAAGATCTGCCTGTCATAAAGGAGGATTTGCCGTAGATGATAGGACTCCACACCATCAAACAAAGGCAACCTTGGCTTCTGTCTGCCACTATCTCTTTAACAACATATCTCCAAGTCCTGCAACTACAGAAACACTTTTGGTGATATGTTTTTACATCCCAACAATGAGCCCTTTCACATTGCTAAATAAACCAAGACTAGTCCATTGTCAGCATAAACCGATGATATTTTTATTTCATTATTACATTTAGTAACAATCTATAAGGCTTTCATGTCCGGCTGTAGTAGGTAGGTCTCAAACAGTGTGTGTGCAGTACTAATAAATCCAGGCAAATTGCTGGGAGCATTGAGCCATAGGTTGATTGACGGTGTCCTCACCAACTAAACTAAATAGCCTTTTTCAGGGGACCAATTCTCTGTGATGACTTGTCAACCCCAACCCAGATAGATGACCCAGGAATATCCTCAGTGTCCTGTGTCCGATAACACAGACTGGCTTATCCATTCCCAGCCTCTACGCTTTTATGTCTGCTCTGTCCTCAAATCTACTCATCTGAAGTGTGGGGGTTATAAAAACACAGAGCTTGGTACTTTTCTCCTCAGTTTCCTGAGCTTCTGCTTTCCTGAATTTACAAATAGTTTAGAAGCACTATATCACTGGTATATTATGACCACTGGCAGGGAAAGGAAATCAAATTTATATACTTGCAGTTTGCAGGATAACTGTAAAAAAAACTGCAACAAAAAAAAAAACTGTGGAGCAAATGTGTGTTGAAAACAGTCCTGTTGGTGAAGTGAACATATTTCTGAAACTAGCTAAAATATATATTAAGATTTTAATGCAATAGATAACAATATAACTGGCATAAAACTCATGTATTTCTTGGCAAACCTCACTTAATAACTTTCCATTTTCTTGCTAGAATCAGAGTTCTTATTTATTAGAATGGTTCTAGACATATGCGTATTGTTACAGGAAGAGGCTCAAGCTGGATGACCTCAAAGGATTTCTGTCTGACAGGCGCTGTAATAAGGCTATGATGTAACACCGCAATCATAGAGAAATAAACTCTGGGTTCTACTGTGTGTTTATTACCTCAATGACAACAATTAAAACAGTTGGGTTGCTCATTATTCTACTAAAAGTGAATTTGGAAATCAACAGAAAGTCTCAGTTGGACTGTGTGATGACATCAGAAAATACAGGAGTAGATTTAGGATGTTCTAGACGAGTCGTGCAGCTGCTGAACAGACACTGCAGCAAACTCGCCGTAGCCAAGTTTGAGGTCACTCAATAAGTTCGGATCATATGGTTTACAGACATGCTTTCAGAGTTTCGACAGACTCTGAAAGCATGTCTGAACCAAGTATGCGCTGATCTATATCCTATTACACCATCGATGACACTCAATTTAAGTATCACTTCAGCATAATGACCTTCTCAGTGCAGCTAAACAGAACCTAAGAGCTCTTGACATTCATTTGTTGGTTCATCAGAACCAATGTTGGGAACGTTACTTTAAAAAAAAGTAATTAGTCATACTTACTCACTACTTGTTTCAAAAAGTAACTGTGTTAGTAACTGAATTACTCTTATTATAATAAAAGTAATTAGTTACCATGGAAAGCAACTGTTTGTGTTACTGTTAAAAAAAAAAAAACAGTCGAAGAAATTGGATTTTTCTTACCTGTTTTCAAAAGTCATTTGAAATGAGTAAAGGAGACAGGTAGTCTATTGTACATAACTTTCTATATTCGTTGCACATCAACAGACAGCACGAAGTTTATTCTGCACTTCAAGTATTATCTTCGTAAAAAATGTAAACAGTGAAACAATATGAAGTGTGTTTAACTCTATAGCAAATTCATTCAAACTCTCACAACCTAAGGTAACTAGTCAAGTAAACAACCTGTATTTCCAAGTGTTTTCTTCATAACCTAAGTAAACAGTTATCGAATATAAGTTGTTCTTAACTCTGTAGTCCAGGGGTCGCTTTAACCGAATATTTTACATATTTGACAGTTTTTTTAATTGGTGAAATCTGAAGGCAGTCCGTCAATTTGACAGATTGGTATTCACACCTCTGACCACTTGGTGTAGAAGCAAAGATATTTTCAACTTTCTGCACAGAGTACAGGTAACTGAATCGAACAACAAAAGATTCCCATGAGAGCATCATCTCAGACCTGGACACTGTACTCAATGTATCTTGTTATCTGCAAGGCTGACAGTGCGCTGAAGAGTTACAGAGGCATGGCATGCAAGTCCTGTTTGTATTTTCTAAATGAGCCAAATCCTCCCCTTAGCACTTCTGTTAGGTCTGTGGTCTCATGGATAGAGCAGCAAGCTTTCATTATGTCCTCCAATGTCATAAACATCAATGATGATATCAATAAAGGGTTAAAACATAGTACTGGTAGGAAACGTAGCAAAAAAGGGGGAAAAAGATTTAATGAAACTGCATATCATCATTTTTTTGACCTGTATACTTTCTAGTTTTTGGTGCTGTGAAGCTGGAAGGATTTTTGCTGTAAATCTTTCCCTTTTTGACAATTTGTTATGATGCGTAACCATGGCAACAATGTGGTTTACAGCCGGGAGAAGCTGATTAACATAGCAAAAGCTGAAATAATACCTCAACTGAAGCCACAAATCCCTGATGACTTGATAAGGAGGAGACGTGGATGCAGAGCAGGAGCGAAAAGGAGACAGAGAAAGAGGAAGTTCAAGCCATCTCTTCCATCGATCATAATGAGCAACGTAAGATCACTGGCTAACAAGATGGATGAACTCCAAGCCCTTACAAGGACTCAGCCAGAGCACCGTGAATGCAGTGTTATGTGTTTTACTGAGACGTGGATGCTGGATCAAATCCCCGACTCCAACGTCTCTCTGCCAGGCTTCATGACTGTTAGAGCAGACAGAGATCTGAAGACGAGCAGAAAAAGAAAAGGTGGTGAAGTAGCAGTGCTTGTCAACAACAGATGGTGTCATCCAGGACATGTTACTGTGAAGTGTCGTCTCTGCAGCCCAGATGTCGAACTCTTGGCAGTGAGTTTTCGTCCATATTATTTACCAAGAGAGTTGACCAGTGTAATTTTTGCAGTTGTTTACATTCCACCTTCAGCCGTTGCCGACTTCATGTGATGTCATCAGTTTCGTTGTTGCTAAGCTACAGACACAGCACCCCAATGCATTTGTGGCAATATCTGGTGATTTTAATCATGCCTTGTTCTCTACTACACTTCCAACATTTCAACAGTTTGTCAGCTGGTCTACAAGAGAAAACAGGACCTTGGATTTGTTTTATGCAAATGTAAAGGATTCATACATGTCCAAAGCAAGACCTCCTCTGGGACAATCAGATCACAATCTTGTTTTTCTCTTTTCAGAATATAAACCACTTGTTCAGAGGCAACCTGTGACAAAACGAACTGTGAGAAAATGGTCACAGGAAGCTGAAGAAGCCCTGCAGGGTTGTTTTGCAACCAAAGACTGAATGACTCTTTGCCAAGCACATGGAGAGGACATCAATGCCATGACTGAGTGTGTGACTGACTATATAAACTTCTGTGTGGACAACATCATCCCCACCAGAACAGTGAGATGATTCCCTAATAATAAACCCTGGATCACCAGTGACCTGAAGGAACTGCTAAACAAGAAAAAAAGAGCCTTCAGGGAGGGAGACAGGGAATTATTGAGGAGTATACAGAAGCAACTTAAGGTCAAGATCAGAGACAGCAAGGAGGCATACAGGAAGAAGCTGGAGAACAAACTACAGAGGAACAATATCAGAGATGTCTGGTAGGGAATGAGAAAGATCACAGGTTTTAAGGACAGGAAGGATTGGATAGATGGAAGTCTGGACAGAGCCAATGAACTGAACACATTCTTCAACAGGTTCAGTTCAGGAACTAGCTCAGCATCCCCCTCTCCTGTTCCCAGCCAAACAGACATCCCACTCTCTTCTGATCAACAGCTTTCCTGTAACACCTCGGATGTTTTATCCTTCACCTCAGCCATGGACTCTTCTAATTCCACAAGTTTGACTTCAACCAAGTCAGGAAATGCTGCTACCCCCTTTGCCTCCCCCTCCCACTTGTCTGTCTCCAAAAGTCAGGTGACAAGGCAGCTGGAGAAACTGAACCGGAACAAGCCTGCAGGTCCAGATGGTGTCAGCCCCAGAGTCCTGAAGGCCTGTGCTGAGCAGCTCTGTGGAATTCTGCAGCACCTCTTCAACCTTAGCCTAACTCAGGAGAAGGTCCCAGTGTTGTGGAAGACATACTGCCTTGTTCCAGTACCAAAGAGAACTCACCCATCAGTCATCAATGACTATAGACCCGTTGCCCTGACATCCTACATCATGAAGGTCCTGGAGAGACTCCTGTTGGCACCCTTGAGTAAGCAAGCAAGAACGTATCAGGACCCACTGCAGTTTGCTTATCGCTGTGGAGTTGGAGTTGAAGATGCCATCATCCACCTACTTCAACCAACCCACTGTCATCTGGACAAAGCAGGCAGCACTGTGAGGATCATGTTCTTTGATTTCTCCAGTGCATTTAATACAATTCAGCCTGATTTGCTTTTTCAGAAACTCCTGAAGACACAGGTGGAGCACTCAACAATTGCCTGGATCAATGACTACCTGACCAACAGACCACAATTTGTGAGACTGAAGAATTGTGTGTCAAACCAGGGGGTCAGCAGCACAGGAGCACCACAAGGGACCGTACTCTCACCATTCCTTTTAACTCTGTACACTTCAGACTTCCAGTACAAATCGGAGACCTGTCATCTGCAGAAATACTCAGATTACTCTGCAATTGTCGGGTGTATCAGAGATGGACAAGAAGCTGAATACAGAGAGCTGGTGGACCGCTTCGTGACATGGTGTGGAAACAATCATCTCACCTTGAATGTGAACAAAACAAAGGAGATGATTGTAGATTTCAGAAGAAACAGGGATAAGTCAAAAACTGTTTCCATCATGGGAGAAGAAGTGGAGGTGGTTGAGGAGTATAAATACCTCGGAGTTCACCTTGACAACAGACTGGACTGGAGGCGCAACAGTGAAAGCGTCTACAAGAAGGGACAGAGCAGACTGTACTTCTTGCAGAAGCTTAGGTCCTTCAAGGTTTGCAGCAAGATGCTGCAGATATTCTACAAGTCTGTTGTAGAGAGTGTAATCTCTTCAGCCGTCATCTGTTGGGGTAGCAGCATCAGAGCCAGGGATTTAAATAGGCTAAACAACCTGATAAAGAAGGCTGGTTCTGTTCTTGGGACAACTGTGGAAAATCTGGAGATGATAATGCAAAGAAGGATTCTTCATAAAATCAAAAAAATTATGGACAACCCTGAGCATCCTCTTCATGAGACTGTCATACAACAACAGAGCGTCTTCAGTCAGAGGCTTCTTCAGTTTCGCTGCAATACAGACTGCTACAGGAAATCGTTTCTGCCCACAGCCATCATCATCTACAACAACTCCTTAAAGAATTAATCATATGAGCTATACCAACACTTAATTTCCCTCTGGGATCAATAAAGTATTTTTGAATTGAATTGAATTGAATTGAATATATGGAGATGGAACCAGGGTCAGGACATAGCAGAACATAATGAAGTTGGTTATACACTACGCAACAGGCCTAATAAAGGTCTCAAAGGGAGGATTTGTCTTATATCAAAAATACAAAAAGGATGCACGGTTTTGGGCAACACAAGACGTAAAAAACAACCATATCGTGGAATAAACACCTCTTTATACTGTGTTTTTTTTAAGGAGTGTTTTTGGCCTTGGTGGCTTGCCATAATTGAGCCCATCTGTGACTGCACCGTACAGATTGGCAGTGACAAATCGCTGCAGCCAAACTACTGATGCAAAAACAGCGCATTCAGAAAATCCTGATTTACTAAAGTTAAACAGATAGCAAATCTCAAAAAGAGAAAGCAGGTAAGACAGAAGGCAGAGTGGGCAAAAACTCAAACATTAGCTAATGAAAGGTTGAAAAATCTAGTCTTAAAGAGTAAAAACTGAACTTGAAGCACTAGTAAGTAGGCCCACTGTTCTTATTGCTCTCTTCAGAAATACATGCAGACATGGTTGATGTAAGTGGTTCCAATAGGCTGCTCCAGCTGGTAAAGATGACTTCATGAAGAGCATCCACCGTCTGGAACTGAAGTACGCTTTTATAAATCTCCCTTGTCATCCAACCCAAAATGGATCAATGGTATCTAGATGAGGACAACATGCAGGTTGACATCCATTATTCTCCCGGAAGAAGCCATTGGTCAAACAGGCTTTGTGAACAGCTGTGTTGTCCTGCTGTCACAACCTGTAATTTCAAGACAGAAGGGGAAACTCCATCCATAGGGTTTATTTCAAGTTCCTGCACAACCTGCAGCTCCATCATTCTACTCCTCAGATCATGAGGGAGCCTCCTTCACTGTGCTGCGTAGAAAATATCTCCATGGGGAAACCATCAGTACAGTCTAGATTGGTGTTTTCTCGTCAGAGATCATTGCAAAGCCCAAATGGACAAGCTTACTCCATGTGAGGAGTTGTTTGTTCTTCAAGGTCTTCTCTCACAGATGCTGTCTTTTAAGGATATTGGGTTGCAGTTTGTGTCTTCATGGACAGTCCACTGGACCATCATCTATACCGTATATCCTTTGCAGGGTTGCGGGGGGCTGGTGTCTATCTCCAGCAATCATCAGGTGGTAGGTGGGATACACCCTGGACAGGTCGCCAGTCCATCACAGGACAACACATAGACACACAGCACAAACAACCATGCACACACACACTCATATCGATGAGCAATTTAGAAAGACCAATGAACTTAACAGTCGTGTTTTTGGACTGTGGGAGGAAGCCAGAGTACCCAGATAGAACCCATGCATGCACAGGTATAACATGCAAACTCCATGCAAAAAGACCCTAGGAAAGTCTTGCTGCACGGCAACAGTGCTACCAATTGTGCCACTGTGCAGCCCCCAATGGATCAGCTGAAATCTTTCAAGTCTAACACTTGACTTTTCTGTCCATAACCCTCAGCATAATTAAGAAATTGAAGAAGTTACTGTGTCGAACCCCAGCACTGATGGAGTGCTGTGAGACGCCTTGACCGGATAGCTCTACAACCCTGTCATGTTCTGTTTGCTATTGCCATCAGGGAGTCATGGCAGTGCAGACACTGGCCAGGAAATCACATGAAATAAAGATTTATGCACATAAGGTTTGAGATTTAAGACTAATGGTCTTAGCTTTTAAACCTGTTTTGGTTAAGATGGAGTTTTCAGTTGTTCATCAACACTATCTGCTTCGTCTCTTTCTCCTTTTTCTTACTTTAGCATTTTGAAACTCTGCTTACACCTGACAAAAACCCCGCAGCACAAAATGTAACGTATTGTAAGCTTTTTTCTGGGTCTTCAAATTTTATTCAAAAGTGTATGTAGGCACGTTTATGTAGGATGTATAGAGTGTGACAGTATCTAACTATCCTTAATTGCTGGTTGGCAGGCATCGGTGCAACACTTTACAGCAGTATTTGGGTTTTGCTCCGCCTCATAATTGTCAAGTAAATCAACAAATTTCTAAGATCCCTCATTCCTGGAGTTTAAGCTCCCAGTGTAATCTTCTGACATGTTGTCTGCCATGTGCTTTTGATTCTCAAAGGAAAGCAATGCTTTAAATGGACTCTGCTGAAAAGATATATCCTCTAATATGAACAGTAAACATATTTAATGGTAGATATTTAGTCCAGCGGCCTGGACGCGTGTTAAAAGATCTTTTCTAGCGAGATGGCAGCCTGAATAATGACCGTGTTTGTTCTGTTTGAATGAAAAGGACTTGGCGGGGGGGGGGGGGGGGTACTCTGCTGGCAGATCGTCTAGTGGCTCAGAGCTCAGAAAGTGGGGAGGGGAGGGAGGAGAATAAAAATAGAGGTCTTCAACAGAATCCACTGTCTTTTACGGAGAAAACAGAAGTGAAGAAGAGAAATCACACATTACAGCAGTTTTGAAGTTGTAAAGTTTGCAGGTGACAGGTGAATTAAAAACCTACAAAGCTGTAATTAAGCTCAGAGGAGGTTGTACCGTGGTTACCTGCTACGATGTGACACCAGCCTCCCTGGAGAGCTTGTGTCCATGGAAACAGAAGCCTGAGAAAAGTGTATTGCAAGGTGCATTTTTATTCTCCCTTTTTCCTATTTTGTGACCATTAATTGGTTGCCAGCAGCATTTTACTGTAGCAAGTTGAATCCTGCCCCTCAGCAGGTATTTTGCCTAGACCAAGGAAAAGTGAGGGCTAGACGAACAGAGGGCTTTCTGCCAGCTTCCAGGGCCAAGCCACCAGGGAGCAGAAGTGTTTGCATTGATTAGACAGCCGTTATGTGTCACACAAGTCTTTAAGAGAATGGGTTCTCTTTCTTGAAGAGCTTGTTAAGAATTATCCGTGCATTAGAAAACCACTAGACCTGTTTGTTGTAGGTAGGGAAGAGCAGGTTTTTCTCCCTTGGTCAATTTGTTTTAGGGTCTAGAAAGAGAAAAGAGAGGCATAAAAAGCCTTAGATCCAGATCTAACACGATGCATCAGTGGCTACTTTCTCAATCTCTGCTCTCTGCCCTTAATTCACAAAGCAGTGCCTATAAAAAGTATTCACTCCCTTGGATGTTTGACCTTTTAGATTGCTTTTATAAAAACAATCATGATCAACAAAATCTGGCTTATTTGACAAAAGAATTTACTGAAAATGGATTTCTACAAAATAATGACAATTGAATAAAAATATGCAATATAGAATGACTGACAACAATAATACTCACCCCCTTGAAAGTGACTGACCTAATTCAACTGAGGTCCAGCCAATTGGTGCTAGTGGTCTTATGAGTGGACTGGAGATCACCTGACCTGAAGGGTCATTCACCATTAATGAGCATTCCTGGTGACCATTACAGCATGAAGACTAAAAAACAGTCAGGGGATGAATACAAAACAATCTCTAAGGCCCTGAACATCCCCACGACTTCAGTTCAATCCATTATCAGTGGAAGGAATATGGCCCATGTGTAAATCTGCCTAGTTCAGGCTGTTCTCACAACGTGAGTGAACGAAGGAGACTAGTAAGAGAGGCCACCAGGACACCTCTGACTGCGCTGAAGGAGTTTCCAGCTTCAGCAGAGCGTCAATGAGAACTGCTGAAGAAAACTCAGATCAAAAAAGGACTAGAGTTTGCTAAAAGGCATGTGGGAGACTTCATGGTCAAGAGGAAGGAAGTTATTTGATATTTTTGGACATCAGACAAGACTCTATAACACTGCACATCACCATCCCCATTGTGAAGCACAGTGGTGGCGGCATCATGTTGTGTGGATCCTTCTTGGTTTAGTGTCCATCTGCCAGAGAACTATGGCTTCATAGAACAATTATTGCCCCGCAAGACAATGACCTGAAGCATCCAGCTAAAATGCTACACAGAGATGGCCTGAAAACAACAAACTGGATGTTCTGGAGTTGCCTTTCAAATAATTATTTGATAAATAAATGTTTATTGCTGTAAAGTATCCTTGTGTTTCTTGAAAGGCGCTCATATGTAAAATGCATTATTGTTATCTCCATCACAGCTGATCCCCACTAACCTGAAAGAGCTGAAATAGTTTATCAGAAGGAATGGAGGAAACCTGCATCATCCAGATGATGAGCCTGACTGAGACTGTCCACACAGACTGCCTGCTGGGACTGCTGCCAAAGGTGCATCTGCTAAATACTGACTGGAAGAGGGGGGATGTTTGTGCAATCACTTCTTTTATCTTACATATTTTTATTTGTCATTATTTTGTAGAAATCAGTTTCAACTTTATCACTAAAGGGCTTTTGTTGATCATGATTTGTAAAAGCAATAAAAAAGTAGTTTTTTGTAGTCTATACAAACAGTACACATATGTTCTATACGGTTAAAAAAGAAAATGACACTCCATGGAATGGTGCTTGCGTCAAAGCATTAATTCAATTCAGTTCAATTCAATTCAGTTTATTTATATAGCGCCAATTCACAACAGATGTCATCTCAAGGCACTTAACAAGAAGTCATTTCAATACATTTATACAAACATTCCAATCAGTTAAAAAGTTTCCTATTTAAGGAATCCCAGCAGATTGCGTCAGTCATTGGCGTGAGGTTGGGCCCCGTTGATGCAGACTTTCCAACCACAGCAATCCTTCAGCAATCCCTCATACTGAGCAAGCATGTAGCGACGGTGGAGAGGAAAAACTCCCCTTTAACAGGAAGAAACCTCCAACAGAACCAGGCTCAGTAGGAGCGGCCATCTGCCACGACCGTCTGGGGGTTTGAGAAGACAGAGCAGAGACACAGAAGGAACAGAAGATCTGATATAAGATAACTTTCTATGTTACAGAAAGTAAAAAGTTGATAACAGGACACAGTGGATGTTCAGTTACTGGGGGGATCATCCCAGTCGATGCCCCCCGTCCAACAGGGCATTGCAGCCAAGCAGGATACCAGACCAGGTATATCTTCTATGGAGAGAAAAACACTGAGAGAAAACAAAGTTAACAGTCGAAATAACAGAATGTACTGTAATACAACTGGAGAGTAGTAGGAGAAAAGGAAGTAGCAGAGTAAAGAAAATTGGTTAAGCCAGTTCTGAAGGCACAAGGGAGTCGTACCATCAGTACCAGTAATGGCAAGGTGTACCTAATACCGTATTGACCCGAATATAGAACGACCCTGATTATAAGACAACCCCCCTCTTTCTAAGACTAATCTTCGGAAAATGACATAATGTACACTACCGTTCAAAAGTTTGGGGTCACATTGAAATGTCCTTATTTTTGAAGGAAAAGCACTGTACTTTTCAATGAAGATAACTTTAAACTAGTCTTAACTTTAAAGAAATACACTCTATACATTGCTAATGTGGTAAATGACTATTCTTGGTGCAATATCTACATAGGTGTATAGAGGCCCATTTCCAGCAACTATCACTCCAGTGTTCTATTGGTACAATGTGTTTGCTCATTGGCTCAGAAGGCTAATTGATGATTAGAAAACCCTTGTGCAATCATGTTCACACATCTGAAAACAGTTTAGCTCGGTACAGAAGCTACAAAACTGACCTTCCTTTGAGCAGATTGAGTTTCTGGAGCATCACATTTGTGGGGTCAATTAAACGCTCAAAATGGCCAGAAAAAGAGAACTTTCATCTGAAACTCGACAGTCTATTCTTTTTCTTAGAAATGAAGGCTATTCCATGCGAGAAATTGCTAAGAAATTGAAGATTTCCTACAACGGTGTGTACTACTCCCTTCAGAGGACAGCACAAACAGGCTCTAACCAGAGTAGAAAAAGAAGTGGGAGGCCGCGTTGCACAACTGAGCAAGAAGATAAGTACATTAGAGTCTCTAGTTTGAGAAACAGACGCCTCACAGGTCCCCAACTGGCATCTTCATTAAATAGTACCCGCAAAACACCAGTGTCAACATCTACAGTGAAGAGGCGGCTGCGGGATTCTGGGCTTCAGGGCAGAGTGGCAAAGAAAAAGCCATATCTGAGACTGGCCAATAAAAGAAAAAGATTAAGATGGGCAAAAGAACACAGACATTGGACAGAGGAAGACTGGAAAAAAGTGTTGTGGACGGATGAATCCAAGTTTGAGGTGTTTGGATCACAAAGAAGAACGTTTGTGAGACGCAGAACAACTGAAAAGATGCTGGAAGAATGCCTGAGGCCATCTGTTAAGCATGGTGGAGGTAATGTGATGGTCTGGGGTTGCTTTGGTGCTGGTAAGGTGGGAGATTTGTACAGGGTAAAAGGGATTCTGAATAAGGAAGGCTATCACTCCATTTTGCAACGCCATGCCATACCCAGTGGACAGCGCTTGATTGGAGCCAATTTCATCCTACAACAGGACAATGACCCAAAACACACCTCCAAATTGTGCAAGAACTATTTAGAGAAGAAGCAGGCAGCTGGTATTCTATCGGTAATGGAGTGGCCAGCGCAGTCACCAGATTTGAACCCCATTGAGCTGTTGTGGGAGCAGCTTGACCGTATGGTACGCAAGAAGTGCCCATCCAACCAATCCAAATTGTGGGAGCTGCTTCTAGAAGCGTGGGGTGCAATTTCTCCAGATTACCTCAACAAATTAACAGCTAGAATGCCAAAGGTCTGCAATGCTGTAATTGCTGCAAATGGAGGATTCTTTGACGAAAGCAAAGTTTGATGTAAAAAAAATCATCTTTCAAATACAAATCATTATTTCTAACTTGTCAATGTCTTGACTATTTTCTATTCATTTCACAACGTATGGTGGTGAATAAGTGTGACTTTTCATGGAAAACACAAAATTGTTTGGGTGACCCCAAACTTTTGAACGGTAGTGTACCTTTAGAAGGAACCACAGTTCATTGAATTTTTGAGGTCAATATCATAGTAGCAAATGCACATTTATTTAATCATATATTAAATTATATTCCTTACTACATCGATTATGACGTAATCACTTCAATATGCCACTCTTTGACAAAAGACGCAGACGTTTTAATGTTACCTCACATACCCTCCTGTCTATTTCTTGGAAGTGGCCGCTTTGAGGACCGCTGAAAGCTCTTCTCTTGTTGGCGCTTGTTGGCGTCTTTTTGAACGCGCCATCTTCGGACGTTACACTCTGTAACTACACATTTCTTTGCGGCCTGACAGTTGTTAGACGCCTTTGCAGCATTTACAACGATCAACTTGAAGCTAGCGTCGTAACTCTGCCTCAGCTGTCTATTCATTTGTCCCACTTTGGATCCACTCTGCTCTCTTCCGCGACTCTCCATTTTTCTTCTCCCGTTGATGACCCCGGCCGCAGCGAGGTCACTGACTTTACAGAAAGCTGGCGCCCTCTGCTGTTGCGGTCGTCTAACGACGCCAGACAACGACTATCAGCATGTGTCAATCGTTAGACCCCGATTATAAGACTACCCCACATTTCTACATTACTTTCAATGATATAAAAAACTCGTCCTATATTCAGGCCAATACGGTATTTACCATGAGATGGGAAATATTTCCTGCTGTGCGTCTAGAAAAAGCGCAGGTCTTTCAGAATCTGACATCTGCTTACTTACAAATACATACAAAACAAATTGTCACCACAGCGAGACAGTGCGAGTTGTTCATTAACTGTTGTGTTATTGTGAATAAAACACAAACACACAATTTTATATATATTTATATATAAATTTAATTTCTATAACATAGATGAGGAACACAAATATTTTTGTCTGCTATGTTTTCTCCAGAAGATCACTTACTACAGCAAGCCTCACATAAATCTCACCTTTTTAAAACCACTAATTTTAGTACGCTGGTAAAACTCTGCTGTCAAGCTGAGGATGATTGCATAGTGATGTACCTGATGATCATCTCGTCTATAGTCTCATCTGAAATCACAAGCTGAAAGCTAAGCCATTAGTCATCAGAGATTGTTAACACACCAGTCAAAAAGTCTTTTTAGAGACATCAGACTGAACTTGAACATCTTGATTTAGTGGCAGCTCATTGAGGTGGCAGCAGCCATGAAAAGGTGCTGAATTGTCTGCAATAACGTCTCTCTTGAGTATACAGTCGTGCCCAAAAGTTTTGAGAATGACACAAATATTAGTTTTCACAAAGTTTGCTGCAAAACTACTTTCAGATCTTTGTTTCAGTTGTTTCTGTGATGTACTGAAATATAATTACAAGCACTTTATACATTTCAAAGGCTTTTATTGACAATTACATGACATTTATGCAACGAGTCAGTATTTGCAGTGTTGGCCCTTCTTTTTCAGGACCACTGCAATTCGACTGGGCATGCTCTCAATCAACTTCTGGGCCAAATCATGACTGATACCAACCCATTCTTTCATAATCACTTCTTGGAGTTTGTCAGAATTAGTGGGTTTTTGTTTGTCCACCCGCCTCTTGAGGATTGACCACAAGTTCTCAATGGTATTAAGAACTGGGGAGTTTCCAGGCCATGGACCCAAAATTTCAACGTTTTGGTCCCCGAGCCACTTAGTTATCACTTTTGCCTTATGGCACGGTGCTCCATCGTACTGGAAAATGCATTGTTCTTCACCAAACTGTTGCTGGATTGTTGGAAGAAGTTGCTGTTGGAGGGTGTTTTGGTACCAGTCTTTATTCAAGGCTGTGTTTTAGGCAAAATTGTAAGTGAGCCCACTCCCTTGGATGAGAAGCAACCCCACACATGAATGGTCTCAGGATGCTTTACTGTTGACATGACACAGGACTGATGGTAGCGCTCACCTTTTCTTCTTCTGACAAGCCTTTTTCCAGATGCCCCAAACAATCGGAAAGAGGCTTCATCGGAGAATATGACTTTGCCCCAGTCCTCAGCAGTCCATTCACCATACTTTCTGCAGAAGATCAATCTGTCCCGGATGTTTTTTTGGGAGAGAAGTGGCTTCTTTGCAACCCTTCTTGACACCAGGCCATCTTCCAAAAGTCTTCGCCTCACTGCGCGTGCAGATGTGCTCACACCTGCCTGCTGCCATTCCTGAGCAAGCTCTGCACTGGTGGCACTCCGATCCCGTAGCTGAATCCTCTTTAGGAGATGATCCTGGCGCTTGCTGGATTTTCTTGGACGCCCTGAAGCCTTCTTAACAAGAATTGAACCTCTTTCCTTGAAGCTCTTGATAATCCTATGAATTGTTGATTTAGGTGCAATTTTAGTAGCCACAATATCCTTGCCTGTGAAGCCATTTTTATACATTGCAATGATGGCTGCACACGTTTCATTGCAGGTCACCATGGTTAACAATGGAAGAACAATGATTTCAAGCATCACCCTCCTTTTAATATGTCAAGTCTGCCATTCTAACCCAATCAGCCTGACATAATGATCTCCAGCCTTGTGCTCGTCAACATTCTCACCTGAGTTAACAAGACGATTATTGAAATGATCTCAGCAGGTCCTTTAATGACAGCAATGAAATGCAATGGAATTTTCATGGCAAAGAAGGACTATGCAATTCATCTGATCACTGTTTATAACATTTTGGAGTATATGCAAATTGCTATTATAAAAACTTAAGCAGCAACTTTTCCAACTTCCAGTATTTATGTAATTCTCAAAACTTTTGGCCACGACTGTAGATGCTAAAACATTGTTGCAGCGATCATCTTACACACCATGGGTTGTGGTTAAAAATGAGAGACTCGAGCCCGAAACCTGAGGACCTGCAGAGCCATCAAACTTTCAGAATGGCTGTGGTAACAAGTGTAAGGCCAGTGTAATAAATATCTTTTAGTCAGTCCGTTTCTTCATCTTTCAAACACTGCCTATCTCAGCTTCACAGGTATAAAATCCCATTTTCCATTGCCCCAGTGCCACATTCTTTAGCAGGAGTTTGAACTTTAGGAACGGCCTGATGTAAAACGTTTCTGTTTTTTAAAGCCTAACTTTTAAAATCTTGCTATAACTTGGTGACCAGTAAGCGACCTATGCCAAGCCATGCCTATGCTTGAGAACCTAATAGACTCAAAGAGTCAGAAATTAAGACACAAGATTTCCTCAGTATTACACTAACTTACTCACCAACGGCGTTCCAGACATTGTAATCACCTACCAATCATTTCTCTTAGCAACAAAAAATCTTTTGTAACTAGAATCTCTACAAGACAGCTGAAATATGTTGCTCTAACATGGAGCTAGCTGGGATAAGGGAAGCTGCTCTACTGTCCTGACATCACCCACCAGAATCCCACATAACCTTTTTCCTTTCCTTCCAAATAAATATCTGACTCAACACATCCAGTGCATGTACCATGTTTACTTAGCTTGTCTAACAAACCTTTGTCTGAACATTAGTATCTCTACTCTGTCTTCACATAACTTCACATGATGATTACTTTACAAATTTTAGCCAGTGTGCACAGAACTGGTTAGAGAAACCAGGAGATGACTATAAATAAAAAATAAATTCAGTGGACCCCTGCCTATTCGCATTTCAGTATTTAGGAACATGACTCCAAGTTATTGGTAGAAAATCAGCAGATTTGAAGATTCTTTCATAACGCATTATGTAAAATATTCTCAAGACTAGAAAAGCACCCCGAGAGCCCAGACCTCCGACAAGGCATCTTAGGTCCCCTCCCAGACAGTGAGCCGGATCACCCCTAAAATCTTACATATGTGTACTGAGGAGTGGAGAATGACTAATAAACCTGCGGACCCAATCAAGGACTAAAAGGATGATGGTGAGGGAGAGAGTGGGCAGAAGTAGATTAGGAGATGAAGTGCAGTAGGGAAGGGAAGCAGAATGACTGGATGAGTGAAGGGTAACGTAACAGAACAGAGACAGAGAAATTACAAGTGAACTAGAAAACAGCATGGACAGAACTCAAAGAATCAGAACAGAAATCAGAACCCTGGAATGGGTGAAAAATACATCATTTAAATTTTGCGGGTACGCGCAGAAGTTTCTTTAAATCGGGTCGGTCGTGGATGAGAAAATTATTATTTTTATGAATATCTCAAACTATCAGGCGCTGTGGCGACACTATATTTGGAGGTTGGGCGGCCTTCCTTTCAAAGCAGAAGAGAGCTGCTGATGTGTGGTAGCAGCTAGCAAACAATATCACAATATTTGACAAAAAAACATTATGGAATGTTTCCATACCTTCCAGAATCAAGTCCAGCAGAGAATTACTAATCAGCTGCAGCTGAATCACCAACAGTGCGTACAAAGATCTTCTTTAAAGGAAGATGCCTCAATCACATGCACAAATAGACACACAGCAGGATCACGTCAGTGATCCAAATGATCCTCTAAATGGCCAGCCAGCCCCTGGTCTTTGGTCAGAAGCCTGGGAGAGTCTCGTTTTCTGGCCAGCAGAACGAAGCTTTACACATTCTTTATACTGTTCTTTGTGTCACTGTTGTAAATGGTGGTAGATTCGTAGTGCTGAAGTTCTCTTTTGACAGGTATTTTCGACATTCTCTACAGATTGCATTAATCTGTTTTACATCTGACACTTTGAATCCAAACAATCTCCAAATAATTGAGCCAGTAGTTTTATTTTACTAACCAGCGGCTCCTCTTCAATACTTTCCCTTGTGCCTTCATCCGTCTCCATGCTGTCGCTGCCTGCAGAGTGCAGCAGTGGGATTGGCAGTTAGTGTGAGATGCATTCAGAGAAGAAGGGGGGAGGAAGCGAGGTGAAGTAATGCAAGAGATAGATGGGGAGGCAATGAGACATATATGTCATTTATATCGACATTAGGTCATCTTGTGATTTACATGAAAATATGACAATATTTTTAAAGCTCGAGATATCTTCCAGCCCTACTTAGTAATATTATTTTTGCTTGTTCACCAACTTTCAGTGGGACTAGACATAGAAATTAGCTACTTGGCTATAATCTCATGCATTCACATTCAAAGGTTCATAAGTATGTATTTTCCCATTTTTAAAAATTAACTGAACGGAACGGTATTCCACATTTCATAGCTTTATAACTGCATTATAATTGTTTTTCCTCAGGTATTTAACTGTGACACGGTAGGTGGGAAAGCCATTTTGCAAGTTTTGAAAGTTTTAGCTTTGATTCAAGCTTCCTTCTGCCACATGTCAATGTGCCCCCGGCCAACCTGACCCCAAGTTGCCCACCTATCTGTGTATCAGTGTAAGTGTCTCAGTTTGCCAAAAGGCATGTGGGAGACTCCATGGTCAAGAGGAAGAAAGTAGTTTGAGATTCTTTTTGGACATCAGACAAGACCCTCTAACACTGCACATCACCACAAATACACCATCCCCACTGTGAAGCACGGTGACAGCATCATGTTGTGGGGATGCTTCTTGGCAGCAGGCCTTAGAAGGCTTGTAAAGGTAAAAGGTAAAATGAATGCAAGAAAATACAGATAAATCATGGAGGACTATTAGTTACAATCTGACAGAGAACTAGGGCTTTATAGAACATGTATTGGCCCGCAAGACAATAACCTGAGGCATCCAGCTAAAGCTACACAGAGATGGCCTGGCATGCGCTAAATACTAACTGGAAGAGGAGAATATTTATGCAATCACTTCTTTTATGTTACATGTTTTTATCTGTCAATATTTTGTAGAAATAAGTTTCAACTTTAACATTAAAGGGTTTCTGTTGATCATGATTTGTAAAAGCAATAAAAAGGGTCAAATTTCCAAGGGGGGCAATATAGTAGCTCTAAGTTCAGGGGTCCTTACATCAATAATAGAAAATGAGTTGCCCACCTATGAGTGTATGAATGAGTAAAACATTTTAGCAGGACCAGCCTTTCTTGTTCTCTCTTATTTTCTGTTCTATTGCTTGTTTCTTGGTTATTTTAAATACCCAGCCTATGGAGTTACTGTGTTACACTGGATTTCTTTAAGGTTTACTGTTGAAGGACTGTGGGATATAATGTAAATGAAAACTTTTAAACAAGCACTGAATGAATACACAGGCCAAAAGGTGAAGGGGTTGTGTGCTAAAATAATTAACTAAATGCAGAAAAGTGTTAGCACAGGATGTGACCCATAGGTCAGAAGTGACGGTCACGATTAACTGGATAAAACTGTTAAGAACAGGATATGATTTAGACAACGGGTCACAATTCTCTGAAAAAAACAGGAAACTTCTGGTTGTTTGATCGTGCAAATGGTCTGTTGGGAGCGTGGGATCGGAGAAGAAAGGTTTTCTGCTTAGCAACCAAAAGGAATATATTAAAGGGGCTTAACCTATTAGGGAAGGACTACAGGCACACTTTGCATATATATGAATATGTATTATTGATCTGATTGGATCCTGTAAGAGAGGCCGTTTCTCAGAATGTTTTGTAATAACTATGTAAAGTAATAAAAGCCATTTATGAGGAAGAGTTCTTTGGAGAGAGTCTGGAAAGAATCTCTCTCCCCATGCATGCCCACACATATATATTGTGTGAATGTGTAATTCTTTTTTATACTCTGCCACAGGATAAACGAACTGGGAGAGAGGAGTTAGCAGACAGCAGGCTGGTCAGGGACTGGTAGCATAGCAGCGCGAGGCGTAGACTTTCACTTAAAAATCTCCTCTCGTCAGATACCAAAATGCTATTTTGCTAAGTACTGACAAACTGCTCCAGATAATGGATGCTATGGAAATGAAGATCCGTAGTCTCAAAGTGAATGTGGAGGTAAACACTGCATATGGAAATGAAACAACCTCACCAATGACTGCCAACAGTGAGAAAGAACCTGGCAACATTGTTTCAATCAACCCTCGGTGCAAAGTTCTCGAAAATAGGCCCCCAGCCAAATCAATGCGCTTAACTAGAAGGACACTACATGCGCAGTGGCCAACTCTACAGCGCACCAGCCCCCACTCACAGAAAGAAAAAAAAACTAAAGAAATTTCAACTCAATGCAAGAGAAAGTACTCCGTCTGGGAATATTGCATATTGCAATATTCCATAACTAGAATCCTGACAAAAACAGATTTGCAGACCCCAAGCACTAGCCAAGGTCGCCAGTAGAAATCCAGCAGCATGAAGCGGACACACAAGAAGGTAAGAAATCTCTCCCCAAAAGTTATAATTGTTCATGATGGTTCAATGAATGAAGTGGAACAATTCTGCAGCAAGAACACTGGTGTTTTCAGTTGCTCCCAAAATACAGTAAAAGACATTTGAGAAACAAAATCCTGACAATCATAAATCAACATCCGAAACTGGAAAAGCTTGTCACCAAAAAAGCAGCAAGCAGAGACGTACAGCGTTCATCACAGTGTTTTCCAACATCATCACGAAACAAATCTCCCATTAAAAGGTTCTCTGATAGAATGAATGCTCAAATTAGAACACCAAGACTTGGCCTACACCCGGCCTCTGGGACTAGTTCTAGATGTATTTTGCCCCTACCACAACTGGTAATAGCAGACATCTGATATAGAAGGGAACTGGACAATAATTCTTGACCCATCGTCCACCAGGATGAGTCTGGCCACCCTGAAAGTAGTATTCCAGTGCTAATGACCAGGACCAGACCACACCTTCATACCCAAACAATTGAAAAATAAATGGTTACAAATCCAGCAAAAACACAAGGAAATAGACTATCAAAACAAACCTTAACTTGTTTAACTTAAGCTAATTTATCTCTGCCCAGACACAACCTTATGTGAATGAAGAAAGGAAGACCAGCTCTTAGCTGGCCTGTTATCAGCAGCTGGGTAAAGCGTTAACAGTGAAGCTTCAGATGCCGAGGGGGGTCATCCGGTTCCTCTCAGCTCGGTTTGTTCCTAAATCTTCCCGGTTCCTTTTTTTTTTTGGGCAGCCTTCAGCTCAGCATTTCCTGGCTCACCGGCTCCAGGTGCGCAGCTTGGCTCGTGCAGCGGCAACATGTCATCGGCCCCCTCTCCGGTAGAATCTGTAATTCAAAGATTATTTCTGCAGGGTTTTAAACAAGTCAGTCAGCACTTAATTCATTGGCCAGATACAGTTCACCTTATCAATGATCAGCAGGCTGTTGTGTCTTTTGAATCCATTGAGTTTCTTCTTGAAACATGCCTCCCCCTCACCAGGAAAGGGGGTTCAAAGCTTCCGTCTCTCCTTTGTGGTTGTCCACGACAAAGAGGAAGTACGGAGAGGAGCCCTGTACTCAAATAGGAGTGATGATGTCCCATTAAGTCCTCCTTTTCCTGTTAAAGCTGAAAGGGGATTGTATGATCAATACTCCTACCGGAAGTCGTTTGGTGCAGTAACCATGGTAGTGTATCTAACAAAACAAACCAGATGCCGCTCTGAACTTTGGCCTCTTTTACCTGTGAGCCCAGCCAGACTCACATGAGGAGGAAACAGCGAGCAAACTCCATCCATCGCTGGCGAGGGAGGAAACGAGTTTCTGGAAGATACTCATTGGATCCGAAAGACTTTTACAGATCATGTGAACTGTATTTGACGGATTAAATAAGTCCTGAATGACTTGTTAAAAATTCTGCAGACAGAATCTTTTGAATTACAGATTCCACCCAAGGAGAAAGAGATGTTTGTTGTTGTTTCTACGTCGTTGCATATTTGTCCATTTTACTTTACTTTTGGTAGTCAGTTTTATTATTCATTCTTCTTTTACTTATTTTAGTTGTGTGTTACTAACTTAGTGAGTCTGTTGATTAAAGCATTTTAGCTGAAAGTTAAATCCTTTTTGTAATAAACTCTTGTATTTTGGAAGTTGTTATTATTCCACATAGAAGTGTAGTAACTTGCTGTGTTCAAAGTATGCCAAGAACCTATTCCTTTATCTATTGTTTAATTATCTTAGCCTTATCAGGGGGGTAATCATAAACATTAACTGAGACTGAACTATTTGGCTATCATTATTATTAGTTCATAATTATTCATAGCCAAAACCTACCTGAGTCACAACAGTTTTGAGTTTAGCCTTTCACAACTCCCCGTCTTCCTGTTGAAACTAAGAGTGTTGTGTGATCAGCACTCCTACCGGCGGAAAGTCTGTTTTGGTCCATTAATCATGGCTGTGCTCCCAACACACCCCGCCTTACACAATGTGTACATTTATTATTGTGTTATATAAATACAGTGATTTAGACCAGAATTCTTTTTTAAATATTTTAGAAAACAAATAAATAACAAGAAAACAGATAAGCTGAAACGTTGATTTTCTATCATCATTTTTAGTGCCGATTTTACTTGTCATTAGGTTAGGCACTGCCTTCCCTGTGTCATATCTTATTTTTATCTAGTATTTTATGCTTTTACTGTTGGTTTATTGCTCCTTTTATTTTATCCCCTAAAGATGCAAGGTCACTGTGACTAGAAGCGCCCTATACCATTAGCAAGGTCATGCTGCAGTGGGTCTGTTTGGCTCGTAACATTTCAGTGAAGGTTTAGTTAAATGTGCTGACAAAACTTACTCAAGAAATAGTTTTCTTCATAAACTTCGCACTTAGCTTTAAACCTAATCAGATGTAATCACCAGTGTTTCAGCTGTCTGTGTATATAAGAGCAGGTAACATGAGACAGACAGGGAGCTGCTGCACTCTGTCTCTCTCTCTTACTGTCAACTTCTTTGTAAGATACTGGGAGTGTAAAACCCATTAGTCAGATCAATGAAACAATCTGTGTGGCATAAAATACAATTTTGCTAGCTATGCACATAAAAATAGGACTGCGCCTAACATGGTCAAGCAGCTTGCTGGGAATATGTCAACACCAAACTGTATGGATATGTATTGTATCAGCTGTATGAGCTGATTATTTACCATTTTGTGACCTCTTATTCAAACTCAAATGAGTCAATTGAACTCTGTGAGGGCGACCATTACTGAAGAGTTAGGGCTTCCTGTTTTGCATAACTTTGTTCTTGCTGTTATCTTTAGTGGCAGATAATCCTGAATGTGCAGCATGGATCACAGCTGCTTTGCTAGAAACCAACCAGCAGCTCATCATGCATGTTAAACCCCTTACACGTTGAAAAGGGAAATAAATCTCTGCCTGCAGGAAGGATGTATACGTGTGTTCACATATGTATTTGTGGTATAACGGATGTGTCTGCATTCCTCTTTTCCTTATCCCCAAATAGGCTTCTAACAGGCTGCTGGAATTTTTTCACCCCTCATTTAACCTTCTTCTTTCATCTTTCCCCTTGGTCATATCTACTCAGAGATTTGGAGAACAATTTGCCTTCATTATTCACCCTGACGTGTCAGAGAAATGAATGCGTTTGAGGGGCATGCCAAGGGGTCAAAACTTCACTGTTTTAACATGGACAAATTAGAAAATGGGACAACTGATCCTCCACAATTTTCTCTCATCTTTAATTTCTAAGTGTTTTTATTTTCTTCTCGCTTCAGCCCAGAAAGGCAAAGAGGAAAAAAAAACTTGGGTTTTGTTGTATCATTTTTCTAAGTGTGTGTTGTAATACCTTTTCCGTCCAGAAAAGGGTGGTGCTATCAGCTACTGTAAAGGTGAGTGCAGGAAGTAAGTTTAAATTATTATAGAGCCGACTCCAAAATGCGTTTTGAGAAAGTTTTAGGTGAGAAATAACATATTAAAAGGTCATAAAGGGAGTCATTCTTTCAAAAATCTGCCTGCTTTTAAATTGGCTATGGTAGTTTCTGACATACGCTCACAAATAGGCCTGAAGCATCAGTGGGATTCAGAGCTAATCAGCTATTGCCTGATCTTGGGAAGGCCTCCTGCCATCTTATCCCTACCTATTTGATGTTTACATTTGGTATATGTGAGATACGACGCTTTGTGGTGGATAATTTCAGCAAGCTTTAATGTTACAGTCAGAATTTTATTGGTTTCTGCTGCCAATTTTCCTGAATGCCATTGTCGCGCCACTCTAATTTTAAAGTCATGTCTCTACTAACAGGAAGTAGAATGTCTGTCATTAGCTTGACTCCTGTGTAACTAGCGTTACTCTATAGGTTTTTTAGAATATTAACATATGCTCTCTACCTATATTATAATAATATGATATTACAATAAAAATAATTTAGAGCATCAGCATGACAACAACAAGAACGTATCAGGACCCGCTGCAGTTTGCTTATTGCTGTGGAGTTCGAGTTGAAGATGCCATCATCCATCTGCGTCAACCAACCCACTGTCATCTGGACAAAGCAGGCAGCACTGTGAGGATCATGTTCTTTGATTTCTCCAGTGCATTAAACACAATTCAGCCTGATTTGCTTTGTCAGAAACTCCTGAAGATACAGGTGGAGCACTCAACAATCGCCTGGATCAATGACTACCTGACCAACAGACCACAGTTTGTGAAACCAGGTGGTCAGCAGCACAGGAGCACCACAGGGGACTGTACTCTCACCATTCCTTTTCACTCTGTACACCTCAGACTTTCAGTACAAATCAGAGAAATGTCATCTGCAGAAATACTCAGATGAATCTGCTATTGTCGGGTGTATCAGAGATGGACATGAAGCTGAATACAGAGAGCTGGTGGACCGCTTTGTGACATGGTGTGGAAACAATCGTCTTACCTTGAATGTGAACAAAACATACGAGAAGATTGTTGATTTCAGAAGAATCAGGGATAAGTCAAACACTGTTTCCATCATGGGAGAATAAGTGGAGGTGGTTTTGGAGTATAAATACCCCGGAGTTCACCTTGACAACAAACTGGACTGGAGACTGAACAGTGAAGCCGTCTACAAGAAGGGACAGAGCAGACTGGACTTCTTGAGGAAGCTTAGATCCTTGAAGGTGAAGATCTTCTACAAGTCTGTTGTGCAGAGTGTAATCTCTTCAGTCATCTGTTGGGGTAGCAGCATCAGAGCCAGAGACTTTAAAACGATCAACAACCTGATAAAGAAGGCTGGTTATGGAATTATATTTCAGTCAAAAATCCAGAGAGAGATTTTTTCAACCCTCACCTGTGGGTATTCAACAAGGCACGCACGTAATTGCTCATGCGCGTGCGCGCATATTCAACAACACGCGCGTGTAGAATTCATCTAATGTGTATCCAACAACCCGAGCATGTGGATTTCACCTCAAACGCGCTCTACACGAAGCTTTCATACACGCGTGAGGATAAATCTTAGGAGAGGCTGTGCCCTCTAAAGGAAATTCTGCGCAAGTAACGCCCACAGGATCAGTGCTTTTTTTTCATAAGAGTTCACCAAACATCACATTACTTTTGGTATCCTACGAAAAGAAAAAAAAAACTCATATTGAATGTCATAATTTATATTCTGTTGTTAGTTCTTCATTCATAAAGGTAAATTTCTCAAATGCAAACCTCTGTTTTATACCTTCCTGAAAGAACTGAAACTCTTCTCCTTCACTTTCTTTAATGGAGAAAAGCACTGCAATTGCTTGAAAGGATATAATGAACTGATTGTGAACTTTTTACCCCTAACTCTTTTTAAAATGTATTTTTCATGTCATTTAATGTTTTTAGTTTTTCTTTTTTTCTCTGCTTGAATGCTACACCAATGTATTGTCCTTGCTATCTGGCATCCCCAAAGTCATGTTTTCTTTGTTTGACAAATGCCATTTTCTTGTATTGTTAAACTGTGAAAGAAATATAACCCTACTGATCCTGTGGGTGTTACTGATTTAAAAAGACCAATTACACAGGCTCAGTGCCGATCTTAGGCTCCTCCTCCAAACAGTCAAAAGTATTTTACACGCTCGCGCAGAACTTCCTTTCGAGGGCGCAGCCTCTCCTAAGATTTATCCTCACGCGTGTATGAAAGCTTTGTGGAGAGCGCGTGTGAGGTGAAATCCACATGCACAGGTTGTTTGATACTCATGAGATGAATTCTGTTGTTGAATATGCGAGCACGCGCATGAGCAATTACGTGCGTGCCTTGTTGAATACGCGCAGGTGAGGGTTGATCTCGATTGGGATCTTTGACTGAAATATAATTCCATAGCTGGTTCTGTTGTGGGGACGACTGTGGAGATGATAATGCAAAGAAGGATTCTTCATAAAATCAAGAAAATTACGGACAACCCTGAGCATCCTCTTCATGAGACTGTCATACAACAACAGAGCGTCTTCAGTCGGAGGCTTCTTCAGTTTCGCTGCAATACAGACCGCTACAGGAAATCCTTCCTGCCCACAGCCATCCTCATCTAGAACAACTCCTTAAATAATTAATTATATGAGCTATACCAACACTTAATTTCCCTCTGGGATCAATCAAGTATTTTTTAATTTGAATTGAATGTGCTACCAATGTATAGGCCTATTAAACAGGTAGGAGATTCTGATGACAAGATGTTGTGCCTTCATAATAGTGGGTTAGCTTCATATAATAAACAGGTAGGTTGTTCTGGTGGTTTTACAGAAGTTTTCGTCTATCATATACATTGTTGCAGGGCTGTGCATAACTGCTTAACTGCCACTTTGATTCCTACGGAGCCCCTAAGGCAGGCGTGTCAAACTCCAGTCCTTGAGGGCCAGAGTCCTGCGACATTTAGATGTGTTCTTGGTCCAACACACCTGAATCAAATGGTTAATATGCCTCCTCAGCAGGTAGCTAGGTTCTATGGGGTCCTGTTGATGACCTAATTATTTGATTCAGGTGTGTTGAAACAGAGACGTGTCTAAAAGTTTCAGGACACCGGCTCTTGAGGACTGGAGTTTGACACCTGTGCCCTAAGGGGACATGAGCAAAAAAACAACAAAAAAGTTGGTTTCTGGTGCGCACCACTTACTATCTTTTGCCCACCACATACTGACTCATGCGCGCCACTTTCTAACTTGTGCTTACCACTTAGTAACTTGTGCTCACCAGTTACTTTCTTGAGCGAAAACAAGGGCATCAGTTTATTTTTAATAATTGCAAAGGACAATAACCATACACTTGAGTGTGGTTTCAAGAATGCTGAGGACAATTATTGTTACTTATTCGTGTATACCTTGGTAGGCAAGGTTCTTGGTAGGCGAGGCATTGCCTTGGTAGGTGAGGTTCCTTGCCTATGAGGATATTGTCCTTCCTTGGTCAAAGAAAATGGTTAAATGGAACAGACTTACCTCACGTGACCACAGCTGCCCAAAGCCCGACTTTTGCTTACGCTCTGTTTACGTCCCGGCCATTGTAGCTACGCTACTATGCTACTACGTAGTGTAGCTAACCTGAACACCTAAGCAGATAACTGATTTGGATCTAAAAAACATTTTCCGATAGCTACAATTACTTGACTTACATTTAAATTGGAAATTATCTTCCGAAGTACCTGCTGCTGGCTCCTGATCTGGCATCTTTTCGAAAATACCGTGATGTATTCTGGGAAATTTTTGACCGAGGGAAGGCATCAAGGAACCTCCCATGTATCCTTGGTCAGTTAGCTAAACAGCAGACAAACGGAGGACAGATGCCTCGGTAGCACATGAACATTGGAACACGCCTCGGCGGTCCCTGATGACGTATCTCCAAGGCAACCGGGGCGGGACCAAGGCATCAAGGCGAGGTTCCTTGGCATTGAGAAACACCTCGTATTATCTACATAGAAAAGTGTACTGGCCACGCCTGCCTCGATTTGTGACCGCGCACAGGAAGGATGGGGGCCAGAGAGAGAAGAGCGCATCTCGGCTGGTGGAAGCTATCCGTTAGGAACTCCAACGCATGGCAGAACACGGACGGGCTTATAATATTTGTGGACATAGACATCAGCGTTGCTTTTTTTAATCCAAGAAAGAGAAGCTGAGGAAGAAACTGTTTAAATGTGTCTTGGAGCACTGCCAGTGAAATAAGTTAAGTTAATACATTTGTTTGAAGGCAGCATAAGAGTTGGATTGCCAATAGCCAACCAGAGACGAGAAGCTTGTATATTGTAAATATTAATGACATAGACTTGTGAGCCTGACGTTTCACCCTACCCACTCCTTCTGCAACAGAAACAGGAGCAAGAAAGAATTTTTTCCACATAAAATGACTCACAAGCAGTGTTGGGTAAGTTACTTTAAATTAGTAACTTAGTTACATTACTAGTTATTTCTTTCAAAAGTCACTCAGTTACTTTAAGTTACTCGTTACTTTCTAAGTAACCAGTTACTAGGGAAAGTTACTTTGTTTTTACTCAGAATTATCTTATTAATGTGTTGCTTCCCTAACTGGATAGCCAGCAAGGTTGCCAGTCTTCTGGCTTGCTTATATTTTAGCCCTATCCTGCCACAAGTGCACTACGCCACCTAATGGCCTGAATATAAAATGGCAGTGTAGCAGTGTGAGTGCAAGTGAATGATGAAATGAATGAAACTAAATTAGAAATTATATTGTCTATTTCATGTGTCACTTTTTTATCCGTCTGTTTTAATCTGGATAGAGTTTTAGGACCTCCACAGAGAGTAAAGTTCACCACAATATTCATGTCTTTTACAGACAGAAAGGAAAAATAATGTGCATATTTCCACAAGAGAAATCCCACGCCTGGACAGTGTTCGACTGCCGCCATGGTTCTTCAGCCTACGTCACTGCGTCGCCTGCACTTTTTACGTCCACCACGGAACTGGCATTACCAACCTGAATTTACTGTAATTTATTTATTATTTATTTGTATCTGATTTTACGTATATATTGGAGCACCTGTCTGCTGTTTAGTGTAGAATTAGTTGTATGTACAACCCTTGTCTATAAAGTTTGTTGTAAAAAAATAAAGTCCACCACGGAAACTGCAGTCCTTAGTTTCGGCACACAAAGTAACGAATAACGACCCTATTTAAATCCCAGTAACGATAAACGCGTTCCTGATTTTGGCAAACTAACTAGTTACCGTGCTCGTTATCACAATAATAATGTAGTTACTGTAACGCGTTACTAAGTTAGGACTAACGCATCACTAAAAAATGCGTTAGTCCCAACACTGTTCACAAGGCAGATAATTGTGCTAGAGACTCCAAGAAATTTGTTGAAATGAATGAATGAGATGAGTGAATGAGACCTTTAAAGTCACAATAAAAACTAACCATCATCCATTATCGAATCCAGTGGAGCAGCGGCTGTGGAAGGCCTCCCCCCATTGCTCTCCGGTTGGTTGCCATAAATGGCGTCTATTTGCTCTAGCTACTTCCAAGTTTTTCAGCTTGACCAGCTTTGCTGTTGTGGTCCTTCATTGTGCGGTAATTGGACTTCAACTTCAGTTTCTCTGCTTTGGCGAAAGCTGGTAGCCATGAGAAGGCATCAGCTCCGACACCTCCTTGAACTCCTTCTCGTCCTGAGTAGCTCCATCCAGCTCCCTCTGAATGTTCTATTCAGCCAACAAGCACAGAAAGGCCTGAACATCTGCAATTATTATCGCCATTCTGGTAAAATTCAACACACCTCAAGTTGCTGTAGCTGTGCTGACTATTGTTATTTGAGTCTGTCATCCTACGCAACCAGTGACTCCACCCTCTAGCCAATCAGGGACCAACAGACATCTGACGTCACTTTTTAGTACCTGCTTGGCCCTGATGGAACCACTGCAAAGTTTGTACTAAAAATGGGACTGGCTGTGCATTCACCATAGACAGTATGGGTATGGTGCATTCACTGATTGGATAAATGATTGGGTTTTTTGTTTTGTTTTGTTGTGGTCATTGTTCAGGACTGATTAAACAAAAAAATCGTTGGTTGTGGCCATTACACTATTCTTGTTCATCTGTGCTGAATTCTGATTGGACCACCATGAATTGGTGTTAACCAGTCAACATGGTCCAAGTAGTTACAAGGTTTCACTTCGAATCTGCTGTTGTAGTATTTCCAGGGACTCAGAGACCCCAGCTCTGTCAATGTCATCCTGCATCCAAATGTCTTACCTCTCCTGAATACCCTGCTGTTACTTTATCTAAAACAGACATAAAATATTTCAACAAACAGACATGTCTATGGCCTGCCTGTCGAGGCCCTCCAGTGGCCAGCCAGGTCTCCCTATTTGCAGCTATGGGCCATCTTGCCACAGATGACATTACAACTCTATGTTTCTGTTGTCCCACCAAACATCAATGGGATTTCTTCCCAAAAGTACAGTTCTACAACATTTCCACAACTCACTTCTGGTTCTTGGTTTTTTCGTCAGTAATTGTAGTAGTAAGGACTTTAGTGTGTAAATGTGAGAATGAATGAATAATGGAGTTGTGAAGTGCTTTGAGGGTCTCGAAAAGCGCTATATAAATGCAAGCAATTGTTTAGAGTCTTCCAGTTTATGCACACACACTCTTGCCCTTAAGGTTAATTTAAAGTTGAACAAGAGAAGATGCTGCTGTGATATGACATTGTATGTTTTTGACTTCAGCCAAATAATCATCTAACTATGTGTACTCCTTGTGGAGCACCTTATGATTGATGGAATGCCTTTCTGACAATCGCAGAGATTCAGCATTTCAAGTGTTTGTGAGCCTCTGTTCTTGTTAATTGTCCTGCCAGGTTTTCCATGTTTTTGTGCTTTGATGCCTGAACGTCCTTGTGGGCATTTAGTGATTGTGGAATATTTGTGTTTTATACATACATGTCTGCTCAAGGATCCAAGCTAAAAGCACACTTCCTGCTTGGTGTCGTGAACTCTGGAGTCTGGATCTTCAGCTCAACTGCTCTCACAGAGCTCAGTCATTTACACACACATCAATGGATCTGGGTAAAAACATGGAGTTCTGGACAGTGGAGTATGTTGTGGGGAAACTGCTTTTAAACCAATTTTAAAGTACTACAGTTTTTGTTGTTTTTATTACTATTATAAATATTTTTACTGACTGAGTCGGAATTACTATTATGGCTTTTTGTGACAGGAGAATTGATTTATGGGCTTCAAATAGTTTGACAAATAGTTTAACAAAATGCAAGAATAATTTCTGGAAATTCCGCCAATTTAGCTTTATCAAGGAGAATACAATAAAGCCAATGCCAAATAATGTTTGCACACAGAGTTTCTCTGCAGTTCATTGATTTACTATAGTTAATTAGTTACCAACAAGCTTTACAGATACTGGGTATTGCTGTGGAAACTCTACTAACAAAGACTGTGAAATTCAGTCTTGAATGGGATAAGGAGTATACACGACTGGTATCCAATCTAATTACGCTATATCCCAGTTATCTCAGTTGGATTCGAGATAAGAAGGATAAAAACTAATCTGTACTTTCTGTCAAAGCAAAATGGTAATGACTTGAACCCGATCCAACATGGAGTAGCTGCTCCACACAGAACCACTACCTTAAAGGAATCAAATATAATAGCAAAACAGGAAATAAGCCTAAGAACGAAAGCTTCATACATCTGGTTTATGTGGATGAATAAATAATCCCTGTATGGTTTCTAAACAGCTCTGAGTATTTCATTTGCTTGTGAAATCATATTCAGTATTTAGAGGATTAAACCCTGGATCGATTCAGGGAGGACAGCTATGGTAACTAAATGAGTCTTGTTGTTGATGGGCTTGTTTGCATGCATGGCTCAGTCAGTGCCTGAGGATCTATCTCTCACCTCACCTCCACAGTCAGCCATAATCCTGTTCCCAGACAGGCTGATGCCAGATCAGCAGTGACTTTGAGCAGAAGGGACCCCAGTCTCCACAAATTAAGGTTTGTGGTCTGAGGCTCAGACCCCCCAAGTAAGTCCAGGTTTTTTAAGGAAAAAAGCGCTTTGTAAAAGGATTTATGCCCATTAAACTTTTTCACATTATCTCACATACAACCAGAAACCTAAATGCATTTATTATGGTGTTATGTTGTAGACCAGCACAAAATGGTGTGTAGTTGTGAATTTGAATAAACATTGTGCTAGGGCTGGGCAATAAACCGAAAAAATTTACCGAAACTTAAGACTGTAACCGACGTCATTTTGCCCATGTCGGTATATTCTGTGTTTTGAAAAAATCAAAAGATGTGTGAAGTTCTGCAGTACTCATGTCTCTTTAAGAGGCTGACTGTACTACGTGACACACTGAATGGAGTGGAGTCACGTGTCTTGTGAATCCATCCCAGAGCAGTGTTGCCAACTTAGCTTCATTTAACATGTTTTTAGACCAATTTAGTAACTTTTTTTCAAAAAAGCTACAAGTGGCAATACCTATCAACTTTTTGGGTGTTATTGGACACCTTTGGAAACTTTCCCATAAAGCATGTATCCTGGTTACTCTTTTCACTGAGCAGCGGTGCTGCAGGGGGCTCCTCTCCCATTCTCAAAGCAGGCGGCCAGTCTGCGGTCTGCAGATATTTACCCCGCTGAGTCCAGAATGCTAATTAATTGCAGATGGTGGAAGCTACCGCTGGCTGATCCTACCCATGTTTAAATGTTGCAAAATAACTTACGTTTAATGAGATTGGACAGACCCTGCGAACACGTATTTTTAAGTCCTATCATGTATGGAGTCCCACATAGATGGATTTAGACTGCGGCTTTGACCGGATCATTCTAACACAAGAATATGCTGTGATCTAAACTGTTCCATTGAAGCTCTGGTTGGATGTTTAGGGTCGTTGTTCTGCTGGAAGGTAGCCTCCACTTCAGCCTCAAATATTGCTGGATCTAAGAGCTCTTCCTTCAGGATTGTCCTGTATTAAGATGCATCCATCTCCCCATCAACTTCCTTATCCTTGCTGAGGAAAATCATCCCCACAGAATTATGCTGCCACCATGCTGCTGTTTTTCACTCTGGCCAGGGTGTGTTCAGGGTGATCATTCACACAGTCATGTTGCACGTTTGCAGTCTCTTCTCCATGGCTTGTGGCAAACTGCAAGCAGGACTTCCTGATGCCTTGATTTTCTTCTCTGCATCCATGTAAACAGCCCACTTGGACTTGACTGACAAAAACATTCATAACATTTTAGCTCGACTACATAAGTTCCATTCAGACATATACAGTTTTAACTGAAACATTTTAGCGGGCAGTAATGCTCAAGTTTACACGATGTCTACAAAGAAGAGGAGAAGAACAAAGGAATTAAAGTTAGGATTAAACTCACCAGAACATTGATGGTGTTTTTTGTCCTGGTTTGCGCTGGACAAACAGCAAATCTTCTCATACTGTATTTCTTAAAAAGAAACATTGCCATTGTTTTCCTCTCCTTTACATGATCTGGCACTGTTTTTTTAAATCTTCTATGTGTTCTGTGCCACCCTTTGACAGGAAGTATTATTTTTCCTAGTGGGACTCCCAGTCAGCACCGTCAAAAAAATCTGGGCTCCATGCGGGTTGCAGAGAGTCCATGCAGACATAGTCACACAGGCTTTATGGTTAGGCAGACAGGAGACCAAACTGAGGTATCGATTAGCTTTCAATTGCTTTTTTGTACCCCTCTTCTATAGAAAGATTTGTGCTTATTAATTACATACAGATAGATTCTATTTATTAATTAGGTTACTTCTGAATGCTGAGTTGGTTCGACTCAGTTTTACCTGTTATCTTTATTGTTATTATTTTGTCATGCACTACTTTGTGTTTGTCTACAACATAAAATGGCATTGTAGTTAGTGGCTGTAAAGTGACAAAATGTGAAACAGCTTAAAGGGATATGGGTATTTTTCTGATGCATTTTATGAGGTGAACTGCTCCATAATGAGCACGAGCTGCTAGATTAGTCTGAAAATTCACTGTGGATTTGATATATGCTTGAACTATCAGTTAAAAGCATTACTTGCTGACAGTTCTTGGCAAATTGATAAAGAAACAGAGGACCAACAGAGCCCACCCTGGATTAATGGTGATTCCTGCTGTCACAAAGACTGGCTTGTTTAGGCTGGCAGAGCTATATGCTGCAGTAGTTAGGAACATTTCCTTTCAGTAAAATCCTCTCATATCACATCTACTGAGCCCTTTCTGACTGATTGTATGTTTCTTTCTGTATGTGGGGGGTCAGGTGCTTCGGTTTCCTCACACAACCCAAAAACATTCAGTTTAATTGGTGAATGTAAACTGACTTAGAGTGTAAGCATACATGGCTATGATGGACTGGCAGCTACTTTAGGGTGTGCTCCACCTCCCACTTAATCACAGCCAGACTTGGTTCCATCCCACCCCCACTCACCACTATGCAAAAACCTTGAAAAGGATTAAGAGCAGTTAGAAGAAGGGTGGAAGGAAAATGGGAAGGATGTTCTTAAAGGTGTTTGAGATTAAAAAGCAGAATTATTGTGTAAAACATTTAACAATACATTGGGATTAAGCTAAAGGTAGAAAGAAATCTGAATGTCACAGACAGACAGAAAAAAAGGCTAAACTGTTAAGAGTATTCTTCACCAACACACATTTAATCAGAAAAACACTGATGAATAACTGTGCTGAGCAAAATGAAAGACAGACATGGCAATTAATTCAACCAATACCAACTGTATTCTAATAGAGGGAGCTGAATACAAAATAGAGGGACTGGTGTGACGATGTTTTCAATGCCTGCTCACTAATCCTTGCACCTTCACATCTTCTCAATGTCCTTCTTGACTATATGTCTCGAGAGGAACCATTATCTGCAATGCTTTCAAACATCTGAGTGGTCTCTTACTGAGGAGGAGTTAATGTCTGCCCACTATCCTGCTGGTCAGCTGTGATTCTGATGAATCCAATAAATGTTGATGTACTAAAAAATTGAAGGACATCGATCTACAGCATGATTACGCATACTGAGCACTTACAATCTTTAACTAAGACATTCCTTTTAGCTAATGATCACAAAAAGCAGTTCCAGTTATGACTCAATCAATGATTGAGATACTGAAGGTATGTCTAGAGCGGTTTTCAGACAGAAGTCCTGGTATATTTGCGGACAATTCCATCCGGTCTTTAACTGGAGTTGTGTTTTCAAACACGCCACTTTTTTCCGGAACATTGACATTCGGCTGCTTTCACACAGCAAGAAATGTACCGGAGGATCCTGATGAATGTCGAGGGGGTGGGGGTGAGTGGGGGGTTGTATGTGGATATGACGTAAACTTAGTGCGGCGGGCGTACGTCATTTCCCCAAACAAAGGGATCATTGCAAAGATGGTAGACGAAACAGCAGATCTACTCGCAGTGCTCGTCTTTGTGATGTGTGCAATTTTGCGCACATGGAAACGCTTAAGAAACATCAACGAAGAAGCTTAAAGGAAAATTGTGACATTTATACGTCATCAACGTGTGCGCTCACAGCGTTCCCTGCCCCCCTCCCCTTTCTCCCACCGCCCCACACCCCTCCAGCTTTCCCGGAACATTACCTGACTGTCTGAATGCAACAGCATACCGCGAAAAGTCCGTTCTTGTTACTAGGTCTTCAGCCGTAAAAAAAAACGGTAAAGGGTATCCAGACAAAGTCAGGAAGATTGCTTTCAGACACAAAAGCAAAACAGATTAAGTCCGGAAAATAACCGTTTTTCATGGCCTGTTTGAAAGGGGCTTAGGGATGCTAGGTAGTTGCATTCAGGTTGCTGAAAGCATAGTGAAGGAATACAGAGAAGAATATTCAACACGGCGAGGCTGCCTGTGAACTGATACACTTTTACACATGTTTTACTTGACAACACCATAAAGTTCTAGTTCATGAGAATGATATACTGAAGCAGATTGTCTCCTTGAAAACATAAAATGATTTGTTGGACAGCAATCACTCCTGAAAAACACCATAAGCCCATCTGTACCAAACTTTACACTTGCAATCAGGCAAGTGGTGTCTCCTAGTAACTGTTGAACCTAGACTCATTCACTGGATTGGTATTCAGAGAGGGATGACTCAGCACACCAGAGAACATGTCTCCATTGCTCTGGAGTCTATTAACTGCATGTTTTACACCACTGCATCTGGTACTTTGCACTATACCTGGTGATTTAAGGCGTAGACGCAGCTGCTCGACCATGGAAGCCCGTTCTATGAAGCTTTTTTTGCACTGTTCTTGAGCTTATCTCTAGGCCACACGAAGCTTGGAGGTCTGCAGTCACTGATTCTGCTCTAAGTTTGGAACCTCTGTGCAGTTTGTCCCTCAGCATCACTGACCAAGCTCTGTAATTCTACATGGCTAACCACTTTTTGACTGATATACTGCTATCCACTTATCACACTGCCCTTTAACTGTGGAATATTGAGCAGTGATGAAATTTCACAACTGGACTTTTTGTTCCGGCAGCATTTTTTCATGGTACAACGCTGGTATTCACTGAGCTCCTGAGAGGGACCCAATCTTCAGAAATGTTTGTAAAATCGGTGTGCATGTGTAGGTGCTAAAGATTACACAACTTTGGCCATAGAAGTTATTGAAACACCTGGATTCAATAATTTGGAGGTGTATCCCAAACCTTCTGGCATATAGTGTAAACTACTGAACATAAATGTTCTTTAAGAGAAACAATCTGGCAAACCATTGAACTGCTTAATCAAAGAAAGCACACAACATGGTAATATACTTTGAACTTAGCAATATTGTCACACTGAGCTCATACTATCTGTCTTAAGGGTGAACAGATGTGTCTCACTTTCAGTGTGTCCCTTCAGTGAGTCAGCAAAGCTGTGAAAACATTCAGAAAATAAACCATTGCTCCCATCAGACCAATGCCAGTCCCTCCTGGGTTCTACCCTGCTGCTGAGGATCTACTCCCCATCTTCCAGAACTCAACACACAAATCTGTCTATAACGCAAAATCAATTTCACCTCCTGACATTTTGTCGGGGTCTTTTTTCTTATTGGATGCTGGGAGATAAGCTGCACTTCCTTGGATGGACAAGCCGAGTGTGTGAGCAGAATCCAATCATGAACACCAGGGCAAAAGAGCAAACCATTTGGAAAAAGATAAACACAAACTGGTCTAATCAATACAGTTTCCATCAAGTCTCATTAAAACAGTCTGGATCTTTAAATGTATTTGACGTAGCAGGGATGAAACGTGCTACAAGTCAGATTATAGAGGTGAGTCTTCTTTTATTTTCAGGACACATATGGAGTGGGATTCACCATTGCTCCAAAGCATGCCTAGAATTTTGATCAAGCACTCCTGTCAGACCTCACCAGCTTATGTTTAGCATAAATCTTCCCCAAGAGATCTTTCTCTTTCAAACATTCCATAATGTGGTTGTCTTTTCATGATCTGCTATTTAAGGAAAGCACTAAAAGATCAACAGCCAATACTGAGGATGGAAAGTGAGGCATTCTATTGTCCACTTGTTAGATGGGGGCAAAAAGCAAGAACACACTTAAAAAAACATTTACTGTTTCTGGTCAGGTCAGAGAGAACCCAAGGAGGTCTGCAGAAAGGCCACATGGAATGTTTGTATAAATGTATTGAAATGACTTCTTGTTAAGTGCCTTGAGATGACATCTATTGTGAATTGGCGCTATATAAATAAACTGATTTGAAATTGAATTGAAAGTTGGATTCCATGTGTTGAAAAGACATTCAATTCAGTGGAATTAATACTTAAATCAATGACATGCCTGAATTAGGAACCTCGTGGGGTTGACTTGTCAGCTTGATTAGATTCAGGAGGAAAGTGGGTTGATGAGTAAACACGACATCATCAATATTGTATGAGACTGCACATGGAACCGTTTCTTTCTTTAATGTGTGTAAGAGATCTGGGTCAAATCCTCTTAATACTCTGTGATGAATACAACCTATTTTTCCTTCTTGGGATTAAGCTACTACACAAAAACATTAAAGAGATACAGATAGCAGTTAAAAGCAAGAATTTTTGATAAAAGTGAACTAACGGCATGTCCTCGTACAGCAGGGCAACAGCGAAACCAGAGTTGACAGATGATGACAGAGATGACAATGAAGATCTAAATGTCAAAAAGAGAAATGCTAATACCTGAAACAGTGAGGAATCAACAAGGATTCTAAAGCCAGGGGAAAAAGTGACAAAAGTCTACCTTGTTCAAGTGTCGCCAGACCACTTCAGCTGTGCCGTTGGGTCCTGGAGCTGCAGGGTGCTTGTGTTTCCCCCATGAACTGAAGCAGATGTCACAGAGACACCTGCTCTGGCTCAGCCTCCTCCTCCGCTGCCTGCCAGGCCTGGGTATCGGGGGTCGCCACCCTGCCCCAAAACACACGAATCCCTCAGCCCCCTGGTATGCTATTGTCTTAAGCACTGCTACGGATTTATGGACCCATTAGGACATTTTCACACATTTCCAGTGTGTGGTGCTCCCATTATATGCTGTAAACTTAGGGTGACATTTATAAATTTGTATTTAAAAAGGTTAGCGACACAGGTGTCAGTGATGCAAAAATAAGTCTGTGATTGCTTTGATAAAAAAAACCAAATTAGTGGTAAGCATGGAATAAAATTCTAAGGAGCTTACAGTGTTTTATTCAGGAAGGGTGGGGGTGCACACGTGTCGTGGTGGCTGGCCATCTGTTTGGAGATGTTTCATGGTGGGCCTGCATCAACGGCCCATATGACTGACTGACAGTGTGGTTGTCCAATCTCAGCTGTTTAAAGAGGGAGATTAGGGGCTGTGGGGCGAGGGATTTCTCTGACGCTGGACTCAGAATTATGCAGTCTTCATGAGTGTAAAAAAAAGTCTAATGTTGTGTAACTTGGCAGTGATGGGTGAGCACAGTTCTCAAGTCTTAAAATGCTGTTTTAATCAGGCAAAGGCACGGGGAACACTGACCTACATTCATCCTCATCTGAATGACAGATGTCCTAAGCGCCAGAGTAGGGAGATGTGTTTATTCTTATGTGATTACATCTGCACACCAGTAACTTCTGCAGTAGCACCATGTCTTTTATGGAAGAAATTTGTGTTGTTAAGTTCTTCTTCCAGCCTAAATTAGATCTAGAGGGATGAGAGAGATTTGAAAAATACATGCAACAAAACCAATGTTTCTAGAACAGTGGTTCCCAACCCTAGACATTGCAAGGGATCTGCACAATTTTGAGTGTTATGAGGTTACCAAAATTATATTGGTAAACATTACATTAAAAAAATCCAAAAGACATAAAGAAAATTGTTTACATAGTTTACAGTGTAAAAAAGGAAGAATAAGAACAAAAACCTACAATTGCTGTTTATTTTTTGCAACTAAAAGTTTGTAATTAATCACTTTTAATGCATGTATGTGGGTAGGAGTTGGGGTTGGAGGGTCCCAGCTTGTTTTGGACACAGGCAAGGGAGTCCTTAAGAAAAAGCATTGGGAACCACTGTTCTAGAACAACTCAAAAATGTTATTTTCTATTTAATTTTTGCCTCTACAGTAGAGTGATTACTACTCAATCAGTAGTGTCTCTGTTTACAGTAACCTTCTAAAGTATTCATATTAATGGTGTATGGGTGGCTGTGGCTGCTGAAGGAGGAGCCGCTGCTCCCGACCTCTCCTGATCTCTAGCCTTCTTCTCTTTTCTCATTTTCTTTTCTTAGCTTTTTTCTTAGTTACTTTATACACCCAGCCTCTGGAGTCACTGTATTAGACTTTCTGAAGGACTGTGGATTACCAAAATGGACTTTGAGAAACTGCTCTATAGAATTCAAACAATCGAGACGAAGTTACACCATCTTCAGATTAATTTTGATCTAAATACTGGATATGGAAATGAGACAACTTTACCGATGACTACACGCAAGGAAGAAGAACCAGGCCGCCCGGTTTTATCTCGGTCCAACAGTCACGCGCAGAAGCCACAAAACAACGCCACTCCCTCAAAACAGAAGAAACACTCCCCCTTGAATACCACTGAGAAACAGATTCGCAGCCCTCAGTTCCCTGAAAGACAACACGGCCCCTGGGACCAGTCAAGGTCACCAAGCGTAATCCACCCACATGAAGCGGACACATAAGAAAGCAAGAACCCCCCCAGCAAAAGTTTTCATCATTCATGACGGATAAAAAATGGTATCGAAGATTTTTGTAGCCAGAACACTAGCGTTATCAGCTGCCCCAAGAACACAGTGCGAGAAATATCAGAAAAAATCCAGAAAACTTTAGAACAACACCCTAACCTGGAAACGTGTGTTATCCACACAGGTGTAAATGATGTAGCCAAAAAACAACGTGAAATTCTCAAAACAGACTTCTCTGATCTACTACAGAGACTTGACGAACTTAACATAAACATCTTTATCAGCAGACCAGTCCCTGAAGGGAATGATGAAAGGTACAGTAGACTTCGCATGCTCCATAAATGGTTGAAGAGAAAATCTGTTGAAAAATCAATCCTTTTTATTAATTACTTTAAAATGTTTGGATGTGCAAATCACTTGTTCAAGATAAATCAACATTATCTTACAGAACAAACATTTCCCCCCCACACACCAAGTGACATCATCAGCCCAGACAGCTGCCCGGACAGACAGAGAACAAACATTTCCAACAGCGAGCAAAGATGTACATCGTTCAGCAAAGTGTTCTTCAAGTATTCCAATGAGATCAGACTCATCAACACATAATGACTCTCCGTTTAGAGATTTCTCACATAGACTGAAAGCACAAATTAGAATTGGGTCACAACTAACACTGAAACTTGGACTACATCAGGCCTCTGGGACTGACTGAATGTATTCTGCCCATGCACCAACTGGTAATAACAGACATCTGATATAAAAGGGAACCAGGCAGCAATTCTACTCCCACCGTCTCCCAGAAGTCGTCCAGCCACCCGGCAAATATCCTTCAAGTCATTACAAGCAAGAGAAAACAAAAAACTAAAGCCAAACGCTTTTATATTAAAACTAATCTGAAATTGATCACCTGTCAGAGGGTTCAGCTACCCATCATCAAACCACTTAAGGCATACTCCGCAACTTTCATGATATTTGCTCTGTGTCGCCCTCTTCAGGCTTGCTGCGCAACATCACTGTCGTAAAATCAAATCTCTCTGACGCTCATAAGAGGCATGTTTCAGTGGTTGCTTTCCAAATCGTTTGCACAAACAACAAACAAGTGCCATTTCAGTTCGTAATCGACTCGGTTGTATAATTCAAATGACTACTGTAAGGCAAACTGTGAAAACTATGTTCAACCACCTCCACACATTGAATAAATAGATTTCTCAGGACTGTATAACAACATCATGCCAGACCAAACACTATAACCCCAGTGAAATCATTGATTACTTACCTATCCATTAACAGCACAGCTAACTCTGCGTCCGTAGTACATGACGTTTGCTCCAAAAGAACTCTCCAACGAGTAAAAAGCCGGCCCAATATTTACTCTGGTCTTTGCTCTCTCTCTATCACGTTCTCTTTTTCTTGTTCTAGCTTCTTCTGATATGGGATTTCACGGTCTCTTTGGTGGATCAAGGCAAGGCAAGGTAATTTTATTTTTATAGCACACTTTCAACAGCAGGGTAATTCAAGGTGCTTTACATGATTTGGTGATTTTAAGAAACAAAAAACAAACAAACATGGAATATAACATTAGAAATTAAAAGAAACACACATTACACATGATACACAATAAAGCAAGAGAAAGATCAATAAAGCAAGAAAGCATGAACACATTTCATACATATGACATCAATCATCTACTCAAAGGCAATTCTAAACAGATGGTTTTTTAGTCTCAATTTTAAGCAGTTCAAAGTTTCAGCATCATTAGTGAAAAATGTGAAAAAAAATGCCATTTTACATTGCATTAATCAGAGATAATCAACAGCTTTCTTCTGAGTTTGGCCCTTAGGACACAACTTCTGTCCAGACTATTTCACCATGGCTGATCAATGAATCTAAAGCAATCTTTTTTCCAGCAAATAGTATCCAGCTGTAGGGCATCTGAGAAAGAAATTCCCAGATGCCCAACTCTAGAACATTTTCCTCTTGAGGTCAAATACTGTTTGCTGATTTGATTTTAATTAAATAAGAAAACAAACGCACTTACAAAATCGCGGGGTAACCAGGGACCAAGGAGACCATCAAACTTAGGAAAACGACAGGGAAGATTGACCAGGGAAGATAGACGGGCGACAGGGAAGGCAGGAACCAGGCAGGGAAGAAATGAGGACGAACCAGCGAGTTGTGACTGAATGAGAGCTGAATATATACTGAGGAGGGAATGAGGAAGTGACAGAGAAGACCAATGACCAATTAATGGAAGCAGATGCAGGTGAGGGCAATGAGTGAAACTGGGTCAAGAGCATAGTGGCAAGGAGACAACAGGAAAAGGAAGAAAGGGCAAGGGAGACAGAAAACTCTTAAGGAACTAGAAACTGAGATAATATGTCTAGGGAGGAATCTAAGGGGAAGTTAAGGAAACACTGGAGAACAGAAGGAAGCAATAAATAAGGAAACTATCTAAAGAGAAATACAAATAAGAAGGTGGACACAGATGCAAAAGGGTGAAAAACATCTAAGAGCAAGGAGAAATACAGAAACAAGGAAGTCCCAGAAATAACTAATAAAGACAAGGAATAACCTGACATGATAATAGAACTAAATAAGGAAAAGAACTAACAAAACACAAACCCCTAAGAACTATGACAGTAATTTATTTCCACGATAAATGCAGTTTCATACTGAGAATGTTGGCATAAGGAGCATTCAGTTATTCATTAAACCTTAAAATGTTTAATTATAGATTATGTAATTTAAATGGAAATGGGTTGGTCAACCTTCATGATCTTGTGTTTTGTCTCTTCATTGAGAGATTGAGAGAACATCTAGATGAATGATCGGAGTAAGATCTGCTGTTTTGTCCAGAGCAAAATCTAGCAGTTTCTTTGGATGTGAAAAGGTCTTGAACTTGTTCTTGTTCATCACAAAACAAGAAAATCAGTTTTTTACTTGTGTTTTAAAGTTTTGTTCAAAACCATGTGGTTGTCATACCTGCCAAACTTCTACATTACCTGTCTTTATGTATCTCTTTCCCTCTTTATCATTACTTTTCCTTTTCATATTCTCTGAAGTTATGCATCAAACCATTTCCTGATCATATTTATCCTAATACAGCCATGAATCTTACTACCTTGCGGTCAGCTCTGTGTATTATAAATCATCATTCATCCAACATGTGATAGGGTAGGGTTATAATTGATATTAGCTGAGAAAAAAGGAAACATGTCTTTCAGGAAGAAGCATTCGTGCGTAGAAATCTGCTAACTTTAAAGGAGGCCAGACCTGTGGAAACCATTTTAACCCATGCAAATACTCCTAATAAAAATAAATAATAAATCAAAATCTTCTTTAAAAGATCTCCTTTACTAGGAGACATTGAAAGCTTACTGAGCTATCAGGATGGCTGCACTGTATCACATGCGAGATGGGAGTTTATTTTTCCATTTTGTCTCCTGCAGTGGATTTACAGGGGAAAAAAAGCTATGATGTGAAACTGCGGTGCGTTTGATCCTCTGTGTATGTTTATGATGTGAAATCTGACCTTGTCTAAAAGGTGAAGAACAACAGCACAGGTGTGCAATGTGATAGATGGGGTCTTGTTTCCAGTACGCCTACAGATTAGTCAGGCTTTTACGCAGCCAGATTTCTGTTGGGATGAATGAGGCAGTTTGATCATTTGTCACATCAAAGAGGGAAAAACCCCGTGAGGAACGATAGAGTACAAGCCAAGACACAAAAGGTGACGGCAACAGAAAACGAACCACATTGCAAACATAATGTCTTTAAACATCATGGCAGCTATTTATGCTACTTAGTATTTACCCCCTTACACATTTCTTCAGTTTTTACTTTTTTGTCATGTTATCAGACCAAGATAACATGAATAACCCCTTTTTTAAAAATGGTAATTCTATTTATTAAGGGAAACAAGATATTCTAAACTTAATAACTGATTTTTCCACCCTTGGCAGCAACTCAAGTGTTTGTGGGCACCGATTATTTTACATCACTGTGGAGGAAGTTTGGTCCACTCTTTTTTGGCAAGTTGTTTAATTCAGCCATATTGGAGGTTTTCCATCATAAACAGGCTGATTAAGGTTAAACATGTCAATATGATGTGCTTTTTCAAAAATGCTATTACTTTTTTGCCATGTGTAACGGGATACATACCTTTTGTTTAGTCCCAAATTTGTCTTGCTCTTTTGGTCAGCCGGTGTTTTGGTCTTGAAACTCTTTCACGGAGGCCATTTTTACCCAGACTCTTATTGTTGACCTCTGACCTGAAGTGAGGTGGGTGGGGAGTGCTTGCAGATGTTGTTCTGGATTCTTCTGTGACTTTCTTGATGAGTCATTGAAGCACTCTTGGAGTAATTCTGGTAGAGTTGTCACTCCTGTATTGGTAAGCTTCACTACTGTTTCATGTTCTCTCCATGTAGATAAGGGCTGTCTATGTTTCTGTTAGGTCCCAAAGCCTTCGAATTGACTGTGTAATCTTTTTCACATTGATGAATGGTTCATCTGGTTAATAACAGTTGATTAATTTTTAACAAGGGGACACTTACTTTGTTGCATAGGGTCAGCTTGGTTTGGAAAGCTTGTTTTCCTCAATAAATGGAACCCTTGTTTGAAAACAACTTTTTCTATTTACTTGGTTTTTCTTTGATATTAAAATATGTTGTCTGATATGAGACATTTCAGAGTAACAAAACAGCAAAAACAGAAAAAAGGCAAATACTTTTTCACACACTGTAATGTATTTTATGCCTTTTAAAAAGGAGAATATTTCCTTAATTTGTTGGGCAAAGAAGTCTTTTGTGCCTGCTGGTCCTTCAGAGGTTAAACACTTAGAAAAATGAGAGAAATGCTGGACAAGTCATGTTTTGTAAGCTCATATCCTCTCAAAATCTGCTTAGTATATCATCGGGAAACAGAAGTATGGCACAACTGCAAATCTTCCAAGACACGGCTGTCCACCTAATCTGACAGGAAAGCATTAATAAAAAAGCAACTAAGAGGTCCCTGGTAACTATGGAGGAGCTGCAGATGGATCCTACATCTAGGCCTGTCAAAATAAACAATAAATCAATTAATCAAGTGATAAATTCAAGTGAGCACAATCATTTTTCCAGTCTCAGTTATTTCTATTTGCATGCTTGTTTGTTTTCCTCATGTGTCTCCCTCTTTTTATTAAAGAGACTGGATGAAAAAAGGTATATATGGTCCATATATCCGTAGTGGCAGAGAAAAATAGGATGTCTTCTTTTATAGTGTTTTTGCTGTTAGTTTGCACTTTTTGTTCACAAAACTCCTAAATGGTAGTTTTGCCTTTGTTTCTTGTCTGAGCCAAGTGATTACAGAGTTCATCCATTTTTTTATCGTTTCAGGTGTTGTGTTAACTTATATTGGATATTAAAAATGTCTTCCAGTTGCAGCGGTAAATGTTCTTTAGAAATTAAAGGCCATTGATTTTTCAGAGGGTGTACATGTATAATTATTACATTAGTTGAAAATGGTCTCAAAACGACAATATTAACGTTTAACGCAATAATTACTGGGGCAATTTACTGTCCAGCTAAATTTCTTGTCGTGACAGGCCTACCTACATCACCATCATGACAGCAGAGCTCCACAGCTTAGGTGGGAGACATTTTAAAAAGATAATGATTAGTTGTGTTCTCAACAAATTTGGCCAAAATGGAACAGTGTTAAGAAAAAAAGCGACTGTTGAGACAAGATAAGTAGGGGACACATAAAAATTTGAAAGAAGGTGCTCTGATTCCGTGAAATGAAATTTCACTTCACCATGAATCAATAACATTGTAAAAACATGGTAGTGGCAGCATGATGTCGGGGAATGCCTCTTTATAATGAACAGGGAAGCTGGTAGTTGTTGATAAGAAGATCGATGGAGCTAATTATAAAAACGCCCCATGGGTAAAACAAAACTTCCGTTTTTCAGAGCTAAAGAGCGGATATTATTGTTATTATTTTGTTATTGGACTCTTAAGAGGTGCACTAAAACATTCTAATTTGGGTTGTGGAACTAAATATTTTATTTGTGTATCTAATGTCTTATTGGTCATTTAACCTCTTTACTGAAATATTTGGAATACATTCATATTATTTTCCAATCAAGAGTAAAGTGTGATTCTTGTGGATTGGAGGTTTCTAAAGCTCTTTTATAGTCACTACTACCAAGCTCCTTATCAGAACCAAAACCAGAACCATTAATTAAAGTCAATGTAATAAAATTAAAAGCACCAGTATCACAAAAACACTTAACGTGTATACTCCAGTCTTTTGTTTTTAATTTAATAGATAAACTCTCGGTTTGCTCCACCTTTTCTAGGTTTTGTGTCCATGTGACCTATAGGATTTTCGGCAACTGTCATACATAGAAACAAATATGCCAGCTGTGAGCACGGTGCACTCCGACACACATTTGTCGTGACCGGGGCGGTATGGAAGAAATTTATTTTGCGGATCCTCCATGAAGCTATACTTTACGTGTTAAAGAGACATCTCCGCTTTGATGTCTTGTAAACAAGAACAGCTGCGCTGTCTGTGCTGTCTATGAATGGATGAGAACCAACCACTGGGCAGCAGCTCCGGGAAGACCTCAGATGAGAGAAAGGCTGTCATATTCTATGCATCACACCAGTCAGTGTCAGTACGCTGATTGGTATGCTGATTGAACCTGACATTTTCATCAATCTATGATTGCCCCCTGGAAGACCAGGAGAGAAGGTGAAAAGTGGACAGGTCCAGGGAAAAAGGATGGTCGGTCACCCTACTGTTGATGTTAAAGTAAGCTAATTAGCTTACAGAGGTGACTGTCTCTCTTCGTCACTAACCACAGCATGCTTTCTTTTAAGATGCTCGTCCATTACCGTCGTACTGCCATAGAAAGCAGGTTCTACCTTACAGATTTTGCATTAACCTGTTTCTCTTGAATTTTTAGGAAATACTCTCAAACTTTCAGGCTACGCTGCCGGCTCACCGTGATACTGGCTTTTTTGGTGACACCACGGCTGGCCTCGATAGCCACTATTGCGCATGTGCGTCAAGGGCAGAAAGGCAGAACAAGCAGCGAAAAGTACAGTGGCAGTTTTAAGACAAAAGCAATGCTAAAAAAATAAACCAGGACGTCCATTATTACATTTGTGGCCCACAATTTTGGTTGTCAATGTTGTCGAGGCAAATCGACTAATAATGGCAACATTGGGTGAGGCAAGGCAATTTTATTTGTATAGGACACTTTCAACAACAAGGTGATTCAAGGTGCTTTACTTGATTAAGGGGTAAAATAAAAATAGCAGTAAAACACAGACAAAGCATATAAAACAAAAACAGCAAGATAGCAAGAAGCATACACAAAACATATGATACATGAAAACACTACTCAAAGGCAGCTCTAAACAGTTAAGTTTTTTGTTGTGATTTAAAAGAACTCAGTGTTTCAGCAGCTTTGCAGTTCTCTGCAACTTAGTTCCAGATTAGAGGAGCATAGAAACTGAAAGCTGCTTCTCCATTTTTGGTTCTGATTCTAGGGATGTTGAGTAGACTGGAATTCGAGGACCTGAGTGGTCTGGGGAGGTTGCAATAGTAACAGTAGATCTTCAACATACTTTGGTGCCAAGTCATTCAATGATTTATAAACTAGTAAAAGTATTTTGAAGTCTATTCTCTGAGCTACAGGGAGCCAGTGTAAGGACTTTAGAACTGGGGTGATGTGCTCTACTTTCTGGTTCTAGTGAGGAACACGAGCAGCAGCATTCTGGATCAGCTGCAGCTGTCTGATTGACCTTTGAGGCAGACCTGTGAAGACGCTGTTGCAGTAATCAATCCTACTAAAGATAAACGCATGGATGAGTTTGTCCAGGTCCTGTTGAGACATCAGTTCTTTAATCCTAGAAATGTTCTTCAGGTGAAAGAAGGCTGGCCTTGTTATTGCCTTTATGTGACCATGGAGGTTCAGGTCTATGTCCAAACTCTGATTGTAGGTGATTCCTCTGTTAAGGACGTTCAGTGGATGTGTGGAAAGAACACCAAAGTCCTCTGCTTTCCAAAGGATATGGTCAGTGACATGCAGAAGAGGATTATGAAAACTGTGACTAAATATCCAACAGTGAAAAACATCGCTCTCCTCACAGGGTCGAATGATGTGTCCAAGCAACAATCGGAGGTTCTGAAACGGGACTTCACTGGATTATTGAACACATTGAGCTCGTTGGATGCAGCAGTATTCATCAGTGGACCTTTACCACCCATCAGAGGAGGAGAAGAAAGATTTACCCGTCTTTTGGCATTAAATAAGTGGATTTTATCTGCATGTGCAGACAACAAACTGCAATTTATTAACAACTTTCAGATTTTTGGGGAGCATAGACATTTTTTTAAGGCAAATGGATTTAGTTTGATCAGGTCAGGTGTAAGACTGTTTACCTCCAATATTTTCTACTTCCTGCGTCATCCCTCTGTGGTTGGAGCCAAAAAGGAGATACACAAAGACTTATCTCAAAAGGAAGACCAAACAAAGCTGAGTGCAGAGGGGGAGGAACTTCTTCTGCCCTCACTCATGGGAAGCTTCGAACAGAAGCAGGAAGAAGGATCTTTCTTTGCCCCAAAAGCCCTCAACAGCCCTAAAGAACAGGACAGCGGACCTCCATTGCCCCTGCAAACCCCTGACAGCCCACCGTCTTCCCTACCGCCCCCTCCCCCCACTCCCCCCATCTGAAATTCACTGAGCAGATGATGCTCATTGGGCTCAGATCTACTCCCCAGACCAATCTGTTTTCTTTACCCATAAACCCCACACCAGGACGATCAAAGGTAGGGCAACAAGCCTGGGCCCCCTCCTACCCCACCACGTAAGCATGTACAATCTCCACAGTCTGATGTATGATGTGTTAAGGGTCTAGGCTGCGTGGATATCAGCAGTCAGAACTTTTCCCAGGACAAGCTGGGACCCTGTTCATTAGAAAGTTTGATCATTTCTGTACTTATAAGTAACAGAAGGAATGTAGTTATGTCAAAACACAGAGGACTGCATTCTAAAAGGTTTTTAAGTAAAGTAAACATACGCTGTACACAGCCCGCCCCAAAACACAAAGGGCACAATAATACTCTTAAACCTGTTAAGATGGCCTCGTTAAATGTCAGGTCTATAGTAGGGAAGACATTTTTAATCAATGATCTTATCACTGAGCACAGCCTTGATTTTATGTTTTTAACTGAGACTTGGCTAGATCAGAATAGCAGTGTTTCTCTTATCGAATCAACCCCTCCCAACTTTAGTTTTGTCAACCAGGCCAGACAGAACAGGAGAGGTGGAGGAGTTACTGTTTTATTTAATGAATCATTCCAGTGTAAGCAGTTATCTCTTGGAAGTTTTCCTTCTTTTGAATATGTTGCTGTACAGCTGAAGGGCTCATCTAGAGCCATATTTCTTAACATTTATCGGCCTCCAAAGTACTGTGCTGACTTTAATGATGATTTTAGTGAACAGCTGTCTATAATCTGTGTTGATTTTGACTGTATAATTATTGTTGGTGATTTTAACATCCATGTTGACAATCCCCAGAACAAAGGGTCTAAAGACCTGAGTAACACTCTGGACAACTTTGGGCTGACTCAGCATATAACAGACCCCACACATAATAAGGGTCATGTTTTGGACTTACTGATCTCGAAGAGTCTGGGCATTTCCAAGATTAATGTGTGTGATGTGGGCTTGTCTGACCATTGTTGTGTTTTCTTTGAGAGTATAATTTCGGTTCACATAAATGTTTTAACGGAGGTTATCACAAAACGATGTATAACTGAAAACACTAGTGAGATCTTTAACGAGGTCTTCTCTCTAACACCTGCCCTGTCAGGGGGTTCAGTCAATGAACTTGTCAACAACTTTAATGCTAAAATATTAAATGTTATGGATACTATTGCTCCCACTAAGGTGAAGGTTATCTCTGAAAGGAAAAAGTCTCCATGGAGAAATTCCACACTGGTGAGAAATGAAAAAAGGGAGTGTCGGAAAGCCAAGCACAGATGGAGAAAAACAAAACTTCAGGTTTACTATGACATCTATAAAGAGAAACTTCACTCTTATAACATACAACTGAGGAATGCAAGGAAGTCATATTTTTCTGACATCATCACCAGAAACAGTCATAGTGCTCGCACATTATTTGCTGTAGTCGACAGGCTAACAAACTCTCCTGTGTCAGTAGCACCTGAACTCTATTCCACCAAGGCCTGCAATGACTTTGCCAAATTCTTCACAGACAAAATCCAAAATATTAGACAAGCGGTTGGTTCATCAACGGCAGGTGCAGGTTATGTACAGTGTCCACGGAAAATCCGTTTAAACACCATGAAACAGTTTTATCTCATAAACAGCAAAGATCTGTAGGACATCTTACGTCAACTGAACTCCTCCTCTTGCTGCTTAGACATCCTGCCCACAGGCTTTTTCAAAAAGGTCTCAAAGATCTTGGAGTCAGATCTGTTAAAGATTGTGAACTCATCTTTAATGTCAGGGGTTTTCCCAGAACCCCTGAAAACAGCTGTAATTAAACCCCTGCTGAAAAGAGACAATCTGGACAAGACACAAATGAACAACTACAGGCCCATCTCGAATCTTCCATTTTTAAGTAAGATCATTGAAAAGGCTGTTTTCATCAGCTAAATGACTTCTTAAGACAAAGCAACTGCTACAACGTCTTTCAGTCTGGTTTTAGACAGCACCACAGCACTGAGACTGGTCTGACCAAAGTCATCAATGACATCTGTTTGAATACTGACAGTGGAAAAATTTCAGTGTTAGTTTTACTGGATCTCAGTGCTGCATTTGATACTGTTGACCACATTATTTTACTCACACGACTGGAGAACTGGGTGGGTCTCTCTGGCACTGTACTAAACTGGTTCAAAACGTACTTAGAGAACAGGAAGTACTTTGTGTCAATAGGTAACTTTACATCTGAGCAGACAGGAATTACATGTGGAGTTCCCCAGGGTTCCATCCTGGGACCTCTTCTGTTTAACATCTATATGCTCCCACTGGCACAGTTAATAAATAACAACAATATAAGTTACCATAGCTACGCAGATGACACACAGATATATATTAGAATGTCACCAGAAGACCATGGGCCTGTACAGGCTCTTGGCAAATGCATTGAGGAAATTAATGACTGGATCTGCCACAATTTTCTGCAGTTGAACAAAAACCAAACTGAGGTAATCGTCTGTGGATCTAAAGAGAAAAGATTGAAGGTCACCACAGGGCTTCAGCCCATACACCTAAAAACCACCAAAACATCAGAAATCTGGGTATAGTGATGGACTCAGACCTAAACTTTGAAAAACACATTAAGGCAATCACAAAATCAGCCTACTATCACCTTAAGAATATCTCAAGGATAAAAGATCTGATGTCTCAGCAGGACCTGGAAAAACTAGTCCATGCATTCATCTTTAGTCGGCTTGATTATTGTAACAGCGTCTTTACAGGTCTACCTAAATTTCAATTAGGAAACTGCAGCTCATCCAGAACTCTGCTGCTCGAGTTCTCACTAAGAACAAAAAAGTGGACCACATCAGTCCAGGTCTGAGGTCTTTACACTGGCTGCCTGTCTGTCAGAGGATAGACTTCAAAGTTCTGCTGCTGGTCTATAAAGCTCAGAATGGTTTAGGACCAAAATACATCAGTGATCTCCTGACCCAGTATGAACCTACTCAACCCCTCAGGTCATCTGGATCCGATCTTTTATCAGTTTCCAGAGTCAGAACCCGACATGAAGAAGCTGTGTTCAGCTTCTATGCCCCACATGTCTGGAACAAACTCCCAGAAAGCCTCAGATCAGCTGAAACACTCAGTTTATTAAAATCCAGGTTAAAAACCCACCTGTTCTCAGCTGCTTTCGATTAGGTTTTTGTTCTAAGTTTTAAATCTGCACGGCTTCTTTTAAGATTCTTTAAAGATTTTCTTGGTTTTTGTTTTTTGTTTTTTTTATTTTGTTGTTTTGTTTTTTTGTTCATTTTAAATCATGGTTTTTATTCCTGTACTTTTGCTTTTTCTGCACCCTGCTGTAATGCTTTTGATGTTTTATGTAAAGCACTTTGAATTGTCTTGTAACATGAATTGTGCTATACAAATAAACTTGCCTTGCCTTGCCTCCATTACTACACCTAAATATCGGGCCTGATCAGTAGTTTCTAGCTGTATTAACTGAAGCTGTGTGCTGAATGTTGATTGTTCCTCTTTAGGTCCAAAAGTAATTACTTCTGTTTTGTTTCTGTTCAATTGGAGGACGTTATGACACATCAATCTATTGATTTGCTCAATGCATTTACTTAGGGTATGAATGGGTTAAAAGTCACCTGGTGACATCGTCATCTAGAGCTGAGTTTCATCTGCATAGTTATGGTAGCTAATTTTATTGGTTGGTATAATCTGGGCTAGTGGGAGCATGTTGATATTAAATAGGAGGTGCCCCAGGATGGAGCCCTGGGCCACCCCTCATGTGATTTCTGTTCAGTCTGATGAAAAGTTTCCTATTGAAACAAAAAAGTCCCTGTTCTTTTGGTAAGACTCGAACCAGCCTTTTCTTTTGATCTTTACTGAGCTCATTGGACTTTCCCTGTTATTCTGATTACTGTTCAGTACAATGAATGCTGTCAAACACATCATTTTTATGAACTAAAGACAGTACCAGCAGCACATGATCCCTATCATTACTGAGATGTTAGTCTTGACACATTAAATACATTCTAGAACCTTCAGCTCCACTTATTAAATGATTTAAATGTAGACATATACAGTACTTTGCAAAGGTTTTAGGCAGATGTGAAAAAATGCTGTAAACAAAGAATGCTTTCAAAAAAGGGAAGTGTTGATCATTTATTTTCATCAACCAACGGAAAGCAGTGAATGAACAGAAGAGAAATCTAAATAAAATCAATATTTGGGGTGACCACAAATTGTCTTCAAAACAGTATCAATTCTTCTAGGTCCACTTACGCACAGCTTTTGAAGGAACTCGGCTGGTGGGTTGTTTAAAACATCTTAGAGTACTAACCACAGATCTTCATGTAATCCCAGACACACTCGATGATCTTGTGATCAGGGCTCTGTGGGGGCCATACCATCACTTCCAGGACTTCTTGTTCTTCTTTACGCTGAAGATAGTTCTTAATGACTGTGGCTGTATGTTTGGGGTCGTTGTCCTGCTGCAGAATAAATTTGGGGCCAATCATACGCCTTCCTCATGGTATTTCATGATGAATAAGTATCTGCCTGTATTTCTCAGCATTGAGAACACCATGAATCCTGACCAAATCTTTATTTCCATTTGCCGAAATGCAGCACCAAATGTTCAAGGAACCTCCACCATGCTTCACTGTTACCTGCAGACACTCATTATTGTATCGCTCTCCAGCCCTTCGACGAACAAACTGCCTTCTGCTACAGCCAAACATTTCACATTTTGACTCATCTGCCCGGCGCACCTGCTGCCATTGTTCTGCACCCCAGTTCCTATGTTTTTGTGCATACTTGAGTCACTTGGTCTTATTTCCATGTCGGAGCTATGGTTTTTTTGACTGAAACTCTTCCATGAAGACCACTTCACTTGTTTCTGCCAGATCTGAGCTGATGGTACTACTGGACATCTTCCGATTTCAAAGGTAATAAGCTTGATGTGCCTTTCATCTGCTGCACTAAGTTTCCTTGGCCGATCACTCGTCTACAATCCTCAACGTTTGTGCTTCTTCAAATGAGCTTGAACAGCACATCTTGAAATCCCAGTCTTCTTTGGAGTCTTTGTCTGGGAGAGACCTTGCTGATGCAGTATAACTACCCTGTGTCATGTTGCTGTGCTCAATCTTGCCATGACATGATACTATCTTCCACAACCTCACCTTGTTTCTGCTGTTTCTGTTTCAGTTAATGAATGTGTTTCAACCTACATGTGACTTTGATGATCATTTGCACCTTTTTGGTATAACTGGTTGATCATACACCTGACTTTACTCCTATAAAATCCTTAACTTTGTGCAAGTGTACCTATAAGAATTGATGCTGGTTTGAAAGCAAAAGGTGGTTACACCAAATATTAATCGGATTTAGATTTTTGCTCACTTTTCATTTTGAAAACTGATAGAAAATAAACTATCAATATTTCTGAAAGCATCCTTTGTTTACTGCAAATGTAATTAGGCATTTATGCTTATGTATGTAAACTTCTGACCAGCTCCATAAAAGGTATCCAAAAAAGCTCATTAATAAAACCAAACTTGGTCCTCAGTCATGTTTAAAATGGGTAAAATGTGTTTGTTTTCCTATGTCCCCTTGGGATCATAGTTCATTGATGTTCTCAGTTAAACTTGTTCAACTAATTTACATGTATGTTATCAGATGTCAGTTTTTACCAGCAGAGGCTCAATATTTAATGGAGTGGCATGGCAATAAAATCAAGGTTGAGGTGGATTTATTACTGTACTGCAGGTCATGTTTACACCAAAACCATCACACACTGAAAATAAATAGCTGCCTTTTACACTCAAAGTGATCAGAAAACAAGAAACTATATTTACACAAACCTAACACCAAAGACAATAAATGTTACCTACAAATAGTTATATAAATACAACTCATTAGACTTAAGAAATCTAAGGTCAATCAAAAGAATACATCAAATTTAGCATAACTTTTCTAAGCATCACCACACCTGATCTAATTGGTTTGCTCCAAGAGCTTTTGAGCAGCACCTGGATCAGGTGTCTCCTTTCTGCCCCCCCTGCTGAGGAGACATACCAGGAAGTGGTGAGTGCTTGATCTTCTAAACAGTTGCATTGTTAAACTCATGAGTTAAACTAACAGAAACTTAATTAATTACAAATTTACATTTTTTAACACTTCTCATTCTACAGGAAGGGTTTTTGCACAACTAGAATAAAGACCTGAAGCAACAAAGATCTAGTCTTTCACTCAGTTTTACATAACACAATATCATTAATAATTCCTCAGGAATAATGGAACCCTAGGTTTCCATTATATGGATGTTAGTTGTAAAGGTCAAGTTTATGATTGGTTTAGTTACAAATCTAAAAATTAAACATAATTTGATTAATTAGATTTTTGCATGTCACAAATTGTTCAAAGTAGTTTTAATACATTTGTTAGGGATCTAAATCGCACTGCTTTAATATTTTATGAAATAAGAAGTACTATGACATTCAAGCAGTACTGCAGTAGGTGGTTTTGTTTCTGCTAACAGTTCGAACAGCTTCAGTAATGGTCTCTCTGCTCCTTTTGAATGATTTACTCATGCTTCCAAAATGAACAACAATCTTAGATTGTGTAAAGAGACAATGTTTGTTTTTAACACATTTTAAATGTCTGGAGCTGTACTACAGGTAACTAGGATTAACTCTTAAAAAAATCTAAATCACATTGAACTTCTTCAACATAAATTACTTAAATGATTATATACAGGAGCTGCTCCCTTTAATGTGTTTGCACTCATATTAAACCCCTAATAGGGTTTGTGTGTGTCGATACCACACTGTTAGATGCCCAGTGTGAGAACAGTTGCTTATGTATAAAACTTCAAAGACCCTACACAAACAGCTATAAAAGACGTTTACAGTCCAGGTTGTAGGAGACTTTTTAGGCTGGAGCTGATGCCAGTATGTCTGGACGAATACTGCTGATGTGCTGGATTGTACACCAGTGAAGAACTCAGGGTTGATGGGTCAACCCCAAGTTCATAGTTAACAATGTAGGGTAGTTATATATTTACTTTAGGTTATATCTATTTAAAATATTGGGGATAATATCTTGTGATGGTAAATATCTGGTCAAGTGTTTCATGGCTAGGATGAAAGCTACCCCCTCTTCCTGAGTCTGAAGTTCAATGATTGGTTGGAACCTCCCTTCCAACACCCGAGGATACATTTTTCCCAGGAACGCTGAGTAGCAAGACTCCTTGATAGTGGGAACCCACCCTCCAGTCTCCTTTCTTGTACAGTGGGACCACCACCTTGGCTTGTCACTCCTTGCCCGGGTCGTTCATGTGACAATAAAGAGACGTTTCAACAATGACAACCTGATAATGTCCAGAGCCTTCAGCATTTCGGGATGAATCTCATCCACTCATGGCAAACTGCCACCAGGAATGTTTATGATTACCATGGCAATCTCTGCCATGATGATAGTTACTCCCTTTACGTGATTCCCCAAACTCAGACAATATCCTCAGTCTGATTCTGCTCTTCTCCCAAAACCAACCACAGATGGGAGAGGCCCTGAATTTATTTTCCGAACTGTCTAGATGTTTGCAAGGGATGATGCCTCCCAAAGTCTCTCCTAAAAAGTTCAGGTGAGATTCGTGGTTTTACCAGAGCTGGCTGGTAGCCAACCCACCAGTGGGTCCAGCTCACCCGAAAGTCAGTTGGATCAACTGGTGAGTCAGCTGTGTCCAGGACTTACCATAGGTATTATTGTTCAATTAAATATTGCTTTTAGGCAACAGATTGTTTTACAACCAACAAAGAAGCTCAAAATACAACGGAAATAAGATTTTTTACTAAAACATGATTTTTTTTTTTGTCCTCCATCCTGTTTGGCATGTTCCTTGTTTGGATCTCAATCTGTATTTGTAAAGAGGATCTGTCAGGTTTTGGAACCCCAGGGTCTCATCTTTACTTATTGTATATAGATGATGTGGATCTTTTGCCATGTTTAAGACAATACCCTCAGTTTGTACCTCAGTGGTGTGTAAATGAGTGTGAAGTGGTTCAAATGAAAGCCAGCTCAGCTCACAGCTGGAAAACAGGTGTAATTGTCCCTCCAGGCCAGTGGTGACACACAGATCTGGCTTCATCTGCAAAACTGGAAAGATTATTGTTGGGCTACCAGCCATGGAATCGGACTACAGAGACAGACCTCCTGCTGTAAGAACTGACAATCCCAAAATCCACAGCACTATACCCACCTTCAGTTTCAACAGGAAAAGGAGGAATTTCACAGCGTGAATGTGTAAGATCATCACCCCTATTTAAGCATAGGCCCCGCTTCATCATCTTTGGGACAATCACTGTATTGAAGAGAGAGCATGCTTTTAAACCTCCATCCTTGTGGGCCAGGGGGGAGCAAGCACTGGAAGAAGCTCCAAAATATATATAGCCAACAGTCTGCTGATAATGGATCATGTAACTGTACGCCGGCAGATCGAACAAGTCTTGAACCTGACTTGTTCAAAACTCTGCAGAAGGAATCTTTGAATTACAGATTCCACCAAAGAGAGATGTTATCTCTGCAAGTGAGGCCCTGCTGTCCTGATGTGGGAGAAGGAAGCAGCTGTGCTGAGAGGACAACCCGACGTTCCACGCTAACGTAGCCTACCACAACCGCTGCAAGCCACAAATCCATGAGGCTGCTGCTAGCTGCAACACCACGTAGCTGCTGCTAGCCCAGCGGTTCTAACTATTTCTGCTGGGCCCCCCTTTGGTTTATAAGAAAATGTCCCCCCCAGTGTAATTATTAATTTGTTATATATATATATGTATATAGATGTATATAGTGTTTTTTGATTTCTTGTTCTGTTTTTGAATTTGTTGAAGTGTTTTTGAATTTGTTGTAGTGTTTTTGAATTTGTTGTAGTGTTTTTGAATGTGCTGTGTTTTTTGAATTGTGGTGTTTTTTGAATTTGTTGTAGTGTGTTTCGATTTGTTGTAGTGTTTTTGAATGTGTTGTGTTTTTTGAATTTGTTGAAGTGTTTTTTGAATTTGTTGTAGTGTGTTTCGATTTGTTGTAGTGGTTTTCGATTTTTTTGTTGTGTTTTTCGATTTGTTGTGTTTCTGAATTTGTTGTAGTGTTTTTGAATTTGTTGTTTTGTTTCTGAATTTGTTGTCGTGTTTTGGAATTTTTATGTGGTGTTTTTCGATTTCTTGTAGTGGTTTGCACCTCAGGGCCACCGTACTGGTGAGAACTGTGAGGAAACTACTTATAACTAACTAAAGTAGCTGTAAATTTCTTTAACATTTTAAACCAAACTCCAATCCAGACTTTTCCCGCATCGTGTAATTTTTTATTGTTGATGATTTTAACAGCAGGGTAAAGTCAGGAGCCCCACTGAAAACAAAAACTATTAAAACCAGGCCCATAAGACCATGGAGAAATGATGAAATGCAAGACCTGAAAAAGAAATGCAGGAGAGCAGAGTGAAAATGGAGGAAAACAAAGCTCACGATTCATTTTCAAATATATAATGAACAACTTAAAATCTATAATAATACTGTTTAAAGAGCAAGAATTTTCCACTTTTCAAACTTCATTGCAGACAATTAGAACAATCCCAAATTCCTTTTTAAAACAAATGATCTTTTAATAAATATTGATTTTAACAAACCCTCCATGTCTCATTCAGTTGCTACATGTGAGGACTTTGCAGACCACTTCAGAAACAAAATTAGTGCTATCAGATGCAACCTGTCATCGCAGCAAAATGTTCCAATTAACATGTCTGAAGCATTGTTTTTACCCAAGGAACACTGGAGAATTCTGTCCTGGTTGATGCAAAGTACTTGATAGAGTTTTCTCTCAAGTTAACTACCTGCCTTTTAGACTCAATTTCCACATCACCTTTAAAGACATTTTATGCCTTCTTTGAGGGTGAGCTTGTGAATTGTTCTCTTCAGGCGGGGGGTTTCTCAGCTGCAGTGGTGAAGCCCCTTACATTCTTGATAACTATCAACCAGTATCCAACTTAGCTTTTTGAAATAAAATGATAGAAAAAGTTGTTTTTATTCAGCTTAATGAGTTTTTAAATGAACACAGTATTTTAGAAAAATATCAATCTGGTTTTAGGACAAACCACAGTACCAAGACAGTTCTTTTAAATATTGTTAATGACCTCAGATGCAACTTGGATTCACGGAAAATTTCAGCCTTGGTTCTACTGGATCTAAGTGCAGCTTTTGATACAGTAACCACCACAATTTATTGCACGACTCAAAAGTCTGGTGGGTCTCTCAGGTACTGTTTTAAAATGGTTTTACTCCTATCTCACAGATCAAACATTTTTGTAAGTATGGATACTCACTCCTAAGGAACAAATGACATTCAGTGTGGGGTTCCCCAAGGATCAATTTTAGGCCCAATACTTTTTAATCTCTACATGCTGCCACTTGGGGATGTCATCAGTAAGCACTGCATTGATTTCCACAGCTATGCTGATGATACACAGCTTTACATTCCTCTGTCTCCTGAAGACGTTGAGCCAGTAAATGTACTTTTGAATTGTATTTTAGATATAAAGTCATGGATGGCAGAGAACTTCTTACAGCTCAAAAACGACAAAACTGAAGTTTTAATCATTGGTCCGGAAAACGAGAGAGATTATTTTACCAGAACTGCAACATTTTAAATCTTCTCATTGTGTACGAAATCTGGGTATCCTTTTTGACTCTGAGCTCAATTTTATTCCTCATATCAAAAATACAACTAAAATAGGATTTTATTATCTTAACAAAATTGCCAAAGTCTGCCAATTTCTCTCTCTTGCCAGTACAGAGGTATTGATACATGCTTTTATTTTCAGTAGATTAGATTATTGTAATGCGCTGCTCTCTAGTCTTCCCAAAAAGAGTGTTTCAAATCAAACCAAACTTTATTTATAAAGCGCTTTTAAAACCTCAACAAAGCTTCTCAAATTGCTTTACAGATTAAAAACGACCCACAACCCAAAAGTAAAAAAACATCACCACAGCTATAACCCCCCCCTGAGTCAGCTCAGAGTCAAAAATCACACCCAGGTTCTTCACCTGTAAAGAAGGATTAAAAGACAGTGATTGTAGTTTTGCTAATAGTTTCTCTCTCTGAGCCTCAGGACCGATGACTAAAACTTCAGTTTTGTCCTGGTTGAGTTGGAGAAAGTTTTCTGCCATCCAGGATTTAATGTCTAAAATGCAGTTAAAAAGTGCATCTATTGGCCATGTGTCATCGGGAGACATGGAGATGTACAACTGTGTATCATCAGCATAACTGTGAAAGTTAACTCCATGTCTTTTGATGACACTGCCAAGAGGGAGCATATAAAGGTTAAAAAGCACTGGGCCTAAAATCAAACCCTGGGGCACACCACATGTGATCTTGTGGACCTTAGAGGAGCAAGTATCTAAACTTACCATAAAAGTCCGATCTGCGAGATAGTATGTAAACCCTTAATGAACAGCACCAGAGAGGCCGATCTGTTTTAAACGGGTTAAAAGAATAGTGTGGTCCACTGTATCAAAGGCAGCGCTTAGATCCAGTAAAACCAACACTGTCAACTTCTGAGCATCATAATTTAATCTAAAATCATTTAAAATCTTTAAAAGAGCCGTCTCTGTGCTGTGGTTCACCCTAAAACCAGACTGAAATTTATCTAGGACATTATGAGCGTCAATAAAATTAAGTTGAATTTAAAAAAAGTTTTCTAAAACTTTGCTTAAAAATGGTAAGTTAGATACCGGTCAGAAGTTGTTTAAATCAATATACAATAATCAATATTTCAAGTCTACAACTACTCCAGAACTCAGCTGCGCGTGTGCTGACGAGGACCAGAGGACGGGAACACATTACACCAGTTTTAAGGTTGTTGCATTGGCTCCTTGTGTGTCTTAGGATCGATTTTAAGCTTTTTTTATTAGTTTATAAATGACTTAATGGTCTTGGTCTATCTTATTTATTTAAATTCCTTTTGAAGTATGAGCCCTCGCGATGCCTGAGGTCGTCTGGTACTGGCCTTTTAGTTGTTCCACAAGTCAGAATTGAGACATATGGTGAAGCCTCGTTCTATCCCTTCAGCCCTCGTCAGCCGATGAGGAGCTCGACAGCGGCGACGAAGAAGCTTAGCCGGTAGAGGTAGGCGGTGACGAGGAGGCTTCGCCGGTAGACGTCGGTGGCGACGAGGAGCCCTGGCCGGTCGAGAAGAGTCTGGCAGCTCGGAGGCTGGCTGAGAAGAGGCCAGCTGAGAAGAGGCGAAGAGGCACCAGAAACGGGGACAGGTCCTCCTTGATCCTCCTTGGGACCTCTGGCGACAGGGACGGGTCCTCCTTGACCCTCCCTGGGAGCTCTGGCGACAAGGACGGGTCCTCCTTGACCCTCCCTGGGAGCTCTGGTGACGGGGATGGGGACAGGTCCTCCATGACCCTGCCTGGCAGCTCTAGCGATGGGGAGAGGTCCTCCATGACCCTCCCTGGGAGCTCTGGCGACGGGGACTCTGGCGACCCTCGGGGGAATGTCTATCATGGCAGAGCTGCCGCTGTGACTGCCAGGAAGACGGCAGGCTCTGGGACTGGCTCTCTGGCAGGAGCGGACTGGCTCTCTGGCATCAGCGGACTGGCTGACTGGCTCTCTGGCTGACTTCATGGCCGAACAGGCTCACACTGACTTCATGGCGAACAGGGTGACGCTGACTTCATGGCCGAACAGCCTGATGCTGACTTCATGGCCGAACAGGCTGACGCTGACTTCGGGACTGGGCAGGCTGACGCTGACTTTGGGACTGAGCAGGCAGAGGCTGACTTCGGGACTAAGCAGGCTGAAGCCAGCAGGCCGACGAGAGCCGGGGGACTAGGAGGAGCCGGTGCACTGATCCCAGCAGGGAGGACCGGAGGCGAGCGGACAGCTCGGACTTCTTCCCCGGAAGCGGCCCTACCTCGACAGGGCTGTCTGCGATGAGTCGGCAGAGGAGGCTCATGCCGTCGAGGACCTGTGCTTGGGGAACAAGAGCGCCAGCCTTGTCCCGACGAACGCGGACCGCTGCTCTGAGTCGTCCTCCGCCTCAGATGTTACTTTGGCCGACGCAGCCAGAAAGGGAGAGACTGAACAGGCGGGCGGGGGTGCTACGTCGGTCAGCGGAGGATCCGATGAGGAAGCAGCGGCCGCGCAGGTAGTTGGTGAGGGGGCAACGCTCTGCTCCCTGCTCCCGGAAATAGTCCCGGTGGCGCGGTGGGACCTGCACCTGTGGCCAGATGGTGGAGACGGAGAGGGTGGACCAATAATCTGATCCAACGCCTCCTGGCGAACCCCTTCCGCCTCGTTGTGCAGCGCAGCGAGATCCCGAAAGGAAAAACCATTCCGGAACTGGGGGAGAAGTTTGAGGATCTCCTCAGCTCCGGAGATGCGAAGAGGAGGGTGAGAAGTGGCAGAGATCCTTGACAGGTTGGTCCAGACGTCCATCTGCAGGGCGGCAACCTCCTGGGATCATTCTGTCACGATGTGGTGTGGAGCAAGGACCCAAACGCAGACGCCGGATGAAAGGTGCAGGATATTTATTAAAGGTGCTGTTGGTGGAGGAAGTGACGATGATGGTGACAGAAGGAACATAGAGACAGGACATCGGACGATAAGGAAGGAGGACAGCGAGGTAGGCACACTAGACATTAATAATGATCCGGCGCTGAGTGAGGAGAAGTGACTGGTTTTTTAAGGCAGGAGGTGAGGAGGATCAGGTGTGAATGATTGACGAGACACAGGTGAGGACAATGATGAGGAGAGGGTGATTAGGGCAGCCTGACAGTTTCCTTCATGGGGACCCTTCGCGCTGGGAGCCCTGCCAGTTTAGCCATGGAGGTCACTACCATTGGGATCACTTTTGTGGTGGTGGGCGGGGCTCTGCTCTGTAGCCTTATGGCTGTGCTGCCTGCCCTGATCATGGCGGTCCCTGTGGTGACTCTTCTGTGGCTGTGGGGTGGCTTCTAGTGTGGAGGGATCTCCTAAATATTGTTTTCTCACAGTGGCATCGTACTAGATGGTTATTTTTATTGTATGTTCACTTAAAGAGATAGGAACGGATTGAACAGTGTTTTTGCAGTGAAGGGGTGGGGGACGAGGTGTGCATGTGTCTTCTGTGTGCTGAGAGTTAAAATGGTTCTGTATGATCGATTTTGCTTTAATTGTGTGTTTTCTTTGTTTATTTTTCATTTTTTATCATGTAAAGCACTTTGTGCTGATTTTATCATGAAAAGTACTCTACAAATAAAATGTTATTGATTGATTGATTGAATGACTTGAGCAGAATAAACTGAGAGTGACCAGAGAGATATGATTTGAACCAAAGGAGGGGGATGTGGTAGATGCTGATAGAGGATAATTTATTGAGAAGCGTGAAATATTGTATCAAAGGCTGCGCTCAGATCAAGAAGTATAAAAACAGAAACAGTCATTTGTGATTATAAAAAGTGCAGATTATGTACTGTAAAAGGGACAGAAGCCAGATTGAAACTGTAAAGATTATTGAAGGTTAGATGAGTGAGAAGTTGTAAGGCAACAGATTGTTCAAGGAGTTTGGAAAGACAAGGTAGATTAGAGCTGAAGCGTAGATTATTTAAGTAATTCACATATAAACCATGCTTTTTCAATATGGGTGTAATGAAGGCAGTTTTATAAGGCAGAGGGGACAATTCCAGTAACAAGAGAAGAATGAATAATGGTGATAATGAGGGTGAGAAGGGAAGTGAGACAGGCTTTAAGGAGGACCATAAGGAGGGAATCGAGTTTACAGGATTAACGTTTGGATTTCATGATAAGATCAGAAATCTTTTTTGTCTTCCCTTTTCAAGGTCACGGTAACATGTGAAATGTTTAGACCTCTGCTATGGTACAGTTAAACGAGCCTACAAGTCATTTTGTAGAGCTCCCCTTGGTCTGTCCGACCATAACGTTGTTTATTTGGTTATTAACTGTCCTGAGGAGGACTAAACCTGAGCAACGTTTGGTTCCGGCCTGGTCAGAGGAATTTACATGGGAGCTATTGGACTGTTACTCATGAACAGACTGGGACTAATTTAAGGAGGCATGTTTTAACTTGGTTGAACTTGTTGAGACTGTTTCTGCTTATATAAGTTTCTGTAAAAATGAAATAATTCCTAAAAAGGCCATTTCCATTTTTCCAAATAGAGTTTTGTCCAAATTAGTCAAATGTATCATTAATCAGAGAAATATTAGTTTTAAACAGGGGGATGCCATAGTTTATAAAGACTTGCAGAAGCAAGTTAAGAGAGAGCGAGAGAGCTCAGATTAGCTAAACTCAAATATAAGGACAAAGTTGAATCCCTATTGAGTAGTGGCAAGTCACACCCTGCAAGGGATGGTGGGAAGTCTATAATGAGCTAACAATCTAATCATTAAAAAAACCTCTCATTTGATGGAAAGACCGATTCTGAGCTTGCAGATGAATTAAATACCTTTTACAACCGTTTTAATATTGATGATTTTACCAAAGAGTTCTCTGTGTACAGGGAACCATGGGCAGAACAAAATGTTGCTATAACTATTGATAAGGACAGAGTTCACAAGATTCTTAGGGGGGTGAAGGAAAGGAAGAGCCCTGGTCCAGACAATATTGAAGGCCGCTTCCTCAAAAGCTGTGAAGAACCTCTGTCTGACATACTCGCCTTTATTTTTAATAAGTCACTTCAATCACACTGGGTCCTTCATCTCTGGATAGAGTCAGTGATTGTGCCTGTGCCTAAGACCGAAGGACCTAAATCACTTAATGGTTTTAGACCAGTGGCCCTCACTTCCCTCATTATGAAAGCTTTTGAAAAAATTATTAAACAGGAGATTTTAGCAACAACACAACTGCAACTCGACCCCTTACAATTTGCCTACAGGACAGGAAGGGGAGTCGAAGATGCTACAGGCAGACTCCTCCACAGTTTTCAACCACCTGGAAGGGGCAAAGAATTTCTTACGATTACTATTTATTGATTTTTCATCAGTTTTTAATTGTATTCAACCCCACATTTTAGCAGACAGACTTTTAAAGACACACAACATCAACCCAGGGCTAATACCCAGGTTAGTTGGCTTTTTAACCTCTAGATCCCAAAAGGTTAAAGTAAATGTGTGTGTTTTATCTGGCAATCTTTGTTCTTTTACTGACTTCCCCCAAGGATGTGTCCTCTCCTCTCCTCTCTCCCCTCTCTTTGTTTTATACACAAATGCCATTCACAATATGATGGAAGACAGGTTTTTAAGTTTGCAGATGACTCTGTCATTGTGTCTCTTCTCAATGAAACCGTGATTGACCATGGACCAATAGTGAAGGATTTTAATGATTGGTGTAAGCAGTCCCTCTTAAACATAAATGTATCAAAGACTAAGGAACTAATTATTTATTTTAGGAAGAAGTGCCCCCGTCTTCTTCCCCCCACTATCATTGATGCCCAGCCAGCTGAGACAGTTAAAGAGTATAAGTACCTTGGCACAATTATTGATAGCAAGCTATGTTTTGATTCACACACTGATGTTGTTTGTGCCAAAGCCCATCAGTGCACGTACTTTTATTGCAAACTAAGGAATTTTAACATAGATCCGACTTTTATGAGAATGTTTTATTCCTGTTTTATTGACTCTGTTTTAACCTTCTGTTTTATCTGCTGGTTTGGTTCTCTGTCCATAAAAAACGAAAAGCGACTGGAGAGTATCATCAGGACATGTAGCAAGATTGCAGGCATCCACTTCCCCACCCTTGCTCACACCTACTCCAACAGAGTGGTAAAGACGGCACAATGTCCTGCCAGTTTAAGCTACTCCCCTCAGGCCGTAGGTACTCCATGCCCAGATGCAGGACCAAAAGACTCAGAAACTCTTTTATCCCAATTTCCATTTCTATTTAAAGAGTCTGCTTGAACTGTTTTAACAATATTTGTTATTTATTACTGCATTTTAGATACTGTGGGTATTTTTATGTTTTATGTATTGTTGTGTGTCTTGTTTTTATGTCTGTCTGCTGGCTGTGCAAATAATTGCCCCTCTGGGACAATAAAGTTCCCTTGTCCTTGATACACATGAATTTACGCCATCTATTATTATTCTCTCAGCCATATCAAGCAAGTATTCATAAACAATAACTGAGACTGAACTATTCGGCTATTATTATTGGTTCATAGACTTCAGAATGGTGCCCCAACTTAGTAATTTTGATCTAAAATACTAATTTTGCTAATAATTGCCCTAAGCAATTATCCATAGTTATTCATTGCCAAAACAAGCCTATTGTTACACAACACCAGGCTGTTGTAGTGATGAAATAGTGGACCTCTTGGTCCATCTATGTTCCATGTGATTATAGTCAACAAATAAATGAGATTATGAATGAATTCAAAGGACCCTATATTCAAGGTAGCTGAAAAGGACTTCTGTAAGGGTAGCCAACTCTCCCAGATACCAGTCACTGGACATGCTTCAGGCACCTGCCATTTGAAGGAGATCCTTGGGTCTACTCAAGGATCTCCTGAAGTTAATGGCAGGACAATAACACCCCATCCGACCTAGCGTTGCATTAAGTACCTTGTGCAAACCAGGGAGAGGGATGTCTAGGTTTCCCTACATGACCTGTAAAATCAATTACCTGATCTCAGGTAAGTGAAAGACAACAGATAGATTATCCTGTCTTGGACTGGACCTTAATGAGATTTTAACCTAAATTTTGCAAAACATCATTTTTTAACTCCCTGTTCTTTTCCAGGTGTGTGGGAGATGCATAGAAGAGAAAGATAAGTCATTCAACATACAACACTGGGTGGTTGTGAGAAAAGAAGGGAGTAGTGTCAGCTGCTCGCAGGGGTTCATTTCATAAACTCATTAAAATGAATGAGGAGTTCTCGGATGGGTCAAACGTTTTAATCTGGAGCCAGTGGGACTTTCAATTTGATTGAAAATTCTCAAGTAAGCGCAGTTTGAAATTGAAATTATTGGCATTTTCTTCCCTCTGACTGATACATCACAGCTGGCTTTGCTGACTCTGTTAAAATTTCATATCCATTCACATATATTAGGCTCATTGTTGCTCTTTGTAAATGTGAAAAGGAAAAGGGCAAAATATATTCATGCTACAAAAGGCATTGTTGTTGAAGAAGCTGTCAGAATTGCCCAAAGTTTCTTCAAGATCAATAACAGCTCATTTCCTCTCTGCTATATGATATGTGAAGAAACATAAGTTCTGGTTTCTAGCCTTTATCCACACCTGTCAGGCTCCACACACACCTCACACATCTCATGTCCTTAGAAGATTAATAGCTGCTCACAGTGTGTCCCATTAAATATGACAACAGCTATGCAGTGATCCTGAATGACAGAGAACTGAGCTAATTATCCGTCTCTGCACCTATACTTTAAATATAATCCTTCCTGCCAATCATTGTCAGTAATTTCAGAACATTGTGCTTATGCCCAGCCATGTAGGGATTTATGATTATGATTAATATTGCATTTTGCCACCCTTCGAACCATTTTGCTTTTAAGTAACTCCACCAATTTATAGAAGACATTAAGATGGAGTGCCAGTCCTATACAGCATTGAACTCAAAGAAAAAACTGTGCTCTGATGTATTAGTGGTGTGCTGTAGTGGTTGGTCAACTAACATAGTAAATGTAACTGAAAATATGCTAAACATAGGATGCTAGACCTTTTTTATTCATTTATTTTTTCTATTTTCCAGATTTAGGTCACTGGGACAGTTTCTTATCTTTAGCAGTGGTCCCTTGAGGGCTGGTTTCTCAACATCAAAGCCCAGCTAGAATAAGCTTTGGAAGAATAAGACCAGCTTCCTTGAACAAACATTTGATTTTGTTGCCAAGTTAAATTGCTTGCAGGCGAATTTAGGAAAGGAGAGCTGCAGGTTGAAAAGGATCCGTTGATAACTGGAGCAGGGTGTCGCAAATGGCTGCAGAAATGAGAAGATGCAAGTAAAAGTACTCCATTCAAAGCACCAAAGATGGAAGAGCACATAGAAACCATGAAATGAAGATCAGATCCCCATTTAATTTATTTTCAGATTCATGTGAAAGACACTAAACATGTTATAGTATTACAGATTCCGTCATAAAATAAATTAGAATATTATTGAGAATTTATTTTATTTAGTAATCAGTGAGTGGAGACATCATAAACTGTAGTCTATTTTTCCACTGTCGTGGAAGAATAATATCTTCTCCTTCTAAAAGGATGAGGCTGCAGTCCGTTATGCTTTTTTGTATATTTAATAAGCAGATCGACCAGAATAATCATATAGGGACCTTGAGTTTGCCAAAGCTCAAACTCTCCCACACCCTCATATTCCTAAAGCCTTATGGTATAAAGTACTCCAATATTATCCTCCTCCATCCTTCCTACGCCATCCTGATATCTAGTCCCCCAAAGTAAGAAAAACACAAAAGGGAGCGAGGTCAGAGGGCCTCCTGCTCAAATCTGCACTTCACTGATGTCTGTTTAAACACTCTGATGATCTCTACATTATATATTCTCTAGATGCATTTACCAACATGTAACTAATCAAGTAATTCACATAACCTAATTACAATTTTCCCATCACACCACCCACGTTTGTCCAGACATCTACAGTCTTTGTCCATAGTGCTGCTTCCCCAGCAGACAACAGCATATAGAAGCACACTTTCGATGACTGTGTGGTAGAACATCTGCAGCATGTTCCTGCAGACAACAAAGGACCTGAGGAAAAAAAGGCAACTCTGTCCCTTCCTGTATGCTGCGTCTGTATTGGTGGTCCACTCCAGGTTTTGGTGCAGAACCACACCCAGGTATCTGTAGGACCCCAGTCTCTATTTCCTCCCCATCGATGCAGACTGGCTGTCTTGGTGGTTTAGATCTCCTGAAGTCCACCACCAACTCCTTAGTCTTGGTGGTGTTCAAGAAGGAGAAGATTTTTTACTCCTGTCAGGGAAGGTCTCCACCAGGTCCCTGTCCTCAGCAACCTGCACTTTCATTTGACGGACAAGGAGCCACTCCAAGGTCTTCATGATGTGCGATCTCAAAGCCACTGGTCTGTAATCATTCAGCTCTACCGGTCGGCCTATTTTGGGCACCGGTATGAGACATTAAGTCTTCAACAGGACCGGAACTTTTTCTATTTGAAGACTCAGATTGAAGAGCCTCTGCAGGGGAACTGCTAGTTGTCCTGCACAGTCCTTCAGAAGCCTTGGACAAACTCCATCCGGACCAACAGCCTTGTCCAGTCGAAATTTCCTGAGCTCTACTCTCACCTTTTCTTCTGTTACCGACAGTTGGAGCAGCTCAGGATGCAGGGGAGGGGGGGAAGCACAGGTATTGAAGGTGGAGTGAGTACCCATGGAGGTGGAGGCCGCAGACCCAGACGTGAAGTTGGAGGAAGCAGCCTAAGAGATGGAGGTGGAGGGAGCAGCCGCGGAAATGGAGGAAAAAGCCCCATACGTGGAGGTGGAGGGAGCAGCCGCAGACGTGGAAATGGAGGAAGCAGCCGCATACGTGGAGGTGGAGGGAGCAGCAGCAAACATGGAGATGGAAGAAGCAGCCGCAGACTTGGAGGTGGAGGGAGCAAACATAGACGTGGAGGTGGAGGAAGCAACAGCAGAGATGGAGGTGGGGAAAGCAGCCGCAGTTGTGGAGGGAGCAGCCTAAGAGATGGAGGTGGAGGGAGCAGACGCAGACGTGGAAATGGAGGAAGCAGCCACAGAGGTGGTGGTGGAGGGAGCAGCTACAGACGTGGAGGTAAAGGAAGCAGCCGCAGACGTGGAGGTAGCAACCACAGACGTGGAGGTGGAGGAAGCAGCAGCAGAGATGGAGGTGGGGAAAGCAGCCACGGTTGTGGAGGGAGCAGCTGCAGACGTGGAGGAAGCAGGCACAGACGTGGAGGTGGAGAAAGCAGCCACAGACGTGGAGGTGGAGAAAGCAACCGCGGATGTGGAGGTGGAGGAAGCAGGTACAGACGTGGAGATGGAGAAAGCAGCCACAGACGTGGAGGTGGAGGAAGTAGCCGCAGACCCGGAGGAAGTAGCCGCAGATGTGGAGGGAGCAGCCGCAGACTCTGAGGTGGAGGAAGCAGCCACAGACGTGGAGGGAGCAGACGTAGACTCTGAGGTGGAGGAAGCAGCCACAGATGTGGAGGGAGCAGCCGCAGATGTGGAGGTGGAGGAAGTAACTCAAGATGCAACTCATATATAAGGAAGAGGTGGGAGGTGTATATCTGTCTACTATATATATATATTATCTATATCTATTATATATAAATAGACAAGGCACTCGTACACTGACATTGAGCCTGGCATGTCCACGCCCCCCCCCCCCTGTCAACTACAGTGGCCACAGCTGCCCCTGCCCTCTCTGATTCCTCCACCACATCCTGATGTGCAAATGGTCCCTGCTCCTATGAACTCACCCCTGATTTTAACAGTAACTCACATACTGGACTTGGACCTTGTTCTACCTCATTCATACCTGTTCTTATCAGCAGAGAGCGGACTAAAAATCATAAACCGAAAAAGTGCAACCCAAATAATTTCAAAAAGTTGCCAAAAGCCCCACTTTTAGTAAATCATACAGTCCCTCCATCTCCAATCACCATTAATATGGCACTTTTTAATGTTCGCTCTCTGCTCAACAAAACATTTATAATAAATGATCTGATTTTAGACCATAATCTTCATTGTTTATTTTTAACAGAAACTTGGCTGAGTGCAGATGCCCCTGTTGTTTTTACAGAGGCCTCCCCACCAAATTTTAACTTCACTTATTCTACGAGGAGTAGCAAAAAGGGAGGCGGAACTGCTTTTATAAGTTCATCAACACTTTCCGCCAAACCTGTTTTATTTGATAACTATTTTACTTTGAATATAATGCAACTGTTTTTAGCACTCCTCAGATTTTATGTGTCACAATTTATAGACCTCATAAAAAGAGTGCACTTTTTATTCAAGAATTTTCAGAGTTTTTATCAATTTTGCACAACTCCTTTGAAAGGATAATTTTAGCTGGTGATTTTAATCTACATATGGATAAACTTTTAGACCCTTTATCGACAGATTTTTTAAACATTCTGACTTATATGGATTTTAGCCAACATGTCATGCAGCCGACTCACAACAAAGGATACACCTGGACTTGGTCATCATGTATGGCCTGTCCAACAGTGTGTCCTCTGATGTTGACTTGGCTGTCTCTGACTACTACTGTGTGTTTTTTAACACCACCAGTTTTATTCAGCAGGAGACCTCTGTGAGAACTGTCAGGAAGCGTCATCTAACCCCTGAAGTGGCTGTAAGTTGTCTGAAATTTTTTTTAAAGAATCCTCCTATTGTTTAACCTGCCCTCTGTGATTTTGTTGTAAATGATTTTAACAGAAGGCTTCAGTCCACTCTTGACCGGCTTGCTCCACTACAAGTTAAAAGTTTAAAATCTAAAGCTGCACCCCCGTGGAGAAATGAAAACCTCAGAAAAATGAAGAGAAATTGTAGGGCGGCAGAGAGAAAATGGAGGAAATGTAAAACCACAATAAACCATCAAATATACACAGATCTTCTCAAATTATACAACAATGCAGTAAGAAATTCATACTTCTCCAAAATCATCTTGGAACATAAAAATAATTCCAAAATCCTTTTTTCCACCATTGATAAACTTTTTAACAGAGCTACTAATGCATTTCCTAAAACCCCCTCAAACACTCTTTGTGAGGAGTTTGCAGACCACTTCAGAGGTAGACACCATCAGATGTAATATTTTATCTTCTCAAAGTAACATGGTTTTAGACAAATCTGAGTGTGTGTCTTTACCAGAGGAAACGCTGGACAGTTTTGTCCTGGTAGAAGCTGGGACTCTTGATAAAGTTTTCTCCTCAGTGAGGCCCACCACATGTGTTTTGGGCCCGATTCCCACTTCCTTTTTTAACCAATTTTATGAATCTTTTAGAAATGAGATTTTAACCATGATGAATTGCTCCCTTCAGACGGGGGTCTTTCCTGCCTCCTTTAAAAGGGCGGTAGTGAGGCCCCTGCTGAAGAAGAGCAATTTAGATTTTAATGATTCAAACAACTTCCGACCGGTATCTAACTTACCATTTTTTTGCAAAATTTTAGAAAAACTTGTTTTAAATCAACTTAATAATTTTATTAACGCTCATAATGTCCTAGAGAAATTTCGGTTTGGTTTTAGGGTGAACCACAGCACAGAGACGGCCCTTTTGAAGATTTTAAATGATTTTAGATTAAATTATGAAGCACAGAAGGTGACAGTGTTGGTTCTACTGGATCTAAGCACTGCCTTTGATCCAGTAGACCACACTATTCTTTTAACCCGTTTAAAACAGATTGCCCTCTCTGGTGCTGTTCACAAATGGTTTACATCCTATCTCTCAGACAGGACTTTTATGGTAAGTTTAGATACCTGCTCCTCTAGGGTCCATAGGATTACATGTGGTGTGCCCCAGGGTTCGCTTTTAGGCCCAGTGCTTTTTGACCTTTATATGCTCCCTCTTGGCAGTGTCATCAGAAGACATGGAGTTAACTTTCACAGTTATGCTGATGATACACAGCTGTACATCTCCATGTCTCCCGATGACACACGGCCAATAGATGCACTTTTTAACTGCATTTTAGACATTAAATCCTGGATGGCAGAAAACTTTCTCCAGCTCAACCAGGACAAAACTGAAGTTTTAGTTATTGGTCCTGAAGCTCAGAGAGAGAAACTTTTACCAAAACTACAATCACTGTCTTTTAATGAAGTGAAGAACCTGGGTGTGATTTTTGACTCTGAGCTGACTTTTATTCCTCACATAAAAAATATTACTAAAATAGGTTTTATCAACTAAAGAACATTGCCAGAGTCCGCCCCATTCTCTTTCGGGCCAACACGGAGACACTGATGAATGCTTTTATCTCCAGTAGAATTGATTACTGTAATGCCCTGCTTTCTGGTCTTCCCAAAAAGAGTATCTCAGATTTACAACTACTACAAAATTCAGCAGCACGTGTCCTGACGAAGACCAGGAGGCGGGATCACATTACACCGGCCTTAAAATCATTGCATTGGCTCCCCGTAAGTTTTAGATTGGATTTTACGGTTCTTTTAACGGTTTTTAAGTGTCTTAATGGTCTTGGGCCTTCTTATCCTTCAGATCTGCTTTTACCATATAAACCTTCGCGGTCTCTGCGCTCCTCTGACAGCCGTCTCCTTGTCACCCCAAAAGTCCGGACACACACGCATGGCGAGGCGTCTTTCCAGTTTTATGGTCCTCACCTCTGGAAAAGGCTGCCAGAGGACCTCAGGGCCGCAGAGAACGTTCATGTATTTAAGAGCAGGCTCAAGACTCACCTTTTTAGCCTAGCTTTTAACTGATTATTATTTATTACTGTTTGTTTATTTGCTCTGCATGTTTTATATGATTATATTTTGATCAGTGTTTTACTATTTAATCTTAGCACATTAATTTACTGTTTATTTTTATACATTAATTTATCTTAATCACCGTTCCAGTGTTTCCTCTGTGGGAGCCCTCTGCCTCGGGAGCGGTGGTCGGCTGTGGCTGCCTGGGTGCTCTCCAGGTGGAGCTTGGGTGGAGGTGGGGGTCTTGGCTGAGGCTTCATTGCGTCGCCCACACAGATTACAAAGTGGAGTCGGGGATACCAGTCCAAGATAGCGGCCCCATGGCTCATCAGCGCCAATAGCCAGTTGCAGTCGATGCGGCGTCTACTCTTTATATATGTCTATGGTAGTGTGCTCCTTCATATGTCTTTATTTTGCTGTGCTGTTAAATAAATGCACTGGGTTATACAAGGACATGCCTTATTCATCGCAACATTCCAAACAGACTTTTTATTAAGATCACATTTCTGTATCAAAATGTTTTATATTGGTTTAATGTGATATTCTAATCTTTAATGTCATGTTTTTATGAGCTGTAAGCAGAAAATCATCATAATCAACATAAATAAAGGCTTGAAAACATCAGTCTTGATAAAATTAATCAATATAATGTGTTTCACAGTGATGGAGTTACTGAAATAAATTAACTTTCCAGTCATTTTCTAATTTATTGAAAATGACTGAAGAAGAATATGACATCTGATCAAAACGAACTGTTTATATTAATATCACATTCTGGTTGGCTTATAAAATCGCACAGATAGTAAAGAAATGCTGGCGCAGCGAAGCAGACAGAGTACAATGGGCAAAGAAGTGGACGGCAACAACACTGCAGCACAGTAGGCAAAGCAAGGCAATTTTATTTGTATAGCACACTTTCAACAACAAGGTGATTCAAGGTGCTTTACATGATTAAGGGGTAAAATAAAAATAGCCTATAATAAGCATATAAAGTAAAAACAGCAATAAAGCAAGAAGCATACTGTTATGTTTCTGTGTCTGTTGGTTGCTGTTTGTTTTCTCACCTTCTTCACACAGGCGTGGCAGGCAGTTCTGAACAGGTGCAGCTCGTTGAGGCTCGTTACCCACCAGCTTCATAAGGGGAGTGGGCACTGCAAGCTGACACCAGATGATTCTCGCAGTCAGCGTGGTGCTAGGCCAACTTCCTAACAAAAACCCAAGTAAGAGTTTCTCCTTCATGTCATTCGGATCCTCACCAGAGTTATCTTCCCGCAGATCCACTTACCTTCCTTCCAAGACTCCTGGATTCTTCCGTTCTGGATCTCCTCACCTCTCCAGCATTTATCCCTGTCAGCTAGTGATGGCGAGATGAAGCCCCATGAGGCATTGAACCACTTCAGCCAATTGGTTCAAGAAAGGGTTCTGCTCACGAGGCTTCATGTGAACACAAACCCCCCTACTGGCCAGGAACATAATCACAGGCAGCTGTAGCTCTTAGCCACTTAATGTGTGATGCATTAAAGTTGTAAGTCTGCTATGGTTCTTGGGAATGACTGAGTTCCCAAAAAATAATTTCTCTACATAAAAGATTACAAATGTGAATAATAAAATTATTTTTTTGAATGTATTCTGTCTGTAAATTATCCCCAAACGGTAGTATGATATGTTATGGCAGGTTGTGTAATAATGTTTTTCTGTCACTTGAGGCAAAAGACATGGGCTTAAGCAGGCAGAGGAAAGTGAAAATGCTTGTGGAACTAGGAAGAGGGCACTGAAAATGATTGTGTAACTTGGGCAATGATGTACAGAACAGGGGAAAAACATTTTTAATCAAAAATAGCAGTTTCTCAACAGTTTTAGGTTTTTAGCGATTCCTTTTTCTTGACACCACCTCACCAGCCTTCGAAAACACTCTTTCACAAGGCACAGAAGATGCTGGAGTACACAAAAACACAAGTGCTAGACTAAATAAATTGGGGTACAGTAATTTTAGCTTTTCCCAATACTCCAGGGGGGTTCCAGCCTGCTAATATTTGGCTACCAAACAGGGGAAATCCTCCTCTTCCTAGCTGGTTCCATCCTCTCACTTATCTCTCTCCCCTCACTCTCCTAAATTATGGTGACCATATTTTGATTTCTAAAAAACAGGACACTTGGCACAGTCCTGAAATACTGTCATGACTGTGACCAGAGTTTTGATTTTAACATATTTAAAGCATGCATTCTCCATGTGGTTAGAATGAACAGTTTAATAACAAACTTCAGATAGGCTTTCACAAGTGCAAAAATGACTTTAAAATCTCTAGAAATTAATTAATAATAGAAATAATTACTCTTCCAAATTAGAAAATGTACCAGAAACAGTAATAGTTTGCTTGACTGGACAAAAATTAAACAAAAATCTGAAATAACATTCTGAGAAAACAGGTAGGCTATTATTTTCTTTTCAATGTAAAAATAAAATTAAAAAGCTCCAGTCTCAAAAACACAATACTGCCTGCTCCATTTTTTTGATTTTATCTTCATCCTCCTCAGTCGGTTTATAGATTAATTATTATTTTAGATTTTGTTTCCATGTGGACCTACTAGATCTTTCACTGTCACTTTTGTCACACACAGAAACCCATATGCCAGCTATCCCAGCTCTGTTTGTCTGTAAAGCTAAACTTGCGCTTTAATATCTTGTAAACAGTCGCAGCACAGTGAAGGGCGAAGTGGTCCAGCGCATCACAACTCGCTCTCACGTCTATGAAACGGTTCAGAACCTTCCACGAAAGCATCTAAACGATAGATGAGAGGAAATGTGTCGTATTGCATGCATCGCACCAGTCAATCTAAGTATGCTTATTAGTCCCCTTAAAAACTATGAAAATCCAGACATTTTCATCAATCTATGAAATCCCCCCGGACGCCCTGGACGGCACGTGAAAAGTGGACATGTCCGGGGAACACAGGACGGTTGGTCACCTGCAACAACAACAATCACTACCCATCCGCAGATCGACAGACTACAGATTCTTACTTACCTCACCTCTAAGCTCCGAGACCAAACCATCAACTGTAAGCTCCGCAACTTCATCATATCATTCTCTCTTAAACAGAAATCTAACCATCCACTTACCTCTCCTCAGTTCCCTGTTCCTGGCGCTTCCTTCCTGGTTCTCCCGAGACGACCTTAAAAGTTTCCTTAAATAAACTTCTCTACTCTTTTAATTGGGTCTGTTGCCGTGCTGTTATTGAGTCTAACAATCATGTCACATACACAAAACATGATAACATTAATCAAAGGCAGCTCTAAACCGATACGTTTTTAGTTGTGATTTAAAAGAACTCAGTGTTTCAGCAGCTTTGCAGTTTTCTGGAAGTTTGTTCCAGATTAGAGGAGCATAGAAACTGAAAGCTGCTTCTCCATGTTTGGTTCTGATTCTAGGGATGTTAAGTAGACTGGAATCTACCTGAGTGTTCTGGTGGGGTTGGTATAGTAACAGTAGATCTTCAACATACTTTCGTGCTAAGCCATTCAATGATTTTAAACTAGTAAAGTATTTTGAAGTTTATTCTCTGAGCTACAGGGAGCTAGTGTAAGGACTTTAGAACTGGGATGATGTGCTCTAATTTCCTGGTTCTAGTGAGGAACACGAGCAGCAGCAATCTGGATCAGCTGCAGGTGTCTAAGTGACTTTTTAGCCAGACTTGTGAGGACGCTGTTGCAGTAATCAAGCTGACTAAAGATAAACGCATGGATGAGTTTTTCGAGGTCCTGTTGCAACATCAGTCCCTTAATCCTAGAAATGTTTTTCAGGTGATAGAAGGTTGATCTCGTTATTGCCTTTATGTGACCCTGGAGGTTCAGGTCTGAGTCCATTACTACACCTAGATTTCTGGCCTGATCAGTAGTTTCTAGCTGTATTAACTGAAGCTGTGTGCTGACTGTTGATCGTTCCTCTTTAGGTCCAAAAGTAATTACTTTTTTGTTTCTGTTCAGCTGGAGAAAGTTATGGCACATCCATGCAGTGATTTGCTCGATGCATTTACTTAGGGTTTGGATGGGGTCAAAGTCACCTGGTGACATTGTAATGTAGAGCTGAGTGTCATCTGCGTAGTTATGGTAGCTAATGTTATTGGTTGCTATAATCTTGCCTAGTGGGAGCATGTAGATATTAAATAGGACGGGCCCCAGGATGGAGCCCAGGGGCAACCCATGTTGTGATTTCTGTTCGTTCTGATGAAAAGTTTCCTATTGAAACAAAGAAGTCCCTGTTCTTTAGGTAAGAATCGAACCAGCCAAGTACTGTACCAAAGAGTCCCACCCAGCTCTCCAGTCGTTCCAATAGTATATCATGATCAACAGTGTCAAATGTTGCACTGAGGTCCAACAGAACCAGCACTGTGGTTCTACCACAATCTGTATTTATGCGGATGTCATAGAAAACTTTGATGAGGACAGTCTCAGTGCTGTGGTGAGCACGGAAACCAGACTGAAAAACATCAAGGCGGTTGGTCATTGTTATAAAGCTGTTTAACTTCTGAAACACAGCTTTTTCAATAACCTCACTGATGAATGGCATATGAGACATTGGTCAGAAGTTCTGGATTAACATGTTGTCCATATTATTCTTTTTTAGCAGTGGTTTAATAACTGCTGTTTTTTAAGCCTGGGGTAAGACACCTGACAGGAGGGATGAGTTCACTACTTGAATCAGATTAGACATTATGACGGGGAAAACTTTCTTAAGGAAAACTGTGGGTAGGATATCAAGACAGCAAGAGGAGGAGCTTAACTGGTTAATGATTTCTTCTAGGTTTTTTTTATTTAATTCATGGAATTCTGACATTTTTTCTACATTGGTGTTAGTTGGGTATAACATTGGTAGTGGGTTTGGTGCTGCGGTACAGACCGACCGTCTGCATCTGCGGTACAGACCGACCCTGCAGATGCCGCCTGTGAGCAGCTGCACAGCTCAGTGAATCGGCTCCAGACTCTGCACCCGGACTTGCTCCTGCTCATAAGTGGGGACTTTAACTATGCCTCACCCTTCTCCACCCTCCCTACGTTCACCCAATAGGTTAAGTGCCACACCAGAGGAAAAAAGACACTAGATCTCCTATATGCTAATGCAAAAGACGCATACACCTCCACCCCCCTCCCCCTGCTCGGAAGGTCTGATCATAATCTGGTCCTGCTGCTCCCTGAATACACACCCATGGTGAGAAGAGAGCCTGCACGGAAGAAGTCAGTGGAAGTATGGACAGAGGAGTCCAGTGAGAGACTGAAGGACTGTTTCCAATCTACCGACTGGGAGACACTCTGCAGCTCTCATGGTGATGACATCGAAGGCCTGACCCACTGCATCACTGATTACATGAACTTCTGTGTTGAGAACACTATACCAACACGGAGAGTGCGGTGTTTCTCCAACAACAAGCCCTGGGTGACCCCTGAGCTTAAAGCCCTGCTGAACGAGAAGAAGAGGGGTTTCATCTCAGGAGACAGAGAGGAGCAGAGCAGAGTACAAATAGAACTCAAGTATAAGATCAGTTGGACCAAAGACAACTACAGAAAAAGGCTGGAGAAGCAGTTGGAGCAGAAGAACGCTCGAGATGTGCGGAGAGGAATGAAAAACATCACTGGTCTTGGACAAAGTGGAGCTAGTTGGACAGCTGAGGGAGATCAAACGTGGGCCAACAATCTGAATCTGTTCTTCAACAGATTTAACTCCAATCCCCCTTCTTCTGTTCCCATCCCTTTCCCCCCCTTTCCCCCCTGTCCCCTCTTCACACCTTTCGGGGAATGCAGTTGGCCCCGCCACCATTTCCCGATCATCTCTTCCCATCACCTCCATCCCCCAACAGTCACATCACTCTACTCCTCCCACCATCAACTCTTCACAGCACAACACCCTCCCCCACTCCCCCCTCTCACTAACGTCCAACCAGATGAGGAGGGAAATGCGGCGACTGAGGAACAGGAAAGCAATGGGACTTGACGGCATCAGCCCCAGACTGCTTAGAGACTGTGCTGACCACCTCTGTGATGTGGTCACCTATATGTTCAACCTGAGCCTCCATCTGGAGAAGGTCCCCATCCTGTGGAAAACCTCCTGTGTGGTTCCATTTCCCAAAATAACACATGCAAGGGAGACAGACCACTGCAGACCAGTTGCCTTGACCTCCCACATAATGAAGATCACGGAGAGACTCATCCTCACCCAGCTTCGCTCCATGGTGAGCTCAACCCTGGACCCTCTGCAGTTCGCCTACAGGCCAAACATGGGGGTCGACAACGCAGTCATCTACCTGCTGCATCGGGCGCTGGCTCATCTGGAGACGCCTAGGAATGCTGTGAGAATCATGTTCTTTGACTTCTCAAGCGCTTTCAACACCATCCAGCCATCTCTACTGCAGCAGAAGCTGAGAGGAGCAGGAGTGGACGAACATCTGACCTCACGGATCAACAACTACCTCACCAACAGGCCTCAGTACGTGAGGCTGCGTAACTGTGTGTCTGAGATGGCTGTGTGCAGCACAGGAGCAACGCAGGGTACAGTGCTCTCACCTTTCCTCTTTACCCTTTACACCTCAGAGTTCACTTATAACACCAGCAGCTGTCACCTCCAGAAGTTCTCTGATGACTCAGCCATTGTCGGCTGTGTGAATGAGAGGAACGATCTGGAATATAGGTCAGTCATAAAGGGCTTTGTGGACTGGTGTGAGCAAAACCACCTGCGCTTGAACACCAGTAAGACAAAGGAGATGGTGATCAACATCCAGAGAAACACACCACCTCATACACCAGTGAACATTCAGGGCTCAGACATTGAGGTTGTAGATACCTTTAAGTACCTGGGTGTTCACTTTAACAATAAACTGAACTGGTCCCATAACACAGACGCTCTGTATAAGAAGGGTCAAAGCCGCCTCCACCTCCTGAGAAGGCTGAGGTCCTTCAGAGTGAGCACCCATCTGCTAACAACTTTTTACCACTCAGTGAATTTCCCCCCGTGGGATCAATAAAGTATTTCTTCTTCTTCTTCTTAATTGTTAGAATCGTTTCAGTGAAAAAGCTGCCAAATTCATTGCAGGCCCTGGTTGAATTTAGCAGGGGCTACTGTCACTGGAGGATTAGTTAGTCTTTCCACTGTTGCAAATAGAGTCTGTGGATTATTAATGTTTCTGTTAATGATTTAAGAGAAGGAAGATTCCCTAGCATGTTTTAAAGTTAACTGATATCTGTTCAGTCTCTCTTTGTAGATCTCACAGTGAACCTCGAGTCGAGTTTTCTGCCATTTTCTCTCGGCTCGTCGATAAAACCTTTTTCACTACGTACCAGTGGATAGCTTGTCCACGGAGACTTCTTTCTACCTGAGACTAATTTCACTTTAGTCGGAGCAAGGGAATCAATGATGTCTGAAATTGTCACCAGGAAATTATCTAATAGCTTATTTACTGAGTTGGAGTTGGGAGATGAGGGGGATGTGGTGGAAGGGTAAATACATTTAAAGGTTTCAACTGAACTGTCCCCTAGAAAACACTTTTTCATTGTTATCTCACTGTGGCTAGATATTTTGGGAGAGATGGTACTTTCAAAGAAAACACAGAAAGGGTCAGATAGCGCAATATCAATTACCGAGATGTCAGATATATTTAAACCTGTGCAGATAATTAAGTCCAGAGTGTTTCCTCTATTGTGTTTTGGTTGTTTGACATGCTGCGTTAGGCAGAAGTTGTGAAGAGTGTCACTTAAAGTGCCCCTGGCATGAAATTCCCCACAACGTTTGGGCCCTTTTTAGTCACACTCTAAGTACCTTAATACTGTATCAAAGGATTGTTAGCCGTAGCTCAGCCTTGTTGTAGAATTGCAGCCCCTGCTAGGTGGCCCTTCTTTTAGCATTAGCAGAGAACGACTGAGTTTTGGTGGGCGGGACCCAAGCCATGCGCCTCTATTGTCAATTGAGTCTCTAACGTCCTCTAACAGACATCCATTTGCGCACCACAAATTGCCCAAATTCCAATATTACCCTATGTATGAAATGTAATTAGGTTTAGGCCTAATTATATTGTGTGTTGAACAATAATCTGTTCACAAATTACAGGCCTAATAAAATATTTGATCATCCATCCACACATCCATTCGTCCTCATTGCGTCTCTAGCTTCACCCCGACACTAATGGCTCAGTTATCGGCTACTGTTATGGCGACTGTAATGGCATTTCAATTTGATCCGGAATCTGATCCGGACGGCAAGGCACCTGAGGAGGAACCAGAAAGGTAGAGGACGTCTTACAGGTGATCCAGACAGACGTGCTGTGCACAGAGGGAAGGGGTTGTATGTGTGTGTGTGTCTGTGTGTGTGTGTGTGTGTGTGTGTGTGTACATGTATAGCTATACTTGTGAGGACCAACCTTTGACAGCCCACCACCCTTGTGTGGACATTTGTAGTTGTGAGGACATTTTGCCTGGTCCCCACAATGTTTAACTAGCTATTAAACTCTACTAGTTAGGTTTAGAGGTATGGCGTGAATTAGGTTTAGGTTAAGGTTAGGGTTAGGCATGTATCACTAATGGTTAGGTTTAGGGAAAGTGTCTGGGTTAGGCATAGTAAAATCAATGGAAGTCTTTGGATGCTGAAGTCCCCCACAATGATTAATTGGTCATAAGTGATACATATTACGGAAAGAAGGTCGCTGAAATCATTAAAGAAGTTAGAGTTAAGTTTTGGGGTTTTATATAAACTTAGAAATAGAGCTTTTTTAGGCTCATTTATCTGGGTGGCCAGGTATTCAAAAGAGTCAAATATGCTCAGGGATACCTTTTTAAGGTTCAGCTGTCTGTGTTGCTGATGATGTAATCTTCACTTTGTGTTTGTCAGGAAATGTTTGTTCTCTGATAATATCAACAGGCTGTGCTTCGAGGTCATCTCTTGGGTGGTTATTCAGATAACCGAAAATATTTGAGGTCAAGAATCTCAGTCCAGTTCATTTGACTTAAACAAGTGTTTTGCACATCAAAATATTTTTAAGTATTAATAAATAAGACCGATTTTTCAACAGATTTTCTCTTCAACTATTTATGGGGCATGTGAAGTCTACCGTATCTTTCCTCATTTCCCTCAGGGACTGGTCCGCTGATAAAGATGTTTATGTTAAGTTCTTCAAGTCTTTGTAGCAGATCAGAGAAGTCTGTTTTGAGTATTTCAGGTTGTTTTTTGTAGGGGAGCACCGATCCCACTTTTTCAGTCCCAATACCGATACCGATGCCTGGGCTTTGTGTATCTGTCGATACCCAATACCGATCCGATACTATTGTTGAATTAATAATAAACTGTATACCCTCCACCTTATACCTTACTTGAAGAGACTAAAGGTACCAGACTTTACTAACTAAACATAACTAAGACTTCTTTTTTCCTTTTTGACCCCGCTCTTTTTGTTTTGCTTAGGTGCAGGAATTCAGCGTGCTCCTTAGCGTAGTGTTTTTGGATGACCTTGATTAAAGTGGTAGTATTGTACTTTGCATTAATACCACCTCCCCTCGAAACATTTTCTTTGGAGACATTGCAAACAGCCGACGAACTAGTTGGAGTGGCAAGCATGAAATATCTCCACATGTTGCTTCTAGCATGCGACACACATGAATGTGTGGTTTTCCCCTATTTTCAAACATGCTAATTTATTTTGTTGTAATTTATTACCTATCAAAGCCAGTGTTTGCTTTAGTTTCATTTTATTTATAGCGGAATGATATGTGCAAACCTGGGGTGTTATGGGGTAACACCTGCTCATAGACTTTACTAGCTGGATCTCTTTTTCATTCAATATCGCTGTTTTGACTGATGAGGCCGAGCTGGTGAGTTTCTGTGCTGATTGGTTAACGTGTTAAACCTATAGTTATACAGCCTGTACAGCCAATAATAGATTTACTTTATTAATGTTGTATGGTTGTTTTACTTTTGTGTCTTTCAGTTGATTACCTGCATCGCTTCTAGAAAAGGCACGGTTACTGTACTGGTGTCAGTTAATGCTTGTGTAAATAAAACTTATAAAAAGTAGTAATTCAAGTGTCTGAGCCTAAGTAAGACACAGTTTCGTCAGTTGAAACACACCCTTACGGTGGGAGTTTACTAAGTTAAAGGTAGTTAGCCTAGTAAAAACCGTACAGTGAACTTACGCATGAAATACGTTCTGCTGCGACAAAAACAAACAAACAAAAAAACCTGGCTCGGCCAGTGGATCTGTTCATTTTTCCGATCCCCCATCCAGCTATTTTGTCAGTATCGCGGCCGATATCCGATCCTAGATTTTTGGCTACATCATTTGCACCTGTGTGGATAACAAACTTTTCTAGTTTGGGGTGTTGTTCTAAAGTTGTCTGGATTTTTTCAGATATTTCCCTCACTGTATTGTTGGGGCAGCTGACAACGCTAGTGTTCTGGCTACTAAAATCTTCAGTACCATTAACTGATCCATTATGTATGATGAGAACTTTTGCTGGGGGGGGTTCTTGCTTTCTTATGTGTCCGCTTTATGTGGATGGATTTCTCCTGGTGACCTTGACTGGTCCCAGGGGCTGTGTTGTCTTTCAGGGGAACTGCAAATTTCTTTCTCAGCGGTATACCAGGGGGAGTGATATCACTTCTTTTGGGTTGTGGGTTCTTTTGTTTCTTCTTCCTGGGAGCAGAGAAAGCAGGTGTAAATTCAGTGCGCTTTAAAGCCGGCCAGTCTTTGTCAAATTTGGAATGGGGTGTTCTACCCATTAAACGGCTTTTGGCTGGAGGAATAGTGTTGTTCTTTGGCTTCTGTGCAAGACTGTTGGACCGAGATAACACCGTGCTGCCAGGTTCTTCCTCCCTGCGTTTAGAACATCGATAAAATTGTCTCATTTCCATATCCAGTGTTTAGATCAAAATAATCTGAAGATGTTGTGTCTTCATCTCGATTGTTTCAATTCTCTGGAGCAGTTTCTCAAAGTCCTCAGCTGAGCAAAACGCCATTTTGGTAATCCACAGTCCTTCAGAAAGTAATTCAAAAAAGAGATCCAGTTCAATACAGTGACTCCAGAGGCTGGGTGTATAAAGTAACTAAGAAAAAAAGCTAAGAAAAGAAAATAAGAGAATAAGAGAATAAGGCAAGAGATCAGTAGAGGTTGGGAGAGGTTGCTCCACCTTTAGCAGCCAGCAGCAGACTCCTTTTTAGATTAGAGATTAGAGTACTTACATTTTGAAAGTACTGTACTGTTGTATTGTGTTACACTCATTGTTGCTGTGTTGTTGTTGTTCCTGCTTCCACAGTATTGTCACCTCCGGATTGGGGAGTGCCCAGGCTGGTAATAGCTCGACTAAATTGGAATTGCGATTACATGCAGAAACATTTGGCTTTTTAACCCCATTATTTGGGTGTCTCCAACATGTTGAAACTGTTTGTGAGGTAGCCTTTTAAACACACAGCAGAAATAGGAAACAATGACAGAATTTGAGACAAGATATTAATGATCTGAAACCAGTGAAAGAACACCAGAAAGTGTGAACCGGTAGCTACTTGTGGCTGGACGGAACAAACTTGAACTGAACAATTCTTCAAAGAACAAAGATTCTTTAATACAGGGTTTAAGATTTATTACACCATTTGTAAAACACATACAAAACAAAAAAGTTCAATGCCGCCACATTGGATCGATACTAGCATGACATCATGATATATTGAGTGGATAAACTTGGAATATGTTACAATGTAAATGTACATGTAAGAAAGAAAAAGAAAGAAAGAAAAAAAATCAAAATACAATTTATTTATCTATCATTTTTTTTATTGTAACCTGTTTTATTCATCTTTCTTATAATAATATTGCTGGTTGGTCAAAGAAAAGAAGTATTGCGGCATTTGTCCCACTGTTATGTAAACGATGTTAGAAATCATAGGGCATATGTGAAAAAAGTTGGATCCCTTAATCTTACCTGTTCGATTTTGAAAGAAAAGCATAAGCATTTTTAGGAATTTCAAAGCAAACTCATAGTATTTTTGCAAAAGACTTTGTGGTGACATCTGGCTTTTCCAGCTCAAATTGGTCTTCTGCATTTGGTTTGCCTAATTACACCGTATTTGTCAAGCATTACCACAGAAGACCTCAGAGTGTCCTTCCCACTGATGTCAGTTTTTCCTTGCCCTGCACTGTCTGTCTCTTCGTCTGATGGTTTTCCCATTTGCTGCATCCAAAAGAAGACTTCGCCCATCAAACCAGAGCGGAAAGCCTAAGGAAGGAGCAGTGGGGCCCTTGGGAAGCCGTCATCCTCATGTTACCACACTACACAGATCTTTCTGTCTGGACACCAGGAGACTAGTTAAAACCAGAGATAAAGGAAGCCAGGGAGAGAGTTTATGAGTGAACAGCAAAAGAACACTTTTGAACCTAAAGGTAAGATTTCCAGTATTAAACATGGTAATGAACTGATTGATGAATCATTCTGTCAGTTTTATTATCAACAGACAAACTAAAGCAAGATGCTTCCTCCACTTACCAGGTAAAAAGGTCAGCTCAGTTAGTTAGACTGAAAAGGACGACTGTCAGCTTGACCTGAACCAGAGAGGCTTGTTAAGAGAGAGAATGGACTTTCTACAACATCTCAGTTGTTCATTCAGGCTTTGAAAGAGCAAGACCTTCAGAAGATAACAGAAAGGCTGAATGGAGGAAAGTAAGGTTGCAGAGTTTTATCCTTTTAGGCTTTCTGGGTCTCTTTGTTGTGAAACATGGAAATGTTAGCAGCCTTTTGGAGATTTCAGAGTTAAGATCTACATTCATTTGCCAAGGATGGATCACAAGATAAATACAGTGACTGCCAGTGACGGAATCACCATTTACTTCTCAGTTTTTGCTGAAAAAATAAAGAAATTAGGATCAAATTAATTAAAATATGGTACTTTCAATACAATATGTCAGTCTTCAATATTTGGTAGGGAATCCCTTTGCCTTAATCACTGCCTCGTTGCGTCGTGCCATTGAGGCAATCAGCCTGTGGCATCACCTGGGAGTTATGGAAGCCCAGATTTCCTTTATGCTTGCTGTCAGCTCTTCTTTGTTTTTGGGTCTGGTGCCCCTCATTTTCCTCTTTATAATACCCCATAGATTGTCAAAGGGGTTTAGGTCCGGCGAGTTGGCTGGCCAGTCAAGCACTGTGATGGCATGGGCATCAAACCAGGTTTTGGTGCTTCTGGCGGTATGGACAGGGGCCAGGTCCTGCTGTTAGATGAAATCTGCCTCTTCATACAGATCCTCAGCAGAAGGAATCATGAAGTCCTCTAAAACATTCTGGTAGACTGATGCGGTAACCTTGGATTTAAGAAGGAAGAGTTAATATTTCACACTGGACCTCAAGCAGCTTGGGTTCTGTTCCTTACCCGTCTTCCTCCAAACCCTTGGACCTTGATTACCAAATTAAAGGCACAATTTACTTGCATTGGAAAAGAGGACCATGTACTGCTGACTAACAGTCCAGTCCTTCTTCTCCTTGGCTCAGTTAAGACGCGTCTGAATGTGGTGGTTTTTGAAGCTGTGACTCCCGCCTTATTCCACTCTTTCTGGATCTCTGCCAGATTCATGAATCTTCTCTGTTTGATAATCCGCTGAAGACCACAGTCAGCTCTTCTGCTGGTGCATCTTCTCCTGCCACATTTTGCCCTTCCACTAGACTTTCCATTGATATGCCTCCTTAGCTATGAATGTTTGTTGCTTACCAATCCTATGGAGGGTATCAATTATGGTCCTCTGGCCAGTTGTCAAGTCTGCAGTCTTCCCCATATTGAACCTAACTGAGACAACTGAACCAAAGTGAAGCAATTTAACGACACCTGGGAAAACTTGTGCAGGTACTTTGGGTTTAATAGATGAGTAGTGTGTGACGCTCAGGTTAAAACATTCATGCCCAGAAAATTTTGGCCTTATTTCTTCACACTATTCTAATTTTTTGAATTGTTGTTTTCTTGGGTTTATGAGCTGAAAGCCCAAATTATGTACAAATAAACAACTAAATACTTGAAATCATTTCAGTTGTGGGCCCTGAATCTATAGTCTATGGAAGTTTAACGTTTTGAATGCAATTATGGAAATAAATAAACCTTTCCATGATATTCAAAATTTTTGGAAAGGGTCTGCATACCTAATTAATGCCTGCTCATTGCAGTAAGGCTAGAAAAAATACTTTTTATATTTATATGGAATATTTATATTGAAAATAGGATGCAGTGTGGATAAGAAGACCCATTGGATCCAACTGTCTGTCTTCACAAAAATCTGAACCAAGTAAGCAAAACTGTAAATGTACAAAGTTACAGCTGTTAAAACGCTGAAATCCCAAATTATAGAATGTTTAGCCCAAACTCTGCATCAAATCAGTAAATGACACAGACTGTTGTTGCATCACCTAACATTTGGTCAACTTAATCTTTCATGAATTCTCGGCATTGCATGGATGAAGGTCCATTATCTTCATCTTTCAAAAATGGAATGACAGGCCAGACAAGAACACCTTTATTCAGAGAAGCAGACAATAGGCCCATGGTAACTTTGGAGGACATTGACCGCTCAGGTTGTAGTCATACTCCAATCTGACCTTTACCCCTGCTTTTCACTGGATGTGTAAGCAGTGCATACATAATATATGCATTTTTTCTCCGACCTCAGCAGCTGGACACCAGGAGACTAATTAAAACCAGAGATAAAGGAAGCCAGGGAGATACTTTATGAGTATTATGAGCATTTTAGAAGCATATCACTCATGAAAGCATTCCACCCAGCTGGAGATCACAAAATCACAGGAATTTTTGCAATTGCATAACTTAAAGCGTAGTATACAGGAAAAACGTAATTCTGTATTAATAAGTTTCATAAACTCCCCATCCATTCCCAAAAGTGCAGATATTTCTGTCCATGCCTTCTCCTTTTACATGCTGTCCTTGTAAAAATTATCACTGGTATCAGATAAACTGGGTGATTCTCCACTTCTGGGATTAACTTCTCATCATCCATGAGGAAAAACAAATTAGACCCACAGATCGACTGACTTCAAACCTAGTGCCAAAGGTAATGAATTACATTTTGTTTTGGTTTTTTTCACCGCTAAGCAAGTGTCTTTAATTATGGAATTTGCTGGATTCTTTATACTGCTCCCATGTCTGATTTCCTGTCTGCTCCGATCTAAACTGCTGAGATTGACATGTTCTGGAAGTGTAGCACATAAAAACTAGACCCGCTGTGTAAATCTAGGAGAGGGCCGCGACACAACGCTTCTGGGACTTGTCTGAATTGCGCTGTTTCGTGCCCAGTGGAAACTAATCCATTGACTGTAACAGCAGCTGTCAGCTCCGTATTACGCTTCGCAGACGTTACGCGTCCAGTGGAAAGTAGGTTTTATGGTACAATCAGAAATTATTTTTGAGAGAAAGTCATAAAAACTCCCCTTTGCTGTTTGTCACAAAGCCTAGAAAAGCAGGTCAGATTGGTCATTTGTATTTTGTATTTTTTTGTGCTGAGAGAAAACCCATTAATTTCTGATCTGTGTAAATACGTGGTTCTGACATCAAAGTTATAAACAGCAAAGATTTAAGGGGACATATTATGCCTCTTTTTAAACAAGTTATAATAGGTCTATGGTCTGTACAAAACATGTTATTGAAGTTCTTTGTACAAAACCACTTTCACATAAAGCGATCTCAGCAGCTCAATTCCTCATAATTTCAGCCCCTTTCAGAATGAGCTGTTTAGAGGATTCTGTCACATTTATGCAAATTAGCAATTGCAGACCACGCCCACCCATCTTGATAGTATCTGGGTTTGCTGCACATGAGAATGGCATGAATTGGAATTGGTGGGTGGGGTCTGACACCTGACGGGGTTTGACAGGTGAGGGACACTTATTGTGACGTGACAAAAAGGCACTTTTTATAATGGCTTGTAGATTTCTGACAGCAGAAATTTGCAGAAAAATGGATGGATGGTTTTTATTCATGTTTGAAGTGTTTATAGAGGCAGTAGAGTCCCAAATGGCAACATAAAAGGATGAAACTTGCATAATATAAATGCCAGTCTTAAGGCGACCAGCAGCTTTAGGAAACACTGGTTTATTTGACAAGGTAAAAATGCTTCCACCGGTTTAAAATTGGATTGAGTTGTTTTTATTCACCAAGACATGCTTCAGTCTTCCATCAAGATAGTTTTCTGAATTGCTTAGAATTTGCTTCTGAATTCTGAAGAGAGACGATGCCGTACAAACATCCAACATCTGTGCAAAGATGAGAACAGACAGTGATTTCCTGGCAGACAGGCCGGCCCATTAGCCAGTTATGCTGAAATTCTAGATTTATTCTAGAATATATTTAGATACCCCATTTATTACTTTATTTAATTTTAAAGGACTGAGCAGCTAATGTGACAAACAATAGGAATGCATTCTATCTCAAACTATTCAGAAGCTGTAGCAACAACCTTCCATGTCGACTTTAGTTGATCAAAGGAAAAATACGAAATGACCAAAAACAGAGAAATTGAACTGGACTGCTGCCGAATACAGAGCCATGTAAACAATATATTTTAGAATAAAATAATCCTTGGGAAGATTTCTATCAGCAGCACATTCGCAGCCCAATGAAGGCACACAAATACACACTCAAATACGTTATAATAAGCTAAATAAAATAGCTAATCTGAATTCAATCAGTTTGCACCGATCGTTACCTGCACTCATGGAATAGGCAGTATGGGGAAATGCCAAGGGCGCAGTAAGAAGATTTCCATCTTTATTAAACTTCATTGACACTTCAACAAGAGGAGCAATAAAGGAATTTACATGGCATTGACAATTTCCTATTAATATTTAAAATAATGCCACCAGGGGGGACTTGAAGGGATCACACATACACTTAGCTCAGGTGCAGAACAAAACATGAGGCACCGCAAAGCAGGATGGGAAACCACCTCCACCAATCAGACTTCTTTTACCCGCCATTCGGTTTTCGTTTATATTGCGTCAAAAAAAAGTTAATATGTCAAAGCGTCCCAAATTGTCTGGTGCCCAGGGGAGGAAAAAAAGAAAAGAAGAGGAGGAAAAATGCGACAAAGACAAAGGTAATGTTACAGTAAAGATGATGTTAATGATATTATTTTGATGTTACAGAACGATGATCAATAATGCCATTAGCCATTAGCATACATGCTAATCTATAAATAGCCAACACTATCTGCTAGTTCTAACCAACATATTAAAAGTCAATGGTTCTAGCAGATAAGCCTAGCGCTATTATTATGGAAAATAGTAATATGAGTACCTTCCTCGGACAAATGTGTAAATATTAGATCTAATCAGCAGGTGTATTAATGTTAATTTCATTGGCATCATTATCTCATGTTTTCCCAGCATGTGATAACCAATAAAAATACCATTAATAATCATAACAATAATTCCATAGTTGTAACGCCAGCTGTTAACTGTGTTACAGCTCATATTGTCTATAAAGTGTGTTTATCATGTTAAACTTTACACCTGTGTTAAAGTGCAAATCATTCATGTTAGAGCATAACTTAACATTCCCACATGCAATATTATACTGCAGTTTACTGATTCTTTTGCATTCTGCTAATTAGAATTTCATTGTAATGACAATAAAATTTAAATTATTACTAATATGTATTACTAATATAATTTGTATCTGAAACGATACGTTGTATATTGTACAATATAGTCTACATCATATATTTATGTCTAGGTTTCTCATTTATATTATTTCATTTTATTGTATTTTTTTAATCATGTGTTTATTATTAGACTGGTGTCACATACTCCTTCTGTCATCAGATGCGCTGCTGAGGTTTCTCAGTCCCACCTTTGCCAATCCTGTTGCCTCCATCTCAGCAGCACAACCTAGCAGGTATGCAGCCGCATCAAGCGGACCTTCTGTTGCTCCAATAGACCCAGCTGACTGGCTTTGAATGTGCAATTGTTTTATTTCAATAAAAGAATGTCTAAAACAAAGCTATTAAGTTTTTTGTGAGTGTATGTACACTAGCAGTGCAAGTACTGTACTGTGATGCAAGGGGGCGCCACTTAAAATCTTGCCTAGGGCACCAAATTGGTTAGGGCCTGTTTGTAAATGTGCCTATACTTTTAATTATGCATGTGTTATCTAGAGGTCATGTGCAGTACAATTTCTCCTAGATATATGTTTGACTTCAGTCAGGACCAGAGTTAATTTTGTTGACAAAATATTTTCGTAATTGTTTTTGTTACGAATATATTTTAGCAGACAAAAGCCAAACGAAAAAAAAAAAAAATCTTGGATAAAAACTAAGAAAATGACTGAATTAATTAACATTTTTGTTAATGAATAAAAGATGAGAAGAAAACAAACAATTATGAAAATCCAGTCAGAAGATGGGAAAGATGTGATGAACATACAAAAGAAGCACTCAACAAATGGAACAGGGTGGACAAGGTGAGAAGAGAACCAATCAGTCTGGCTTATTGAGAGGCGAGATGAAGCTAACCACTGTTTGAACAAGTTCCCGGTAAGACAACAGCTGATCACATTATGATAAATAGTAGAAATGTCCATGGCTGGGAGAAGAAGAAGAAAAGACTTATGGACCCATTTCACATATGACATCGACAACAACAAAACCAAGTGCAAAGAATGCAGAGCAGCTTTTCATGGGGAGAGCACAACAAATCTGAAGAGGCATTGACAGAATGGCCACTTCAACATTTTCTTAAAGGGGCTAAATGCAACTTTTTCCCCCAAATAAACTTAACAATAGCCTTTTTATTTGACCATTTATGACTCCAACATCTCCTGATGATCATACTGACACCTTGCCAGCTCACAGTGGGAGCACCTATAAGCCTGTATCCATTTTTTCTATTTTCTGTCGGGTCGGATTTTCCCGCGCTGTCTGCGGATGTGACGTCAAGCGCGTTCATGTTAAATGTTTCAGATCACTCTGCCACTACCGCTAGTCAGCACTCGCAAGCAGTTCAATGGATTGTGTGAATACACAGAAGAGACCAAGGACAACTCTGACACCAACAGTAACTCCACATAAGACTAAAAAAGTTAAACCCCTGACAAGTGCCTGTTGCCATATTCACAGTTAGATCAGTGTGAAAAAGCATTTTGTAACCAGCCCAGTCATTCTCCTAATCTGGCAGCAGTCTATGAGCTTTAGTTTAGCATAAACAATGGAAGTAAATGGTAATCGCTAGCATTTTGTGTGTAAAAGTCATAAAAATAATAATCCAAATTATTCTGCGCTAGTTTGAAAACTCTCGTTTAAAACCTACATAACCTGAAAATTTTAAACCTGGACTAGATTATTCTGCACAAACAGCAGGATAGTTCAAACAAAGTCTGTGATTTCTGAAACCTTTATTTGATTTGTGGAGTTTCCATAAAGGCCATTTTTAGGTTTTCCAAAAGCACAAAAACTCACTAATATCAGCCTTAGTATTAGTATTTATAGGTTTTATATTGAAGAAAAATGTTTTGGGAATGTGTTTCTTCTGCCCTAGTTTGTTTATTTGTAATGACATTATTTATTTCTATAATGTGTAAAATGTTTATTTTTCATAATTCAAATATATTGTGATGACCCCGCCCACTGTGGGACCAGTAGTGTGCGGGATGCATTGTGGGTAGCCATGTTTTCAGCTGTTTTCTTCATTTTTGTGTGTTTGCTACATTTTGATTGTTGAGGTTTGTGTTATACTTTATTGCTTTGTTCAGTGTTGTAAATGTGATGTTTGTTTGTTGTTGTGGTTGGCACCACGAGGGAGGAGGTCATTCAGGGGAGTCAGATTGGAGTGTATATCAACTGATGATGGGACAGAAGGCTGAACTAATGGTATGTATTGAAGTTTCTAAACTTAATTATTTTGTACATTTTCTATAAATGGCTGTTTGGGGTCAAGTGATGTATGAGGCACAGGTCAGCTGCTAACCCTGCCTTGTCATTTGGTGTTTTTGTTAGTTGCTAGCCTCCTGCTAGCTAGTTAAGTTCTGCTCCATCCTTTGCCAGAAGTCTGTCCAACTACGATAGTCGCTACAATATTATTTGTTCTTAGCTGTGTGCTATATCTGAGCAGTGGTGGTTATGGCGCGTGGATGACGTAATGAGCTCGTTTTGCGTTCCAGCTAAACCAACTCGAAAAAATTGGACGCATAACCTTTTACAGTTATGCCACATACAACCAGAAAATAACATCTCAAATGTAAAAACACCAGGAACACACCAGGAACAGTAAAAACCATAAACACCAATTTTGGTGTTTATGTAAACGTTTGCAAGTTTTCATATTTGCAACAACGTAATTATCGATAACAACAATAACAACTACTCGATGCTAATTACATAACAAACAGAATGAAAACAGAACATATAAATGAGAAAAAACGACGACAGGTAGTGCTGGACGCAGTCAGCCATCTTTAAATGTGGAATCTCGGGGTCCTCTGAAACTTATGAGCTCCCAGCTCAGAAAAACGAGTTCCGAGGGCAACTGGAACACACCATTAGCATGGTTTTGCCCCTTTGTATTAAATTACAGTTCCAAGTAGATGTGTTTGCCATGCTCTATACAGAAGAAGAAAATTATTGCATTAGAAAAATTATATGTATTTTAGTCGACTAAAATTAGACTAAAACTAAAATAAATCTTAGTCAAAAGACTAATGCTAAAACTACATTAAAAAGTATCAAAATTAACACTGGTCAGGACAGAACATACTCTCTTAAATACTAAACAAAGGAAAGAAAATCAAATAAAAAGAGAGAGGTGACCAACTACTGAAAATATTTTTCAAGAAAGCCATATGGTGTGAAAAAAAGGTAATATAATCACTTTTTAAATTTGGTGAAGAAGAAATAGGACTGCATTTAATTGAAAAATGTTCAGAAAAGGAATTAATCTAAATGTAATTTATACTAAAGATTAAAAAACACTTTGATGTGCTTGCTGTCGGTATGAACCTTGAAACTGTGGTTCCAAATATATTTCTAAGATCCTGGATGGAGAAATATGTCCTTTACACTAGGTTCCTGAGCTCTCTCCTATACAATCCATGTATTATAGCTCACCAGTTTAATAATCTATTGATGATTACAACAGAAGAGCAGAGCAAAACTGATGTCAGTGCAGCATGTTTTAATTACAGTAGGATGTGCTGTGAAGGGTTTTAAAAATCTGTTCTGCAAATCTGCATTATATGCACATATGGGGATATAGGAGGTTTCCTGGGAGAGGAGTTTGACTTTCTGTCCTTAAACACAGAAAGCACATTTCAACATTCTCTGTTGGATATCCTGTCTATCCCAGGCGGTATTTTAGATAATCTGAGAGCATTTTATTCTTTATGCAGTTTCAAAATTTCTTTGCTTTTCATTGCAGGAATGTGCATGCAAATTTATACACCTTTGAGTTTTTCTTTCTGGGTTAAAGTTCTTCATGGGCTGAGATGATCCACTTATACCAGAAGGAATAATGTCTGATTCTTGAAAGTTGCCTAATCCTTCATATTTGTGAATTTTTAAGCTTTGTCATTCAGTTAATCTTTCATTTAGCATTCTGATACACTGGTGAAGGGATGGATTAGTATAAACCGATTATCGACTTGTCCTGCATCTGTGAAGGTGGATTTTTGTAACATACACAAGGCAAAGTTTCTAATTACTATGCCTTGCATTCCCTTGAAACTATACTCTTACTAACACCAAGGAAAAGGTTAAATATTTCCATAGTCAATTCCGTATACAAAATGTGACCAAACAAAACCAAGAAAAGTGCAGGGAAAGCCCTCTCTGGAAAAACATGCGAATAAACTTACATGCTTAGCTTAAAAACTTCATGAACAAAGAAATCATGTTTGCTAAAACCTCTGTGAGAAAAAGAAAAGAAATAGCAGTTTGAAACAAAAATCAGTTTCCTAAAGAAATAAACTAAATGAGAGCCTGTTGTGTTTGTATGTACAGCTGAAGTATGAAACATTTACATGCATCATGGATACAAATCTCATAATTCTGAGCTTTTAATGCTTTTTTTCTTGAGTGAAATAATTACACATCAAACATTTAAATTATTTAGAAAAAGAAGATATACAGTTGAAACTAGATATTCGCACTCAATGTTTACAAATACACATAACCTACCTCTATGTCTGTGTTATCTGGCCTGTAGTTGGCGCTGTGCTCAGATGTACATGCAGCTCTCAGTGTAGCAGAAAGCTGCACAGACCTTGCTATTGCTTTGTCTGACACTCTTAAAGAACTTAAAGAGTGGCCCTTTAAGAAACATGATAAAGTGATGCACAGTTCAGGTGATGCATCCTCAGAACTTTATACTAGTTTTTTGTGGGCAGGTCGGAAACAAGCTGGGCCTGCATATTGAGGCTGCCTGGTACAAACAGCTGTAGGAAAAACATCTGGCGCTGCGAATAGAAAAAATGTGAAAGACAATAAGAAAGACATCATCCTCTGTAACATCTTTGGTAAGCCATGATGATGATAATGAAATAAGGTGAGTTAATTTACTACATAGAAATACAGAAGTTTAAAGGATAGACATTATCAGATTAGGACTGTGTATCTGACTTCAATTAGTATGCGGGTCAAAAAGTCCTGATTGGGATCAGGCTCTAAATATTCCCAGCGTATCTCTAACTGATGTCACCCTATTTTATTTTCCTGCTATATCTGAAAGCATCATTTTTACTATCTCACTTAGTTAAAATTATATTATAACAAAACATTATCTCAATGACAGCTCAGCTGAACTCTCTGATCAAGTTTACTCTTCAATCAACCCTTTATTCTGTAACTCAGTAAATGCTCTGCTAGATAACTTTCATTGTCGTCGTTACTGAGAAAATAATGAAAATTGGCGCGTCAATCTGTACTTCAATATCAAGCCCATTACCAATGTTGTGTCCAATCAATACCAATCTGGAGAAAATGACGCAATTCCACAAACTCAACAACAAAAGCTTTGAAGACATTGTACATAAATTAGGCCCCTCCTTCTGCTGCCTTAACATTTTACCCAGAAATATTCTTAGGAAAGTTTTCCCTGTTATTGTGTCTGATCTGATTCAAATAGTAAACTCATCCCTCCTGTCGAGTCCCTTCCCCCAGGCTTTGAAAAACAGCAGCTATTAAACCACTACAAAGAAGAACAATCTGGACAACACGTTAATGCAGAACTGATAATTGAAAAAGCTTCAACAGTTAAATAGCTGCCTAACAATGACCGACAGTTTTGGTATTTTTCAGTCTGCCCTCATCAAAGTTTTCAATGAAATCTGCATAAATACAGACTGTAGTAGAACCACAGTGCTGGTATGTTTGTACCTCAGTGCAGCATTTGACACTGTTGATCATGATGTATTATTGGAACGACTGGAGAGCTGGGTCAGACTCTCTGGTACAGTACTTGGCTGGTTTGAGTCTTACCTAAAGAACAGGCATTTCTTTGTTTCAATAGGAAACTTTTCATCAGAACAAACAGAAATCCCAACCAAAAAGATTAGCTACCATAACTATGTAGATGATACTCAGCTTTACATTACATCTCCAGCTGACTTTGGACCCATCCAAAACCTAAGTGAATGCATCAAGCAAATCAATAGATGGATGTGCCAAACTTTCACCAGCTACATAGAAACAAAACAGAATTAATTATTTTTGGACCTAAAGAGGAATGATCAACAGTCAGCACACAGCTTCAGTTAATACAGCTAGAAACTACTGATCAGGCCTGAAATCTAAGTGTAGTAATGGACCTGAACCTCCAGGGTCACATAAAGACAATAACAAGGTCAGCCTTCTATCACCTGAAGAACATTTCTAGGATTAAAGGACTGATGTCGCAACAGGACCTCGAAAAACTCATCCATGTGTTTATCTTTAGTCGGATTGATTACTGCAACAGCGTCTTCACAGGTCTGCCTATAAAGTCAATCAGACATCTGCAGATGATCCAGAACGCTGCTGCTCGTGTTCCTCACTAGAACCAGGAAAGTAGAGCACATCAACCCCAGTTCTAAAGTCCTTACTCTTGCTCCCTGTAGCTCAGAGAATAGACTTCTAAATACTTTTACTAGTTTATAAATCATTGAATGGCTTAGCACCAAAGTATGTTGAAGACCTGTTGTCATTGTATCAACCTTCCAGACCACTCAGGTCCTCTGACTCAAGTCAACTCTCCATCCCCAGAATCAGAACAGGACATGGGGAAACATCTTTCAGTTTTTATGCTCCTCTGATCTGGAACTACCAGAAAACTGCAAAGCTGCTGAAACACTGAGTTCTTTTAAATGAAGGCTAAAAAGCCATCTGTTTATATGTGCCTTTGATTAGTAACAACTGGAACATGGATTGATTGTTGTCTTTATTCTAATATTTTGTAATTATTTTGATGATTTTAATATTTGCCTTTGAGAAATTGTAATGTTATTGCTTGTTTATTGTTTCACATTTGTTTTCATCATGTAAAGTAGATTGAATTGTGTTGTTCCTGAAATGGGCTATACAAATAACCTTGTCTTTGTCAGGGTTCTTAGGTGTTTGTCTTTTGTTGGTGGTTTTCCTTATTTTCTTTCATTTTTCATGTTAGTTTATTCCTAGTATCCTTCCCTGTGATTTCTGTACTTTCTGGTTTCCCTGTAGTCTTGTCTTTAATTAGTTCCTGAGATCATTCTGGTTTTCTGTCTCCCAGCCACTTCACCTCCTCTCCCAGCTTATCATTTCCACCTGCTCACTCCCTCTCAGCTGCAACCGGTTTCCCTAATTGATCCCTAACTCTCTCTGCTCACATCCTCACACTCTCCCTCAGTATAAATTCGGTCCTCTCTCAGTCACAACTTGCTGGTTCGTCGTCATTCTTTCCTGTTTGGTCCATCGTATTTCCCTGCCTGGTTCTCGTCTTCCTTGTTGCCGTCTTTCTTCCCCGCCTGGTCCCTGCCTTCCTTGTTGCCCGTCTGGTTCCTGTTTCCCCGTTCGCTGCCTTATATACCCTTCTGAGTTCTGTAAGTTCCTGTTCCTCATTTCCATTAAATCCTCCTTATTTGTACTTGGTGCATTTGGGTCCTCCTTAACCTCGCATCATGACAGAACGAACCAGCCAGTTACTAGACCCAGCAGAACGTCAGCACACCGAGGAGGAATGGACTAGACTCATTAACTGGAGCGTTAGCCAAGGCTTATATGCCGACTCACCCCATGTCGGTTCCCGGTCGGCCTGTTGTCCTCCCGGTGCTGGTGCTCTCGGGGTTGAGACGAGCCATTCCACCGCTCCCCGTTCCTCAGGCCGCCGCCGCCATCGTCACCGCCGTCCACGGGCTGCTCCCACAGCTTTCCAGGAGGTTCCAATGGATGACGTCCTTGTTCCCGAGTTGTCTGTCCGACACCACGGTCTCCAGACCGCCCAAGCTCCAGTCTCGGTTCCCCGTAGCTGCGGGCCGCCGGTTGCAGACGCTACCCGCCTGCACTCGCGCTTCCGGGGTCCGCTTCCAGCACAAAGCCGGCGCGACCAGTCTCCGGTCCCGGCTCCCAGCCTCCGGTCCCGGCTCCCAGCCGGCCTCAGGCCCCGCCTTCTGCTCCTCCTCCAGATTTACCACCTTTATTACTTACCATCACTGAGGAGGAGTTTGCAAGGTTATTTCAGGTATTCAAAGATGACTCTGGAATATTGGAAACTCTGTTTGCGGCATACAGCGCCTCCATTTGGAGGAGACGCCACACACCCCTGGTTCCTCTGGTTCCTGATTCCTCAGGGGGTGTCCCGGAGGACACGCCTCTGGTTCCTGATTCCTCAGGGGGTGTCCCGGAGGACACGCCCCTGGTTCCTGTCTCCGCAGGGGGTGTCCCGGAGGACACGCCTCTGGCTCCTGATTCCTCAGGGGGTGTCCCGGAGGACACGCTTCGGCTCCTGATTCCTTAGGGGGAGTCCCGAAGGACACGCCTCTGGTTCCTGATTCCTCAGGGGGTGTCCCGGAGGACACGCCTCTGACTCCTGTTTCCACAGGGGGTGTCCAGGTTAACACGCCCCTGGTTCCTGTCTCCGCAGGGGGTGTTCCGGAGAACACGCCCCTGGCTCCTGATTCCTCAGGGGGTGTCCTGGAAGACACGCCTCTGACTCCTGACTCCGAAGGGGGTGTCCCGGGGAACACGCCTCTGGCTCCTGATTCCACAGGGGGTGTTCCGGAGAACACGCCTCTGGCTCCTGATTCCTCAGGGGGTGTTCCGGAGGACACGCCTCTGGCTCCTGATTCCTCAGGGGGTGTCCCGGAGGACACGCCTCTGTCTCCTGATTCCACAGGGGGTGTCCGGGTTAACACGCCCCTGGTTCCTGTCTCCGCAGGGGGTGTTCCGGAGAACACGCCTCTGGCTCCTGATTCCTCAGGGGGTGTCCCGGAGGACACGCCTCTGAATCCTGTTCCTGTCTCCGCCGGGGGTGTCTGGGAGGACACGCCTCGGGTTCCTGTTTCCGCCGGGGGTGTCTGGGAGGACACGCCTCGGGTTCCTGTCTCCGTCGGGGGTGTCTGGGAGGACACGCCTCGGGTTCCTGTCTCCGCCGGGGGTGTCCTGAAGGGCACGCCTCGGGTTCCAGACTCCACCGAGGGTGTCCTGAAGGACACACCTCGGGCTCCAGACTCCGCCGAGGGTGTCCTGAAGGACACGCCTCGGGTTCCTGTTTCCGCCGGGGGTGTCACGGAGGGCACGCCTCTGATTCCAGGCTCCGCAGGGGGTGTCCCGGAGGACACGCCTCTGATTCCTGGCTCCGCAGAGGGTGTTCCAGAGGACACGCCCCTGGCTCCTGTTCCTGTCTCCGCAGGCGGTGTCCTGAGGGACACGCCCTTGGTTCCTGTTCCTGTCTCCGCCGAGGGTGTCCAGGGGGACACGCCTCGGGCTCCAGACTCCGCCGAGGGTGTCCAGGGGAACACGCCTCGGGCTCCAGACTCCGCCGAGGGTGTCCAGGGGGACACGCCTCGGGCTCCAGACTCCGCCGAGGGTGTCCAGGGAGACACGCCTCGGGCTCCAGACTCCGCCGAGGGTGTCCAGAGGGACACGCCTCGGGCTCCAGACTCCGCCGAGGGTGTCCAGAAGGATACGCCTCGGGCTCTTGACTCCCCCGAGAGATTCCTGAGGGACACAGCCTCGGGGTCAGCACGTCGCCGACAGCCTCCACGCCGCCTCCTGGTTCCTCGTCGCCGGCCCCCACGCCTCCTGGTTCCTCGTCGCCGGCCTACTCGTCTCCTGGTTCTTCGTCGCCGGCCTACTCGTCTCCTGGTTCCTCGTCGCCGGCCTCCTCGTCTCCTGGTTCCTCGTCGCCGGCCTCCTCGTCTCCTGGTTCCTCGTCGCCGGCCTCCTCGTCTCTTGGTTCCTCGTCGCCGGCCCCCTCGTCTTCTGGTTCCTCGTCGCCGACGGCCTCCACGCCATCTTCTGGTTCCTCGTCGCCGACGGCCTCCCAGGTATCTGCTCCATCGCAGGCCTCAGGACTTTAGTCGTCGGCTATCTTGTTTTGGACTCTCGCCCTCCTTCCGAGGCCCCCTCCTCCCACCCTGGGTGGGTTGTTTTTTTTTGTTGTTTGTTCTGTTTTGGACTCTTAAGGGCGTCTGGTATCCGCCCTTGAGGGGGGGGGGTCTTGTCAGGGTTTTTAGGTGTTTGTCTTTTGTTGGTGGTTTTCCTTATTTTCTTTCATTTCTTTCATTGTTAGTTTATTCCTAGTATCCTTCCCTGTGATTTCTGTACTTTCTGGTTTCCCTGTAGTCTTATCTTTAATTAGTTCCTGAGATCATTCTGGTTTTCTGTCTCCCAGCCACTTCACCTCCTCTCCCAGCTTATCATTTCCACCTGCTCACTCCCTCTCAGCTGCAACTGGTTTCCCTAATTGATCCCTAGCTCTCTCTGCTCACATCCTCACACTCTTCCTCAGTATAAATTCGGTCCTCTCTCAGTCACAACTCGCTGGTTCGTCGTCATTCTTTCCTGTTTGGTCCGTCGTTTTTCCCTGCCTGGTTCTCGTCTTCCTTGTTGCCATCTTTCTTCCCCACCTGGTCCCTGCCTTCCTTGTTGCCCGTCTGGTTCCTGTTTCCCCGTTCGCTGCCTTATATACCTTCCTGAGTTCTGTAAGTTCCTGTTCCTCGTTTCCATTAAATCCTCCTTATTTGTACTTGCTGCATTTGGATCCTCCTTAACCTCGCATCATGACAGTCTTTCCTTATATTGATAATATGACCAAAGCAAAAACACTAACTAAAATGATTTTTTAAATCCAATAATTCACCACACTAACACAATTAATTAATTGTGGCAACCAATAACAATAAAAAATAATCCCAAATAAATTAGGTGCCACAGTTGAAATTTAAATCGCATTCATGCCAAGACACAACACACTTTAGTCCTTTGGGTTTAGTGCATATTAGCTAAATATCAGTGTGTCGTGGCTTTTAATACCAGCAAAATCTGCTTGTAATGGCAGAATTCTTTATGAGCTTTCCATGGAAAATCTATTAAGGCACAAGGTCAGAGAAAAGGCCATAGCTATGATGATCAAACAGGATGGAGGAAAGGAAGGAAGTACTTTGTGTGTCCCTACCCTCCTGACTTTTACTCAGAGTCAAGAAAAATAAGACAAATGAAGTGAAAGCCATGTGGTGGATGCATTTGCATGTCTGGCTGTGTTAAAACAAGCTGTAGGTTGTCATCAAACTGCATGGTTTGTACTGTGAGAAGACGAGATGGTTGATTCTTTCCTCTTGCTCTGTCAGCTCAGGATGTGGACACATTCAGCTTCCTGGGAGGACTATGAAAAGAACAGTGTTACTATGGTAACATCTGTGTGAAGAGCAAACTTTTATAAGCTCCAGCACTTTATTTTGTCTGCACTTTGATTTGTAAGGCAGTTGAGTGCATTGAGGGTATCCTCTGGGTAAAATATGGCAACTCACAGCTGACCTGGTAAACACTCAGCAGGAACAGTTTTTGGAGGGGGATCTTGAGTGGGTGAGTGAGTGTTAAGCAGTAGCAATGGAAAATCAGGGACCCGCCCCACTTTCCAGCTTTTACTTCTAATCATCTTTTAAACTTGCCATGGGTAATGACCTAATTCTCATTGAGCTTCCCAGCATGCAGCTGTGCCTCCCATCTCTATAAATTCACTCATGGCTGCATTCATCCCCTTCCAGAGGATGCCTGGGGAGAGACGGGGAGGAGAGCAACCGACTCCCTCTGCTCAGTGATGGCAGCATGAGAGACGGGTTAGTTCTGACTAATACCAGTGGCTTCATGACCTTCTTCCAGCAAAAGGACGCTGAGCATGAGTGGGTTCTGAGACGATGAACACCTCATGGACACACACTTGCACCCTGTCATCTAATATCTAACCCTCCTCTTGCCCGATCTGTGAATAAACTGATAAATAAACAGACACTGTAAGCGAGGTGTTGGTGAATGTCTTTGTGATCTATAAGGTCTCATTCTTTATCAGTCATTTGACAGTATTGGTGATGATCCTGAATAGATAGCGCAGAAATAAATTGTCCAGACTAGAGGCAAGCCCCCACCTCTCACACTCCCTGACGTTTGGACTAATCCCCTGTCATTGCTGGGGAAGTGTAATGGACGGCAATCCTCTGGAGCATTCCAAAAAGTAATATTCCCTGTGATGAGACTGTCTTCAAGGAGAAGAAAAACTCTGACACATCGAAGGCCTTCCCTCTTTCTATATTAATCACATTAGACTTCTCATACTGTAGTTTAGCTTTCTTAGGGGCGCTTCAGGGAAAACACTATCAAGCGCCACTGACAAAGTGTGTGTCAAATTGATAAAAAAGTGCATGTAAAATGGCAGTGCTGGTGTACAAAGGGAGCTAGATCGTCATAATCCTCTGATAGCAGGAATCCCATTAGCTACGGATCCGTGAATTACAATAAGAAGGGTCAGATTATAGCTGCGATTCACCATCAGACGCTGTTAACAGACCACGCTTCTCTCTGCTGCAGAACTGTGATGAAGGTTCACTCTGACAGCAGCACACTTTGGATAGATTGAATTAATACATAAACAAAAAGAGCTACACAGTAATGCTATAAAGAAATTACACTCTTTAATTAATACTAAGGTCCGAATTTTTGAAAAGTTCCAAAATGACATGCTGAATTAGTTATTGTTCAATATAACATTGCACCTCACTCGGTCTTTGTGTTTATAATAGTCCACCTTGGATCATGCTTCATGTGAGTCTCACTGCTTTGACTGGGCCAATCATGAGTCTGTCTGCTGTGGTGGATTATGGGGTTGTGTTGCAGCTCTTGATGTTCTGACTTCAGCTTCTGTCCTCCTCTTCTGAAGCTCCCCCAATTTCTGGAATAGTTTTTGCTTTATAATCCTCTCGAGGTTCCTGTTGCATCTTTTCCTACCACACTTTTTCCTTCCACTCAACTTTCCCTGAACATAAAGCACTCTGTAGAAATTACCTTTTTGAATTAATTAACTGGTTAGAAGGGTGACACCGTGAGTTTCCAATATTTAACTTTTTCACACTTCTCTAATTGTCTGAAACACTGAATTGTGGGAAATTATCTGTAAGGCCATAATCTTCAGAACTACAGGAAATAATGGCTTGAAATTTCACTCTGTGTAGTGAATCTATGTAATATATGAGTTTCACTTTCTGAATTAAAGGACAAAAAAAATGCCCTTTTTTCAAATGTTCACATATTTTAAAAGTTCCTGTACAGCTCACAAGCTTTGCTGCAGAGAAAAAGAAAAGTCATCATACTTTGAACACACTAGCCATACTTGGCTCCACTTTATGCTGTCAGCTCCCAATAACACAGTCAGAAGACAAAAATTGGTTTAAAAGTAAATAATTAGTCTAAATCTAACTTTAAGTGTGCAAACCCACACATCCTTCAACCATTTGTACCTGCTCATCTATGCAGGGTAACCTGTACCATGATGCCTATCTCCAGCAGCCATTGTGTGTGATGTAAGGTCCACCCTGGACAGGATGGCTGTCCATCACAGGATAACACGGACTCAAAGGACAAACAACCCTGCCTATGCATCCTCACACCTACAGGCAGTTCGGAGGCACCAGTCAAGTTTTTGGACTGTAGTAGGAAACCAGAGTACCTGGAGAGAACTCATGCATGCATGAGGAGAACATGCAAACTCCATGCAGAAAGAACCAGTGCAGGGATTTAAAGACGGTCTAATGGGATCCATTTTCCTAGTGCTGCCTGAGATCTTCCAAAAAGGCTGTTCATGGTTCCTCAAACACATTTTAAGACCAGAGGAGATAAATCTTTTAGAGCAGTGGCCCCCAGGTTGTGGAATGCATTGCCTCCGTCTTTGCACTGTCATGATTCCATAGGTTCTCTTATAAAGACGTTGAAGACTCATTCATTCAGACTGTCTTCTGACTAATGTTATGCTGCATGATCTTATATGTATTCTTTTTTTATCTTTAAATTCATGTTTTTTTATCTTCTATGTATTTTAATACCTTATTTTATTTAGAAGCACTTTGTGTAAGGAAACTGGGAGTTAAGGACCCAAACGCTGTGAGGATTTTGGCAGTCTGTATTGTCTGTTCTCCAACCAAAACCAGGAGGAGACAAGATGAGACAACAGAAAAGGATGAGAGAAGCACAGGGGATTATATACACAAGGGGCAAAATGGGAACCACAGGACGGCTTGGGAGAGGAGGAACAAGCCACAGGTGACATGGAGGGACAGGAAACAGGCAGGTAAGGGGAAAACACATGGATCATGACACTGTGGTTTCTGACCCGTGAAAGGTACTTTGTAAATAAAATGTACTTACTGATTCACCGACGGACTTTATTTGGTTGATAACAGTTAGAGGTGAATCCAAGACGACACCTACAGTAGGTGTTTTACTTGCTCTGTGGACTTTAGCCGCATGGAGTCTAGTTCAGTTTTCATATCCAAGCTTGTATTTTTTAGACCAAAGACAATGACTTTCATTAGGCCCGAGCAGCTTGCAGCTGCAAGGGACTATTGTAACCCTCCTCTTTCTTATCTTTCTTTTCCGCAATGAACTGCCTTTTTGGGGGCCTTAACATACCCCAAAACTCACAAAAATTGGCGGAGGCATCAAGTGTGCGTGAAAATTTTATATTTTAAAGGAATTTAAAAGGGTGGGAAAATGGCTCGATAGCGCCCCCTATAGATTACCTATTACCTATGTTAGAACTCTCCAAGACGAATAAAAAAATATATCAATGTCCTGAAAGAATATGTACAGGAAGGCGGGCATTTTGGGTCAAAGGGTCAATTTGAGCATTTCACACATGTCGAACTTTGATGAACTCCTCCTTGAATTTTTGACAAATCAGCTTGAAAAGTGGTCAGAATTGGCCTTCAGGCATGGGGGATTAAAAGTTATCAAAAAAATTGACTTTTTGTATATGTTGAGGGGGCGGGGCTAGGCCTCAAAGTTTGACTAAAAAACAAAAATATTGAAGAAGGAGTCCTACCGGGTCTTTTTGGCTTGTGGGACCCCTGAAGCAGCTGATAGGTATCGACAGGCCAAGCGGGATGCGGCTCGGATGGTTGCTGAGGCAAAAACTCGGGCGTGGGAGGAGTTTGGAGAGACCATGGAAAACGACTTCCGTACGGCTTCGAAGCGATTCTGGTCCACCATCCGGCGTCTCAGGGGCGGAAAGCGGTCTGCCACCAACACTGTTTACAGTGGGGATGGTGTGCTGCTGACCTCGACGCGGGACGTTTTGGGTCGGTGGATGGAATACTTCGAAGACCTCCTCAATCCCACCAGCACGCCTTCCAATCTGGAAGCAGGGTTTGGGACTTGGGGTCGGGCTCTCCAATCTCTGGTGCTGAGGTCACCGAGGTCGTTAAAAAGCTCCTCGGTGGCAAGGCTCCGGGGGTGGATGAGATTCGACCGGAGTTCCTCAAGGCTCTGGATGTTGTGGGGCTGTGTTGGTTAACGCGGCTCTGCAATATTGCGTGGACATCGGGGGCAGTTCCCTTGGATTGGCAGACCGGGGTGGTGGTCCCCCTGTTTAAAAAGGGGGACCACAGGGTGTGTTCCAACTACAGGGGGATCACACTTCTGAGCCTCCCTGGTAAGGTCTATTCAGGGGTTCTGGAGAGGAGGGTCCGACGGATAGTCGAACCTCGGATCCAGGAGGAACAATGGGGTTTTCGTCCTGGCCGTGGAACACTGGACCAGCTCTACACCCTCAGCAGGGTCCTGGAGGGTGCGTGGGAGTTCGCCCAACCGGTCTATATGTGTTTTGTGGACTTGGAGAAGGCGTTCGACCGTGTCCCTCGGGGGGCCCTGTGGGGGGTGCTCCGGGAGTATGGGGTACCGGGCCCCTTGATACGGGCTGTTAGGTCCCTGTACGACCGGTGCCAGAGTTTGGTTCGCATTGCCGGCAGTAAGTCGGGCTTGTTTCCAGTGAGAGTTGGACTCCGCCAAGGTTGCCCTTTGTCACCGATCCTATTCCTAACTTTTATGGACAGGATCTCTAGGCGCAGCCAAGGCGTTGAGGGGATCCGTTTTGGTGGCCTCAGGATCAGGTCTCTGCTTTTTGCAGATGATGTGGTCCTGTTGGCTTCATCGGAGCGTGATCTACAGCTTTCGCTGGAGCTGTTCGCAGCAGAGTGTGAAGCGGCTGGGATGAGAATCAGCACCTCCAAATCCGAGGCCATGGTCTTGAGCCGGAAAAGGGTGGGATGCCTTCTCCGGGTCGGGGATGGGGTCCTTCCCCAAGTGGAGGAGTTTAAGTATCTGGGGGTCTTGTTCACGAATGAGGGAAAAATGGAGCGGGAGATCGATAGACGGATTGGTGGGGCATCTGCAGTTATGCAGGCGCTCTGTCGTGGTGAAGAGAGAGCTGAGCCAAAAGGCGAAGCTCTCGATTTACCGGTCGATCTACGTTCCTACCCTCATCTATGGTCACGAACTCTGGGTGGTGACCGAAAGAACGAGATCACGGATACAAGCGGCTGAAATGAGTTTCCTCCGCAGAGTGTCTGGGCTCTCCCTTAGAGATAGGGTGAGAAGCTCAGTCATCCGGAGGGGGCTCAGAGTAGAGCCGCTGCTTCTCCACATCGAGAGGAGTCAGTTGAGGTGGCTCGGGCATCTGGTCAGGATGCCTCCTGGACGCCTCCCTGGTGAGGTGTTTCAGGGACGTCTCACCGGGAGGAGGCCCAGGGGAAGGCCCAGGACACGCTGGAGGGACTATGTTTCTCGGCTGGCCTGGGAGCGCCTTGGGGTTCCTCCCGAGGAGCTGGAACAAGTGGCTGGGGAGAGGGAAGTCTGGGTCTCTTTGCTTAGGCTGCTGCCCCGCGACCCGACCCCGGATAAGCGGAAGAAAATGGATGGATGGATTAAAGTAGTAATATCTCCTGTTCAAAAAGGCACAGAGGGATGAAAACTGCTGAGGTCGATGGTCAAGTTGGGGTAACAATGTCTCTTCTACTGAGAGGCTACATAAGAGGGTGGGGGTGTGGCAGCATGGCGAAGTGCGGTGTCACGCCGTAGCCATACGTTTGGCTTTAGCTTCCAGAAAATCAACTGATCAGGACCAGATTCATCATGATTAATATTAGTCCATCCCCGGAGAGACCTATATGTTACAATATGGTGGGCGGGGCTTAATTACTCCACAGCGCCCCCTAGAAACCTTAAAAAAGCCAGCCCCCAGCCATATTTTATGCGAGGATTATGAAATCCAGAATACCAATTGAGTGTCTCCGACCTACAAAAAGTCTCTTGGAGCCATGGTCCAAACCCCACAAGAAGTCGGCCATGTTGAATCCAACAAACCATTTTGTCCCATTTGTATACGTCGTATTTGAACGAACTCCTCCTAGAGCTTTTCACTTACAGACTTCAAAACGCATCAGGAGAGACTAAAGGAATTGGAGATCAAAAGTTATCAAAAGAATTTTGCTGCATCAAAGTGGGTGGGCGTGGCTTAGCCTCAAATTAAGGCTTCGCGATCCCCCTAGAATCACTAAAAAAGCCAGCCCCCAACCATATTTCATCATAAGGCTATGAAATCCGGGATACCAATGGAGTGTCTCAGGACCTACAAAAAAGCCTCTTGGAGCCATGGTCCAAACCCCACAGGAGGTCGGCCATTTTGAATCCATCCCAATCATATTGTTCCATGCATATAAGTCGTATTTGAACGAATTCCTCCTAGAGCTTTTCACTTGCAGACTTCAAAATGAGCTACGACAGACTTAAGACATTGGGGATCAAAATGTATCAAAATAATTTTTTTGCATCAAAGCATATGGGCGTGGCTAAGCATCAAAGTTAGGCTTCTCTCCATAGAAGGACATGGTGTCTTAACTTCAATTTACAAGGTCAAAACTGTATCAAACCTTCTGATTACCATAGCATATTACCACTCAACTCAGGATCTACAAAAAAGCCTCTTGGAGCCATGGTCCAAAACCCACATGAAGTCGGCAATTTTGAATCCAACCCACCATTATCTGCTATGCATAAATTGTCCTACTTGAACAAACTCCTCCTAGAGCTTTTCACTTACAGACTTCAAAACGACTGAGGAGCGACTTAAGACATCGGGGATCAAAAGTTATCAAAAGAATTATGCTGCATCAAAGCATGTGGGCGTGGTTAAGCCTCAAAGTAAGCCTTCTCGCCATAGAAGGACATGGTGTATTAACTTCTACATACAAAGTCACAGGTGTTCCACATTTATTGTGTCTCATCACATACCACCACTCAACATATTCATAGGCTGATTTGCTGATGTCACTTAAGACACGCCCCCTGAGAACAGGAAATGCAATGTTTTACATAGAAAAATCTGTATTTGCCTCTTTTACCTAATTAACATCTGTCTGTGATCAGTAACTGAAAACAGGATGGGGTAATTTGTTGGCCAGTACTGACGGTGTCTGAAAGAGGGTGTGGCTGTGGTAGCATGGCGAATCATGGCGTCACGACATGGAAATACGTATGCCTCTAATTTCCACACAGATCATCAAATCTGCTCCAAATTCCGCAACATGGATATTAGTTCAACCCCTAACACATATTTATTCAAATATTTGGTTGGCGTGGCCTATTTCCTCCTCAGCGCCCCCTAGATCCATCTAAATAGTCAGCAATAAGCATTGCTTTCAACCAGGATTGTGAAATTTAGTGAGTGTTTGTAGTTTATGGAGACCTTTTAAAATATTTTGAAGCCAGGGGCTATACCCTTCAGGAAGTCGGCCATTTTGGTCCAAAGCTACTATTTTTTGCTTTTTTAACACTTTGTCATGCAGATTTCATCAGCAGGCTCATTGGAGGCGGTGAGGTTGCATTGAGGGGGCGGTGAGTGGGTCAGGCAGTCGCAACACAGGCCAAAGCGGCGCTTTGCTGCGAGGGCCATTCGAGGCTGCTTGCAGCTTTAATATTTTCTTATAACTGCATGAAATTCCAACCTGTATGATTATGAGACCATTGCTATTGTATACCTGTGGATATTTTGGACACAGATATAGCCCGATGTGGAAATTTTAGGAATCTTAATAAAGCCATAAGAAAACTGATTCCAAAATTTTAAAGTTTATTACTGGTTAACCAGGAGAAACAGCACACAGCATAAAACAGCAAGTGCCAGTCCATTTCTAAACTAGGCATGGAGTTACAGTACTTATACACCCTCAGTCACTGCCCTTTACTCCCCATCCCCTAATTGCCCAAATCCTGTTCCAAACTATTCTTGTCACAGTTTGCACATTCCTTTGTTACCTCACCTTCTGCAACAGATGCTTCCAAGAGACTTTCAACATAAACAACTCTTAAAACATCCTGCAATTCTCTTTTCTGCATTCTTTCTTTTCAGTGCATTAGCTTAAAAATGTCCATTACGCCTGAGTTAGTAGAGTACTAACTCAGTTCTAGAATTGTGCCACTCAGGGTGGCAGCATATTGGAGTAGTTCTTACATTCAGATTTTATTTTTTAATTTTAAGACCGCTTCCCCTTTTTTGGCAGAGGCATTGATTTTTATTTTTTGGGCAAATATTCTCTCTGGTACTGGATGCTGTGCTGATACTTTTGCACTTATGGACATTTATTGTAATGGGTAGCCATAGCAATGAGGTGGTTTACAACCGGGGCAGCTGATTAACATAGCAAAAGCTCATGTAATATCTCAACTGAAGCCTCAAATCCACAGAATTTAAAAACATATGTTCAAGTTTTTTAATTGGAGCCCTGCGATGAACTAACAGTATAGATAAAGGATGGATGGATGTTTAAGAAGAAACAAGGACAACATGATCATCAGTGATTTATCTATTAGTGCCTGCCACTTTGGAAAACTGATCAAGCGGCCTGACAAACTAAGTGTTATGATGTATTGTAATTGGCCATCTGTGTATTGCAGAATGTCAGTTTTATACCTGCAGTTGCAAATCTTATAAAGTCTGTTTCATGGATTTACAACCATCTCACAGTCACTGTGCTGGAACAGGCCATTTGTAACAGAGGTGATTCCCTTGACAGCTGTCCCACACTTGTGCCTCCTCTGCAGCCCAGACACACTCAGAGAGCAGAATGTATGTTAGTAGGAGCTGGCGTCTGGAGGCCAGGGAGTATACTGTGCTCTGTTCTCTCATCTGCCATAAGAGCTGGACCAGATCTGTGGTCTTACTCTAGTTAACTATCTCCCTCCAGACCTGGACTAGAACCACAGGCGTGAAAGCCAATTGTAGTGGAATTTATTTAGTAAGTTGATACCTCTGCTTCACATTTATGTTGACTATGCAAACATCAAACTGGAATTTTAAAACTAAGTACTTATGGACAAAATAAGATCCAAAATGAAAGAGCTGAAAAGGATTAGATTTCCTTCTTTGTCATTTTGATCACTGAGTAGGATTTTAAGTTTATGGCCGGAAATACAGGGGGCAGCCTAAACTGAGTAATCCAGTTAATGCTTTGTGAGTTGTGACCATGCCTAGGTACAGTGACAGGAAGACAATGGTGGCACTGTGAGGCAGACAGCTGGGCTTCCACCATCCCCACATCTTCTCCCAGCCCCCAATACGGCCCTTTGTTCCACTTGCATCGGAAGAGATAGACTCAGGGTGTCATGTTGCTGTTAAGCTTCATAACCCATACAGAACACCACTAGGAGACGAGTTGTAAAGTGTAAGTATTTTATTTAATAAAGATGATGTGTTGATAAAGGAGCGTTGGAACCAGGAAAACTGTGGGGAAATGGAGATGAGATGAACTGCAGAAAGAGAAATCCAGAGGTGAGGCAGAGTTCTAATGGAGATGATTGTTTGAATTAACTCAGGTAAGGCTTACTTGGTGGATGGTTGGTTGAACGCCAGGGGGGAAATGAGTCTGAAATGTTTGCAGGAACTTCCTGCTGAGTTTCTGGAGGCGAGGTGAAGGTGGCTTTAACACTCAAGCACTGAAAGTCTGACAGGCAGCTCCTTAAATCCTCCACAGCTGATTTGAATAATGAGCTGCACCTGTGCAGGTGCAGCAGGCAGGCAGGCTCCGCCCCTCAGCTTGATAAACAGGTACTCAGCTCGACTGGGACCTCTGGTGGAAAACTCCAGAAAGCAGGAAACAGGCAGACAGGAACAAACAGAAAAACAGCCCAGAGTCCTAACAGTACCCCTCCCTCAACGACCGCCACCTGGCGATACGGAAAATATGGATGGCAATTAAGATGCATAATCTGAAATGAGGCTATGGTCCAAAATGAGAGATTGGGGTACCCAGGAGCGGTCTCCTGACCGTATCGCTCCCAATCGACCAAGTATTGCCAACCTCTACCCCATCGACGGGAGTTAACGACCCGTCAAACCGCATAGGCTGGGTTCCCATGGAGGTCCAGGGCGGGTGGTGGAGAGTTGGACGGAGGGCACAAGGTGCTGGAAAGGACCGGTTTTATCTGGGAAATGTGGAAGGTAGGATGGATCCTGAGAGAAGGTGGAAGCCTCAGACTTATGACAGTGGGACTGATAACAGACTGAATTTCATATGGACCGATGAATCTGAGAGACAATTTTCCAGACATGGCTTTTAAAGGAATATCTTTGGAGGATAACCAAACTTTCTAAACCCAGAAATATGTAGGACCGGACCTTCTTCTGCGATCAGCGTAGTGACAGTGCCGCTCAGCTGTGCTATTGAGGGCAGCAACAGTGGAAGTCCAGATCGTTTTGCAATGGCGGATGTGATGTTGAACTGATGTGACACTGATTTACTTTTCATCTGAGGGAAAGAGAGGGGGTTGATAGCCAAGAGAGACTTCAAAGAGAGACAAACCTGAGGGAGCTGAGACGTGAGAGTTATGAGTGTATCCAAGGTAACTGTTGACTCCAATCTGCTGGGTTGGATGCGGTGACACAACGAAGGGTAGCTTCAAGTTCTTGATTAATGCATTCAGTGATGCCATTTGACTGAGGATGGTAACCATAAGTGAGACTAACCTTGGCTCCAAGGGCTGAGCAGAAATGGATTGTCACTACATGCTTGCTCAGTATGAGTGATTACTGAGGGATTGCTGTATAAAATCAAATCAAACTTAATTTATAAAGCGCTTTTCAAACCATAACAAAGCTTCTCAAAGTGCTTTACAGATTAAAAATGACCCACAACACCAAACACAAAACCCAAAAGTAAAAAACATCACCACAGCCGACCACCGCCCCCGAGGCAGAGGGCTCCCATAGAGGAAACACTGGAAGGAAGACTAAAATAAGTTAAAATATTAAAATTAAAACAATTAAAAGATATGATCAAATAAAAATGTAAAGCAGATAAACAATAATTGATAAATAGCGAGCTAAAAGCTAAACTAAAAAGAATTCAATCAAATAAAACATGCAGAGCATCTATCCATCCATTTTCTTCCGCTTATCTGGGGTCGGGTCGCGGGGGCAGCAGCCTAAGCAAAGAGACCCAGACTTCCCTCTCCCCAGCCACTTGTTCCAGCTCCTCGGGAGGAACCCCAAGGCGCTACCAGGCCAGCCGAGAAATATAGTCCCTCCAGCGTGTCCTGGGCCTCCCCCTGGGCCTCCTCCCGGTGAGACATGCCTGAAACACCTCACCAGGGAGGCGTCAAGGAGGGATCCTGACCAGATGCCCGAGCCACCTCAGCTGACTCCTCTCGATGTGGAGAAGCAGCGGCTCTACTCTGAGCCCCCTCCGGATGACTGAGCTTCTCACCCTATCTCTAAGGGAGAGCCCAGACACTCTGCGGAGGAAACTCATTTCAGCCGCTTGTATCCGTGATCTCGTTCTTTCGGTTACCACCCAGAGTTCGTGACCATAGATGAGGGTAGGATTGTAGATCGACCAGTAAATCGAGAGCTTCGCCTTTCGGCTCAGCTCTCTCTTCACCACGACAGACCGGTAAAGCGCCCGCATAACTGCAGATGCCCCACCAATCCGTCTATCGATCTCCCGCTCCATTTTTCCCTCATTCGTGAACAAGACCCCCAGATACTTAAACTCCTCCACTTGGGGAAGGACCCCATCCCCGACCCGGAGAAGGCACCCCACCCTTTTCCGGCTTAAGACCATGGCCTCGGATTTGGAGGTGCTGATTCTCATCCCAGCCGCTTCACACTCAGCTGCGAACAGCTCCAGCGAAAGCTGTAGATCACGTTCCGATGAAGCCAACAGGACCACGTCATCTGCAAAAAGCAGAGACCCGATCCTGAAGCCACCAAAACGGATCCCCTCAACGCCTTGGCTGCGCCTAGAGATCCTGTCCATAAAAGTTAGGAACAGGATCGGTGACAAAGGGCAACCTTGGCGGAGTCCAACTCTCACTGGAAACAACCCCGACTTACTGCCGGCAATGCGAACCAAACTCTGGCACCGGTCGTACAGGGACCTAACAGCCCGTATCAAGGGGCCCGGTACCCCATACTCCGGGAGCACCCCCCACAGGGCCCCCCGAGGGACACGGTCGAACGCCTTCTCCAAGTCCACAAAACACATGTAGACCGGTTGGGCGAACTCCCACGCACCCTCCAGGACCCTGCTGAGGGTGTAGAGCTGGTCCAGTGTTCCACGGCCAGGACGAAAACCGCATTGTTCCTCCTGGATCCGAGGTTCAACTATCCGTCGGACCATCCTCTCCAGAACCCCTGAATAGACCTTACCAGGGAGGCTCAGAAGTGTGATCCCCCTGTAGTTGGAACACACCCTGTGGTCCCCCTTTTTAAACAAGTCCCCAAACCCTGTTTCCAGATTGGAAGACGTGCTGGTGGGATTGAGGAGGTCTTCGTATTCCACCCACCGACCCAAAACGTCCCGCATCGAGGTCAGCAGCACACCATCCCCACTGTAAACAGTGTTGGTGGCAGACCGCTTTCCCCCCCCGAGACGCCGGATGGTGGACCAGAATCGCTTTGAAGCCGTACGGAAGTCGTTTTCCATGGCCTCTCCAAACTCCTCCCACGCCCGAGTTTTTGCCTCAGCAACCATCCGAGCCGCATCCCGCTTGGCCTGTCGGTACCTATCAGCTGCTTCAGGGGTCCCACAAGCCAAAAAGACCCGGTAGGACTCCTTTCTTCAGCCTGACAGCATCCCTTACCGCCGGTGTCCACCAGCGGGTTCGGAGGTTGCTGCCGCGACAGGCACCGACCACCTTGCGGCCACAGCTTTGGTCAGCCGCCTCGGCAATGGAGGCGCGGAATATGGTCCACTCTGACTCAATGTCCCCCGCCTCGGGTTCCAGAGCCAGAGCCGTGCGCCGAGGTGAGTCCGGCGATGTCCAGTCGGAACCTCTCAACCTCGCACACCAGCTCCGGCTCCTTCCCCACCAGAGAGGTGACGTTCCACGTCCGGAGAGCCAGCTTCTGCAGCCGAGGATCGGACCGCCAAGGTCCCCGCCTTTGGCCACCGCCCATCCTGCACAGCACCCGACCCCTATGGCCCCTCCCACAGGTGGTGAGCTCATGGGAAGGGGGGCCCATGTTACCTCTTCGGGCTAAGCCCGACCGCGCCCCATGGGTAAAGGTCCGGCCACCAGACGCTCGCCAACGTGCCCCACCTCTAGGCCTGGCTCCAGAGGGGGGCCCCGGTGACCCGCGTCCGGGCGAGGGAACACTGAGTCCATCTGTCTTGTTCATCATAGGGGTCTTTTGGGCCATGCAGAGCAATTAAACTGATTTAATAAATAATAATCAGTTAAAAGCTATGTTAAAAAGGTGAGTCTTGAGCCTGCTCTTAAAAACATGAACGTTCTATGTGGCCCTGAGGTAGTTGGAAGTCTGCATCAACGGGATGCAACCTCAAGTCAATGACTCAATGCAATCTGCTGGGATTCCTTTAAATAGGAAACTAACTAAAACTTTAAACTAATTGGAATGTTTGTATGATTGCATTGAAATGACTTTTCTTGTAAAGTGCCTTGAGATGACATCTGTTGTGAATCAGCACTATATAATAAACTGAATTTAACTGAATTTAATTTCATTGAAATGTTTCCAAACCTGTGAGATGAATTGGGGTCCACGATCTGATAGAATGTCCTGAGGTATGCCATGAAGTCTGAAAACGTGTTTAACCCGGAGATACGTGGTCTGAAAAGCTGATGGAAGTTTCCTTAAAGGGACAAGATGGCAGGCTTTGCAGAAACGGTCGATAATAGTGAGAATTATGGTCATACCTTTTGATGGGGGAAGTCCAGTGACGAAATCCAAAGCGATGTGAGGCCATGGGCGAGAGGGTATAGATAATGGCTGTAATAGTCCAGCAGGTGGTTGAGTACTGGTTTTATTGCGGGCACAGACTGAACAGGCAGAGACATAAGCTTTGATGTCTTTATTGATTGACAGCCACCAGAATCTTCTATTGATGGGTGCGGTGGTACGGCTTATTCTGGAGTGACAGGTGAATTTAGCAGTGTGGGTACAGTGGATGAAACGTGATCTGACTGGAGATGGAACATACAGTAGATCTGTTAGGTGGACAGCTACCTGGATCGGGTTCTGACTGTTAGGCTTGGTTGATGAGGTCCTCGATCTACCAGGTCAGTGAGCCCTCAATGCAGTTCAACGATAGGATGGTTTCTGGCATAGGATCCTTTTCGTCAGCGGGGTAGACTCTGGAAGGGGCGTCGGGTTTGGTATTTTTGGAGCCAGGACGGTATGAAATGGAAATATTGAACCTGGAAAAGAACAGAGACCTGCGTGACTGTCTGGGATTGAGTCTTTTAGCAATTTGAAGATAGGCGAGGTTCTTGTGGTTGGTCCGAACCAGCACCGGATGAGTTGCACCTTTCAACCAATGACGCCACTCTTCCAGGGCGAGCTTGATGGCTAGGAGTTCCCGGGCCCCCACATCATAAAGGCTATCTGTAGGGGAAAGACGGCGAGAGAAGAAAGCACAAGGATGAAGCACAACGTCCACAAGGGTGGACATTGTGATAGGACCTCTCCAACTCCTGTGTTGGAGGCGAAGAATGATTGAAGAATGAATTGTTGTTCTGTGTCAGGTTGGACCAGGATAGGGGCTAAGGAGTTTTGGTTTTGAGATGATTGAAAGTGCTTTCAGCTTAGTCGGACCACATGAAAGGAACCTTGGATGATGTGAGAGAAGTGAGAGGACTGTTTGACTGTAGTTGCGCATGAATCGACAGTAGAAATTATCAAAACCAAGGAAGGGCTGTAACTGTTTGCGGGTGTCAGGTCGGGGCCAATCAAGAACTGCTTTGACTTTTTCAGGGTCTGTCTTCACCTGCCCACCTTCGAAGATGAAGCAAAGGAAGGTCACTGAGGGAAGTGAGAGGAACGACTGTTTGTAGTTGCGGATGAATCGATGGGGAGAAATGAACAAAACCAAGGAAGCGTTGTAACTGTTTGTAACGGTGTGAGGGTGTCAGGTCTGGTTCAATCAGAAACAGTTTTGACTTTTTCAGGGTCTGTCTTCACCTGTCCACCCTTGAAGAGGAAGCCAAAATAGGTCACTCAGGGTTTATGGAAATCACACTTTTCTGCTTTTACGTAAAGACGATACTTGAGGAGACGCTGGAGGACTTGGTGGACATGTTTATGGTGGTCAGACAGATTCTTGGAGTAGATGAGTATGTCGTTGAGATAGACAAATACAAAGTATTAAGGAAGTCTCGCAGAACATTACTAACCAACGCTTGGAAGACTGCCAGGGCACTGGTTAAACCATAAGGCATAACTAAATATTCAAAGTGCCTAAGTGGTGTCCGAAAGGCCGTCTTCCACTCATCCCTGTGGCGTATTCTGACAAGATTATAGAAGTTACGGAGGTCTAACTTGGTGAAAATTGTGGCTCCTTGTACTGGTTAAAATGGAGAGAATAGAAGTGGATGTGGATACTTGTTTTAATAGTCATTTGATTTAATCCACGGAAGTCAATACAGGGACGAAGAGAACCATCTTTTTTACCAACAAAAAAGAACCTGCTCCAAGGGGTGAGCTGGAATGTCTGATGATGCCTGCAGTCAGTAATTCATTAATATACTTTCCCATGGCTTCGGTTTCAGGCCTGGAGAGATTGTATAAGTGACTGGTGGGTAATGGAGCTCCAGGTAATAGATTTATTAGGCAGTCATATAGTCGATGAGGCGGTAATGAGAGGGCTTTATCTTTACTAAAAACCAGTTTGAGATTGTGATATTCTGGAGGAATGTTGGACAAGTCAATGTTTTAAGGAGATGTGGAGTTTATACTGGAATTTATGGATGGGACGCCTGATTGGAGACAGGAGGAAAGGCAGAAAGTGGACCGGGATTTAACACTGGACTGATTCCAATTTATGTGAGGGTTATATTTGTTTAACCAATCAAATCCCAAAATGATGGGATTATGGGGGGAATCAAATATGTAAAAGGAGATGTTTCCAAAATTATTACTGGAAACAACAAAATGTATAGGCCTGGTCTGATTGGTAATCTGTTGGAGAGGTCTGCCGTCCAAAGTGGAAACTCTGAGGGGAGATTTTAACTGTTCTGATTGGATTTGACATTGATTAACCAGGGATGAATTCATGAGAATTTGCTCGCAGCCGGAATCAACAAATGCACTGAGGGAAAGGGAATCATTACTTAGATTAATTTGAACAGGTAATGAAAGTCGGGGAGTTAATTGTGGAGTGGTCGCCAACCTCCCCGTTGCTATTGACAGACCTTCTCTTTTACTTCCGGGTTATGGTTAGACAAGCAGAGGGGACAGGTAGCAATGAAGTGGTTAGATCCGCCACAATATATGCAAAGTCAGGATCTTACCCTCCGGTGTCTTTATTCCGGGTGAGTCTGGTTCGGCCAATCTGCATGGGTTATGGTTCAGCAGTGGTTTGACTGGAGGAAGGAACGGAGATACTGGGAATGGCTGTGGACATGTTTGTTTTATAATCTTTACCTTTGTTTCGTTCTCTTAATCAGTTGTTTAGTCGGGTGGCAAGGTTGATCAACTCATCCGGAGAGGGGGGGACCTTGTCATGAGTCTGAATCTTGGCTTGTTGTTTGGCCACTGATCTCGCTAGGGCACCTGCTGGGTCTGCTTGGCCTGAGTGTTCTGTATATTGCTGTTAAGCTTATTAACCCACATGCAGAACACCACTAGGAGACCAGTTGTAGAATTTAAGAATTTTTAAAAATAAAAATGATGGGTTGATGAAGGAGTTAGGCCCCTCTTGTTGTTTAACAAGTAGAAAAATGGCTTCAACAAAACTTGTGAGGGTGATCTGTTATCTGTCTTTAATATTAATGGATCCCATTTTCAAGTACATCCAACTCTTATTACACTTTTCAAAGCATTACTCATTTTATTCATGACCAACTTTAGATGGAGGCTGGAGCATCAGATGTAAAAGGTAAATGGACTGAACCTATATAGTGGTTTTCTAGTCATACTAACCACTTACTGGTCCTTTACATTGGAGCCACATTCACCCCTTCGCACTCACAAACGCGCACATTTATACACCGATACAGAGCTTGGTAGGCCACTTGGGGTTAAGTGCCTGGTCCAGGGGCACATCGACATCTGACAGGTGGAAGTTGGAATCAAGCTTTCAGCCCTCCGATAACAAGGCAACTACTCTACCCTTCGTGCCACAGTTGGAGGTGAGAACAGAATCCAGGGGGTCTTGGTCCGTGTGGTGAGCTAGGTGTCAAAATGGACTCACCAAGGAAGGTAGTAGTGGAGTGACGGAGGATGGACAGGTTGAGGCTTGGATGTTCCAGGAAGTGGGACAAGGCGAATAGTTGTCCTGTTGACAGATAGCTGTGGATCTCTGCAGCTCCTCAAGAGGTCCCTTTCCCCTCTTGGATGCTTCTCTGATCAATGCTCTCCTTTTCCAGCCTGTCAGTTAAGGTAGACAGCCATGTCTTTGTAGGTTTGCTGAGGAACTGGCCATTTTAGATACTGGTGTCAAATATAGGTCTAAACCTGTAGGTTTGCGTAGGTTGACTTTATTGGCACTCAGAACAGTGGTTTTGGAGCTTGATCATTTCTGACTGTGGCACTTTGTTTGAAAGGTTTGACAAGCACTGGTCTAACTTTTCCAGGATGCCACATCATTATTACTTTTCAAGATATTCCCTGCTGACTTGAAGAAAATCCATTCACAAGCAGCCAGCTGTAAGTGCATCTGCTTTTTACAGCACTGCTCTAAAACTCAATGGTAGACTTGGTGAAAGAGAGCCACTGAAGGATTGGATTCCAGACTACAGGAAAGACAACCAGCACTCCGCCTCCTCCCTCCCAGCCTGCTTGCTTGACCTCTGAGGGAATAGGAAAACACCTGGCTTTATTCTCCACAACCAGGTTTGGACACTTATCTGTTCATTAGAAACTTCAGCCAGATCCAGAGGGAACAATTAGGGCAACAACTCAAGCCCCATTCCTTGTGGGCAGGTCAGGACTAGAGACTGTTACACTGGGTGTAAAACAGGTTGTAAGTGAGCTCCATTGCCTTCTGGTTCCTCTCTGTGGAGCAGGGGGAATTCAATTTTGATTAATGGTAGCAATTAAACAGATGGAAACAGGTGGACGTCTAATGAGTCCATCAGCATTTAGTCCACAGTGTGGAGGCAGACTCTGAAAGTCGTTCCATTGCCTGACACCTTTAATTTGATACCATAAATCACTGGAAAGGCTCAGGTTAGGGTCTAGCCTTGTTAAATCCTACTGAAGAATGCAACCAGACCCAATTACCTCAGCCAATAGGAGATGCTTATCATTAATAATTACAATATGTTAACTTTCTGTTGAGAGTTCTGTTGAAATGCTTAGAAATGAACAGTCAAGTTATTGGACATGGTATGTTGTAGAAAAACAAAAAAAATGTAGAAATTGTCAATGACAATATTTACAGCTGGTCTTTAGGCAAAAAATTGGAAGCATGGAAAACTTGACTCATATCATCCTACAGAGCAGATGAACACGGTTCCCCAGAGGCTCTTGATGCAATGGGAAAGCATCATACCTGAAAAAGACTGTACCACAGATCAGAATCAGTCTTGGTGCTGTTGTGTATGTTTGCTTTCACTGCATGTGATCTCCTCCCCAGACTCCGGGCGGTTACAGGTCACTGCTCATGGCCTCTGCCAGAGGAAGGAGGCGATCAGGAGCTCCCTCTCAATCACTAAACACCTCATCAGGGTCATTCTGCAGTTAAACAGTGATGTCAGTGATGTATCACTATATTAATAAGTGTTCTCTCAAGTAAGACATAGGAATTCAAAAGGTTAAGTGAGAGTGAAAAAGGATCGGGTAGAAGGCTCATCAAGTACTCAGTTCCTGTTTTACCACATCTGATTTAACTTGTGAAAATGATGTGATCTGACTAAAACATAAAGATGTGTGCAATTTCTTGTATTAAAAAGAATAAAAATGTAAAAAAAATAGTACGATGTTTTTTTTTCCCATTTCATGTTTTCTTCAACAATGGCTTTGATGGCTTGGCTTCACATTTGACTACCTACAGATAACTGGAGACCTTTGTTTGAACCCCTGGATCCGAACATCGCCTGAATGTTCTTCCATCCATACAAGGCAGCTTTTTATTTTCTCTCACATCTTACTGGTTTCAGCTTCTTTTTGAAAACATTTAGGTCACCTTAGTTGATCAGCCTATCATTTTCTGCACTTCTATGTTTTCTCCTTTCCATCCAACTCTTTGTTCAAAATAGGTTGTTCCTCTGAATACCATCTGAATTCATGAAAACCAACAAGTACAACATTTGCCATATTGGTCCCTAAATCAGGGCCACTTGTTTGTTCAGACAGTAAATAGCTTAATCTGCTGTTGTTTTTAACATGTCCTTTTCAATTATCTCAACTACAGAGAATCAGCATCAAGCCTGCCATGACTGTTGGTTTCCTATTACTTTACTACATCTATAAATTATTCACCATGGGGAACTAGAGCCACTACTTCTGTAACTGTGATTCAGCTGGTTTGGGATATTGGACTGCTGTTGTTTAATAAAAAAAACACAACTGTATAAAATGTAACCTTTCTCATACTAGACAGTAATGGTCCTGTTGTCTACACTGTCATAAATTACCATCATTCTCCACATATTTGACACGAAGGTTTAGTCTCCAGTATTTAGAAAACATGTCACTAATATGAGAGGGACTGCACTGAAACTATAAAGTAGCCTACCTATAAGCATATGGATCAAATAAAACAGTGATCTATCAACATTCAATAACAAACTGTCACACTCCAGAGAAGTTCATCTGAAATGAACAGAGTAAACTCAAGTAGAGGGTCTGAGTTACTAGACGCTCACTCCAATGTCTCAGCAATAGCAGCATGAAAAGGAAAATCAGTCATTTTCCTTCACACACATTTCACTTGAAAACTTGGGGGGGTCCGATGACTCAGCTATTCCGACCCCTGTCTGCTTGTTCATGTCTCCCTACTGAGGTGCAAACCTCCCCTTGAACAGTTTATTATTGTGACTTAACCCCATGCAGATCATGTGTACCAATCACTGCTGAATTCTGCCCTATAAATTCCAGTAAGGGATGTGTTCCATGGGGGGTGCTTGGTGTCATGCCAGAGCTGACCTCTTATTCCAGTTGTGTCCCACAGAAATACATAGCATAAGTATAAGGTGGGTCAATGATTGTGTCATGTGGCCACTTTGTGGTTCCACTGACAAGAATTATTCCCACTCGAAAAACTGGAATTAATCTGCTGATGACTTCACGGGTTCATTTTAAAAACACAAAATAATTGATGTTTATTTATTTTTCATAGAGCAGCTGAAACAACACTGAAAATAGTAAATTATGCAAAAATAACTTATTCTTACATTTTAAATTATTTCAGTTGGTTTAACCATGTCTGTGGCCAGGTAGGCTCTTCTGATGTCAAGGAAAAGGGGTTTTATGTCCATGAGGTACAGTAGGATCCCAGGGGAGTCATTGGGTGAGCAGTGGGGTTCACCCTGGACAAGTCGGCAGTGCAAAACAGCATGGACATACACAGGACAAACAATCATGCACACACCCATACCTAAGGGCAATTTAGAGACTAGGGCTGCGTTTACACTGCATGGCTTAATGCTGAATTCCGATTTTTTGCAAAAAAATGATTTTTTTGCAAGGCCGTTCACATTTCCAATTAAATGCGACCTTTTGTGATCTCCTGTGAACGTGAACGTCGTGAAATGACCCAGAAGTGACCCGCATGCGCAGAAGAGTACTCAACGGTCAACAACGTCACTTGTTTGCGGAAGTAGTTACACATGAATTTCGACAGTGGAGCTATTTTAGCCTTATTAAAGTTATTTTCACAACGGAGCCAGCACAATTTCAATCTTCTCGTTTTAAGGAGAAAAATGAAAAGGAGGAGAGCAAGGTTTTTGGCCATGGCGTTTTGTGGAGAAGTGGTAGCAACGTCGGTACAGAGAAACGTGTGGGTTCGGAGTCGCAGCCAGGAGTGGTGGGATACTGATGTGAGTGGCTTCACTAATACAAAATTCAACAGTAACTTCCGAATGTCCAGATCCACTTTTGATTAGGTTTGTGAGCGCCTTCGATTTACTCTGTCACGGGAAGAGACATGTCTGCAGCAGCCCATACCAGTGCAGAAACGCGTATCAATGACGTGCTGGTCGGATACATCCGACCTGGATCGTAGTGAAAGCAAGATCGGATACGTATCAGATTTTGGACCACATACCCAAGTGGCCTGGGTCGCATTTGAAAAGATCGGATCTGTGTCGTTCAGACTGTCATGAAATGATCAGATACAGGTCGCATAGGGGCAAAAAAATCGGAATTGGGTCGTTTCAGCCTGCAGTGTGAACATACCCGTAGTAATCTAACAGTCATGTTTTTGGACTGTACGAAAAAGCTGGAGTAATCGGAGAGAACCCAAGCATGCACAAGGAGAAGATGCAAGCTCGATGCAGAAAGACCCCGCAGTCCTACTTTTTAGGAAAAAAAATCTATTTAAAAATTAAAGTGTAAGAACTGCTTTATTACATCAGGAACTACAGGTGGATGTGATCATGTGACCTCCGGATTAAACCTAAAATAAAACTGAAGCACAATATTTTACATCAAAGTGAAGTCTGTCTCACTAGTTAACACAAGGGGTAGCTATTGTTCTCATCCCTGTCACAACCCTTGGTTGCTTTTGGGGATTTTTTAGACTCTAGATTCTTATTCCCATCTTGAGTGTTCATTTAGTGCTTTTGTTTTGTTGTTTCTTTATGTAGCTCAAAGGGCAAACTCCCCAGGCCAAATGTAAGGCCAATGCGGAAATGACAAACATTGCAACCCCCCCCTCATCCTCTAGGGGCTGGCTCTAGAAAGGTGGAAGTTCCCATTGACTCACATGTTAAAAATGCCAACTTTACAGCAGAAATAAACATGTCTACAGCCTAGTTCAAAAAATATTTTTAAGTTTAATAGGTCAAGCTACAGTCATGACAACTCTGAGGGGGTGAATTTTTTTCATATCTCATCTGCTTAGATGTAATTTATGCTTGAAGTTATGAATGATAAGATGCGTGTCATTTTGATTGACAGGTCTCAGATGAGCCGTCAGGCTGGCGCTGGTGGCTAGCGGCTTACCCCTATGGCGCAGTTTTGGGGCCAAAATTAAGACTACTTCCCTGGCACAAGAGGCGATATCCATTCCGAAGCCAGCATCAGTAACTGAGAGGCCACCGTTGGCAACAGAGAGGGAGACAGCTCACTAGTGATCGCATTAGATAGGCTGGCAATAGCATTGGATAGGGTAGCGACTAGCATGTCTAGGCTAGCCACCCAATGGAATGGCTACTCTCTCTGCTGTCCATTAGCATGGATAGGCAGGCCACTAGAATTCCTTGGCTCGTCACCATAGCTGGTCACCTGCTTTATTAGACTTGTGTTTTCTTCTTCTGACATTAGGGCGGTTGACAAACGACTTGAGGTGCATTACCGCCACGTTCTGGAATGCCGTGTGGACCGGAAAAGTTTTAATGCCTTTTTCCTTAAGTAAATACCTATGACTCTTAGAAATCAAAATATCGCCTTGTAAGTTATTTCCCCCAATAGTTTTGTAAAATTAAATTAATCCTTAACTGAACACTAATTCTGTTGCTCAGATTTGAGTACTTTTCTCTCCTTTCTATGTTTGTCACAATATACGTGTAAATGTTTCCTCTTGCACCCCCCCTCAAAATAAAAAGAAATCACAATAAGAATTGCAATTGATAAATAATATTCAACAATAATTAGACAATCACATATTCCTTCCAGAGGACCCTAATTTCACATAGGGACAGGTATTGTGATTCATATGGTTTTAGTAAAAGTTATGGATCAACAAGGCATCATGATTTTACTCCCAGCTCCACCTCTTTGCCCATTTTTTGTATTTTTCGGGCGTGACGAGACGCAGCCAAGATGGTGGTGGTGGGAACCACCCACAGGGCTTCATTTCAGCTCTTCAGAAACCTACAGGTGACGTCACGGAGGCTCCGTCCATCACATATATACATTTTATGATGTAGGTCATGTAATTTGTATTTCATTTCTCTATTAGTTTCTGTTTATCATTTAGAATTCTTATTTGAATTTCTTTTTCTGCTAAGTGTTTTACATGCCCTTTCTTTGTTCCCACTGTTTATTTTCCTCTTGCCACTCTACCTCTTGTCCCAGCTCCAATTCATCTCCAATCTTCCCTTGCTGGCTCTCTCTCACACACCTGCATCCAGTTGTCTTTAAATGTCTTCCCTGGTTTCTGTGTCATTTTCCACTCCACCCCAGTATATTTAAGCTCTCTGATCTCTCCACATCCCTGCTGGATTCTCCTTCTTCCTTCCCTTGTTATTTTGCCTCTAGTGTACCAGTTAAACATGTTTGATATTTTTTGCCACCTTCATTAAACTAGTTTACATCTTACCTGGATGCATTTGGGTCCTCAATCTGTAAACTTTGACAATCCCCAGATATGAAGAAGAGTTCTTTAGACATGACACACCACAACTGTGTTTGAGACACTCATTTGAACTAGAAAAGTAGTTCTTGAGTTGCCCTGTTGTGTTAACAGAACCAAAAGCTACTGCTACCTGGCTAACAACACTAAAGGCACTTTCGGATCAAAATGGACTCCCCCATGTTTAAAATTTAAAAAGAAAAGCTTTATGGTGCATATAAATGTTTCCGTCTTTACTTAACATTGTTTTTTTCTGTTTTTGAGACTCCAAAGCAGGTAATAATCACAGACAAAAGACTAATTTGAAAGATTTATTGGAGAAATGAAATCAGAGAAAATACATGAGAGAGCATTCCAGGTCCACATTAGGAGAGAGGTAATAGATGAATATTATTTCCTTGAACTGTTTGGAGGAATTGGACATGAAGGGAAGAGGAAAGTTGCTTACTGTTAATGAAGGTGTGGGAGGTCCAGGAGGAGGTGAACATAGCCAGAGATGCTATGTTTGACAGGGAGTAGGTGAGTGGTTTAACTGATGTTGGGGTCTCTGGTTTCCAGAATGCAATGGCAGAGCGGAGAGCGTTGCAGGGCGGACAGGCAGATGAGTGACTTGTTTGAGATGGTTCCAGGAGGCCAGCCGGAGGAGCAGTGAGGAAACTTATGGTGGGGATCCTAAGGAGAAGACTTGAGAGAAGGAGGAGAGGCAAAGTTACATTTAAAAAAAAACATTCAACTCTGATCAAAAACACAATGCAGTAAGCCTGATTACTTCTGGAAAAACTTATTGGAGAAAACAACCCGGTCAATCTGCTCCTCTCTAAGCCAGATCCACCAGGGCAATTAATAATTTTAAAATTTTGGGGGGACTAAGTTTTTATCTTACCCCTTTGCATTTTTAGGTTCTGTTGGCAGTGTGTTACATACTTCCGGGTAAAATCTGCCTTTTTGACACCCTTTCTATGTACATATTCATATTATACATCATTTAAATCATTTGCTGGCCAGAGAGACGTTTATTTACACAGTCGGTCTGTTCTAGATACGGGGCCAGGACATTTGTTTTTGTACTCTAAAAGCCACTGTCATGATCCTGCTGTGTGTCTGCTTGTGTACATTAATAAGGCATCTTCCTTTAATAGAAGATTTTTGTAAGGGCAACTGGTGGTGCTGCAGCTGTGGGTTATTAGTACCTCTTCCTGCTGCTGTGAACTATTTTGATATTGTTAGCCACTACGTCAGTAGCTCTCTGCTTTGAAAGGAACCCTGCCTAATCTCACAGTGCTTCCAAATAGGTTGCCTTGGGACCAGAAAGTTTGAGATATTCATGGAAAAAACATAAAAAATTCTCATCCACGACCCACAACCCATCTTGAAAGAAATTTCCAAGCTCCTGGTCTGAGATTCAACACGATTCTATCCCTGCTTATGATTAAAATTATGTATGGCAGTCAATTATACAATCATAACTGTAGACACAGTACATGCTGTTGTCAAACCACTCCAACAGCAAATAAATGACAACTTACCGTTCAAAGCCACATCTCAAAACCCAGGAAAGAGACATCTCAAACAAAAACGGTCTTTTTACATCCACAATGGTCCTGTTAATGTAAGATAGTCCACAACAAGTCTTAGGTCCGAAATCCATCATCATCTGACGCTCAAAACCTTGATAATTCCCTTTCTTCTGTGTATTTCTCACAAAGTTTAATCAGAACTACTGTTAGGATGCAAGTTATCCTAACAAATAACACAGTACACTTCTTCTTTGTGTTTAGAAATGGCATGCAAACAACAAATTTGTGCATTATGTTGTGCCACAGATAGGTAGGATTTGGCTATGAATAAATATGAATGATTGCCTAGGGCAATTATTAATAAGATTAAAATTTTTATGTAAAAATGACCAAGTTTAGGGGCATGACCTGGTGGATTCAAGGAATATATATAGCCAAATTGTTCAGTCTCAGTTTATGTTTATGATTACCTGCCTGATAAGGCTGAAATAATTAAACAATAGATGAAGGAATGAGTTCTGACGCTGTGGACATGAATTGTATGCATTACTCCAAGTAATCCCAGACAACTTCTCTTTAAGATAAGGGGAAATTTATTTAGAAAATAAATCTACCTTACAGCCAAACATTTCGTCAATAAATCCCATCTATTCTAAATATGCAACTACTACTACAGATCTTAGAAAACAATAATAGGTGAACATTAAACACAATTAACATGAAATGAATCAGGGAGAACAGCTGAGGTTCGGGTCAGAAAAGGAGGGGGGCCCTCACTTCAGGGGGCCCAAGTCACAGATAGCCTAGGAGACAAAGAGTCATAAATCTTAGCTCTGTGCTAAGATGGAGACCTGCACATGGAGTGTAAGAAAGAAAAACTAGATTTGGCTAAATGAGCACATGGGGTGAAGTGTCCATGTGGAAGTTCCTGCTTTACCAACAGACTAAAGAAAATTGAGTTAAACTTTTCAGCTAAGAACAGCTAATGCAGGTCGGACCAAGCCCGACTCTGCTGACCGGGTGATCAGGGAGCGAGAGAGAGCGAGAGCGAGAGAGAGAGAGAAAGAGATAAAGAGAGGAAGGAAAAAGAAAGAAAATTGGATCCGCTAAGGATAAAAAGAAACTGTTTCAAACACAGCAATTACAGCTCAAACTTATGCGACGCCAAAATGAGCAAACAGGTACAGCGCTTAAAAACACTTTAAACCAACAATGAACGAGATCTAACTCGTTAAAACTCTATTTTCTCTATTCATCTCCGCCCAGACACAATATTAGTATAAATGAACCGGTTCAGTTCTACTTTGCTTTGAAGGAGGTCCAGTCCACTTGGAGGAGAGCAAATTGTGTCTGTAGTTCAACAAGAAAGAGAAGAGTTAAAATTCCTGCGCAGGATTTTCTAGGACCGTGTGGCCCGACTGCAGGCTGGATGGCCTGGAGATTGACTGTCTTGGAACATTCCTTATATTGCTCAACCTGGTTATGCGTACAGGATGAGCACTTCGAAGCTTTGAAATGAGTTCTTCCCGGTCCAGCGGGTCAGAACAAAAGAGAATCTTCACCGGTGATATGCCCTCTGTTTAGCCGGAGTTTCTGCTAAGAACCTCTGCCGAGAACGGTTTGAAATGGCCGCGACTCCCACTCTTATAGCCCTTTGGCCGTGATGTCATCGTTTATGTCACCATTGATGTCACCATTGGTGGCCACGGACCAATAGTAGTGTGTTGGGGGTCACTGCTAGGATTGCTGGGAAATGTGGTCTGCTCAGTCTATCTTTGAAATGGCTCCCAGCCATCCAATAGTTCAGTTCATCTTATGATAAATGAAATCAAAACATCCCCCCTTAGTTCTGAAGCATTGAACCAATGTTCAGTTTTTGGAACTAGAAGTTGATTCATTTTCCATGTGAACCAAGAAACGTTGCTGTCCTTCTGCAGCAGGGAAGGTTTAACAGTTCAATCCATTCTAAGAACGGAAAAAAACAAAAATATATATATATACATTGGTCCCAGCATCTCCCCCTTTAGATCTGAAGGATGGAATGTCTTTACAGTCTTTAGAGCTACACTTGGTCCATTAATTCAAGGTGTGTCTGGGCAGGGCTACCTGAGTCTGGGCAGAGACTAACCTACCACTAATAAAAGTTTAATATTGTAAGGCATATAAAAAAAATAGAAAGAAAATTACGCACATTGTCCTCATCATACTCGTGGTTTGATTCCTCATCAATGCTTGCAAGGATGAAGAAGGGAACGGCAGGACAGGACAGGAAAGGATATGACATTTGGGGTAAAAATTTTATTAGCTAGCCCCCATCAGGCACTGGGTTCGGATTGTGCCGTTAGCATGGGAGGAGCTACAAACAATCACATAACATTTGTAACAAGTTAGTTCTAGCTTGTAATTGTCTGAATCGCACGTGTCGACCTTTCAATTACAGGAAGAACCACTGTGAAGGCCATAGTGTGACTTTGTACAATCTTGTGAGAGTGTGCGTTTGTGGTTTGTTTCTTACCTTCAGTTCCTAAAGGTGCTGCTGGCAGGTGTTTTGCAGCTGCTTCCACTCAGCCTGATTGCGTGGAGCGCTTAAAAGTGGAGCGGTGACCTGGAGCAGGCACCAGATGATTATACACTCCAGCGTGGTAACAGTCCGCTACTCAGACAACGTCAGAGGCTCATTTTGCAGGTATTACAGGTCCTTCTCAAAAAATTAGCATATTGTGATAAAGTTCATTATTTTCCATAATGTAATGATAAAAATTAAACTTTCATATATTTTAGATTCATTGCACACCAACTGAAATATTTCAGGTCTTTTATTGTTTTAAAACTGATGACTTTGGCATACAGCTCATGAAAACCCAAATTTCCTATCTCAAAAAATGTGCATATCATGAAAAGGTTCTCTAAACGAGCTATTAACCTAATCATCTGAATCAACGAATTAACTCTAAACACCTGCAAAATATTCCTGAGGCTTTTAAAAACTCCCAGCCTGGTTCATTACTCAAAACCGCAATCATGGGTAAGACTGCCGACCTGACTGCTGCCCAGAAGGCGATCATTGACACCCTCAAGCAAGAGGGTAAGACACAGAAATACATTTCTGAACGAATAGGCTGTTCCCAGAGTGCTGTATCAAGGCACCTCAGTGAGAAGTCTGTGGGAAGGAAAAAGTGTGGCAGAAAACGCTGCACAACGAGAAGAGGTGACCGGACCCTGAGGAAGATTGTGGAGAAGGACCGATTCCAGACCTTGGGGGACCTGCGGAAGCAGTGGACTGACTCTGGAGTAGAGACATCCAGAGTCACCGTGCAGAGGCGTGTGGAGGAAATGGGCTACAGGTGCCGCATTCCCCAGGTCAAGCCACTTTTGAACCAGAAACAGCGGCAGAAGCGCCTGACCTGGGCTACAGAGAAGCAGCACTGGACTGTTGCTCAGTGGTCCAAAGTACTTTTTTCGGATGAAAGCAAATTTTGCATGTCATTCGGAAATCAAGGTGCCAGAGTCTGGAGGAAGACTGGGGAGAAGGAAATGCCAAAATGCCTGAAGTCCAGTGTCAAGTACCCACAGTCAGTGATGGTCTGGGGTGCCATGTCAGCTGCTGGTGTTGGTCCACTGTGTTTTATCAAGGGCAGGGTCAATGCAGCTAGCTATCAGGAGATTTTGGAGCACTTCATGCTTCCATCTGCTGAAAAGCTTTATGGAGATGAAGACGACCTGGCACCTGCTCACAGTGCCAAAACCACTGGTAAATGGTTTACTGACCATGGTATTACTGTGCTCAATTGGCCTGCCAACTCTCCTGACCTGAACCCCATAGAGAATCTGTGGGATATTGTAAAGAGGAAGTTGAGAGACGCAAGACCCAACACTCTGGATGAGCTTAAGCCCGCTATCGAGGCATCCTGGGCCTACATAACACCTCAGCAGTGCCACAGGCTGATTGCCTCCATGCCACGCCGCATTGAAGCAGTCATTTCTGCAAAAGGATTCCCGACCAAGTATTGAGTGCATAACTGAACATCATTGTTAGGTTTACTTTTTTTGTATTAAAAACACTTTTCTTTTATTGGTCGGATGAAATATGCAAATTTTTTGAGATAGGAATTTTGGGTTTTCATGAGCTGTATCCCAAAATCATCAGTTTTAAAACAATAAAAGACCTGAAATATTTCAGTTGGTGTGCAATGAATCTAAAATATATGAAAGTTTAATTTTTATCATTACATTATGGAAAATAATGAACTTTATCACAATATGCTAATTTTTTGAGAAGGACCTGTATACCAAAGTTTCTCTCTCCTTGTGTGTCTTCTCCCTACCCGCAGAATCACTGCCTCCGATCCAGAGCGTCTGCTCCTTCCATGGAACCTCTTCCCACTGTGATTCCTCCTGTGTGCTCCTCGCCGACTTCGGACAGCCCCCCACCAGCCAGTCCACCCTCGAGTACACTCCACCGTGAAGAGAGTTCTAGGAAGGATCTAATCCTCAAGCATCCAGCTCCTCGACGGTATCCTCCAGGCACGGATCCATCTACTCTCCTCAAAGAGCCCCACGGCTTTCCAAGTAAGACCACCCAGCCCACTAGCATCTCAGAACTCTGTCTGTATTCCTCGAATTACCTCTGCCTCTCCACCTCCAGAGCCGAGTCCCTCCGCACCCATTCTACCCGGGGGTATAGAGAAGCCCGGTCCGAACCCCTTGAGTCCTCCCGGTTCCTGCGATCCTAGCATCTAGCCAAATTAAATGATCAATTTACTCTCTGGATTGTTGTTTGTGTGTTCGCTCCAGAATCCGCTTGTCGGAACCATGACAAATCTGCTTTTTTAGGGACTTTGAGAAAGTAAAATTAAATTCAATGGATAAAAGACTGAATTATTTATTATTAACAAACCTTGAAATAGCTGTGTTCAGGCTATATGTCAGGTGGGTTTGTGCGGGTAGCAGAGTTGTAGTGGTTTTCAGGATTTCTAAATCACGTCTAGAGTAAATGTGGATCCATCACTTAGCGAGGTAGTGTGCAGATAAATCGGCTTCTCTAACGAAGTCTTGTGTTAAATGATACCAATGTGTCACTTAACCACTTTGGATGCAATTAATTGTTAGTGCATGCCAGAGGTGATTTTTGAAACATGCACCTGTTCTGTTAAGACTATTTACTGGTCCCCCCTTCCACTGGTGTGGAGACAGGTAGAACTTACTTTGGTTAAGGAAAAGAGCAGCAGTCCTGACTGCTGTGTCATTCAGTTTAGGAGAGGCTTCATCACATCTGATGAAGCTGCATGTGACTGTCAGCAGGTGTTTGCTCTCTCCTGCTGGGTTCAGGTGCAGCCAAGGGAATAAGACCCCCCTTCGCTGAGAGGGATCCCTGCTTAGTAGCTGGGATGGGTGGAACTGAAAGCAGGATTAGCATCCTTGGGTGCAGGTCTCAGTCATGTGAGCCTTTGAAAGCCAGGATGTCACCTGTTGGAAGATGTCACATGAGGCTTTGGGGCTCTTATGGTCACATGCAAGAAAGTCGTGGGTGTGGTTTAGGATGACCCCCCTTTGGTCTTTTAGATCAGCCCATGGAGGCAGACCTCGCTCGTTGTGGGCATAGACCAATGGACCTGTCTTCAGCCTAAGATCCGGAAGGCTGCAAGAAAAACCTTCTAGCTCATGGGTCACACCTGGTGGTGGCAGCATCATGTCTGGTGGTGAAGGGTAAATCACCAGCTTCTGGATGAGGTGAAAGTTGGGATCCTGTTCCTGCATTTTCACCACGTCAAAATGTTTAGGTTCATACCTGGGGTGTTCATTTTTCATTCCCATCTGTCGCCAGGAGAGGGCGCCGACAGGATGGACTTGTGAGAGAGGGAGCCATCGTTTCTGGAAATCCCACAGGATTCTGCGCTCAGCTGCTGGTCTGGACCTGCCGCAGAGCACCAGGTTCCATTCTGGTACAAAAGAGAATCTTCTGGATTTCGGATTTCCTGCATCCTTAGTTTCCTTGTCCTACTGTACATAGTCACCTGGAAGTGAATAGATTCATGCAGGTTATGAAGAAATAAAGATTTGAAAGTCTGATCTTCCTCTAAAGCAGGAGCGCTGCATCCTTGGAAATACGCATCTCTTAAGCAACGGTTAAATTATCTCTGCGGTTCATGTTTCTTCTGTTTCAGAGTGAAAGGAGCTAGTGTTGCAGAGGCCTGATCTGTAAAAATAGCATATTCTACCCTGAAGATTTCACAGAGTGTAGAATAGCAGTCTCTGATCCCAGGGGGTAAGGTTTCCATGAAACTGTGTACACCCCTGGAGGTTGTTTTTCCAAAAGTTTTAATTTCTCCCGTGATGACGGGTAGGGCAGGTCTAGGAGGCAACGTTCTACTTCTCTTAAATATTCGTCAACATTTGAGGTAGAATCACTTGGATCGAAGCGTTCTATGTCCTGTGCCAATTATTCCAGTTGTCTTATGCGCATGCCGTACTCACTGGGTCGGCCTGCCTCATCAGGATAGTCTGGTCCACCTGAGTCGCAACGATGGCCCTTTGGTTGTCCCTGAGGAGACACTGGTTCACCACCGACTGATATGGAGTGTGGAACAGAGTCAATACATTACATAGTTAGAACTTAATCACATGTAATTCATCTTGGGCAGGCCCGATACCTTAATGGTTGGGCCCAGCTTGCCCGGCTCGCCCATGGCGCTGGGCCTGCTTTAAGCGCCCTCTAATTGGCGTTGATGAGCGTTGGTGTTGATGAGCCCTTCAGCAGAGGAAGGTAAGAGACACACATAATTCACACACACTCCTGCACTCAGCTCTGTGGATATGACATTGATACTTAATCATATCAATCAATCAAACTTTATTTATAAAGCGCTTTTCATACAAAATTACAAAGTGCTTTACAGATTAAAATGACCCCACATAAAACTACATTCCCCCCCCCCACCACAGATTTAAAAGAAGGTTCACAGTTATACCCCCCTCCCCCAACCCAACTCACATGCAGACACACAGTAAAAAAAAAGGACATTGGGATAATTGCCGATGAACCATGCAAGGAAACGCAATCAGTGGAGCCATCTGCACTGGCAGCAGTACATCAACAGCAGCAAACGAGGCACAGACACAGAGCACCCTGTGGAGGCAAGGCCAAGACTCCCTACTCCACCCAAGCTCCACCTTGAGAGCACCCAGGAAGCCACAGCCGAATACCGCTCCCAGGGCAGAGGGCTCCCACAGAGGAAACACTGGAACAGGGATTAAGATAACAAATTATAATCTAAAAATAAACAGTAAATAAATGTGACAAGATTAGATGGTAAAACACTGATAAAATATAATCATATTCATCACATCATTTAAAAATATTAAAATAAAGAGTAAATAAGTATGAGATTAAACAGTAAAACAAAGTAAAAATTGAACACTGATCAAATTTAGAATCATTTAGTGTAAAACAATGATAAAGTTTGATCAGGTAAAACATGCAGAGCAATTAAGCAGATACTAATAAATAATAATCAATTAAAAGCTAGGCTAAAAAGGTGAGTCTTGAGCCTGGTCTTGAAAAAATGAACATTCTCTGCAGCCTTGAGGTCCTCTGGCAGCCTGTTCCAGAGGTGAGGGCCATAAAAGTGGATTGACGCCTCACCATGAGTGTGTGTCCTGACTTTTGGGATGACAAGGAGACGGCTGACAGAGTTTCGCAGAGACCGCAAATGTTCATATTGTAAAAACAGTGCTGAAAAATAACAAGGCCTAAGACCATTAAGACACTTAAAACCCATTAAGAGAACTTTAAAATCGATCCTACAACATACGGTTAGCCAATGCAGTGAATTTAAGACAGGTGTAATGTGCTCCCGCCTCCTGGTCTTCGTCAGGACACGTGCTGCTGAATTTTGTAGAAGTTGTAAACCTGAGATACTCTTTTTAGGAAGACCAGAAAGCAGGACATTACAGTAATCCTTCCTACTGGTGATAAAAGCATGCAACAGTGTCTCCGTGTTGGCCCTTTGTGCCCTAGAGAGAATGGGGCGGACTCTGGCAATGTTCTTTAGTTGATAAAAACCTATGTTAGTAATGTTTATAATGTGAGGAATAAAAGTCAGCTCAGAGTCAAAAATCAAGCCCAGGTTCTCTACTTGTAAATAAGGATTAAAAGACAGTGATCGTAGTTTTGTTAAAAGTTTCTCTCTCTGAGCCTCAGGACCGATGACTTAAACTTCAGTTTTGTCCTGGTTGAGCTGGAGATCCTACTTGTTTATCATTGTGTCATTCCTTTTGCTTGCATGAGAACAAAAATACATTTTGCACAAATTTGATGATATGAAATTACAATGTTTAGGTTGCTACATCAACAGCAAAAGCCGATTACCTTTGTTGTGACACAATAGGTATGGTTTGGCTATGAATAATTGCTAGGGCAATTATATTTAAGATAAATAATTTTATGTCAAAATTGATTGAAAATGAGGCTAAGGTAAATAAACAATTCTTGGCGTGTTTTGAACAGCAGGTTATTACACATGTATGTGAAATAATAACAAACAATGACTTTCCAAAATACAAGAGTTTTTTTACAAAAATAATTCAACTTTCCAGTCAAAATACTATCCATCCATCCATCCATCCATTTTCTTCCGCTTATCCGGGGTCGGGTCGCGGGGGCAGCAGCCTAAGCAAAGAGACCCAGACTTCCCTCTCCCCAGCCACTTGTTCCAGCTCCTAGGGAGGAACCCCAAGGCGCTCCCAGGCCAGCCGAGAAACATAGTCCCTCCAGCGTGTCCTGGGCCTTCCCCTGGGCCTCCTCCCGGTGAGACGTGCCTGAAACACCTCACCAGGGAGGCGTCCAGGAGGCATCCTGACCAGATGCCCGAGCCACCTCAACTGACTCCTCTCGATGTGGAGAAGCAGCGGCTCTACTCTGAGCCCCCTCCGGATGACTGAGCTTCTCACCCTATCTCTAAGGGAGAGCCCAGACACTCTGCGGAGGAAACTCATTTCAGCCGCTTGTATCCGTGATCTCGTTCTTTCGGTCACCACCCAGAGTTCCACCCGCCTCCCCCGGGACGTGTTCAAAGTTCTGCCGGAGGTGTGAGTTAAAGCTCCTTCTGACAGGAGACTCTGCCAGACGTTCCCAGCAGACCCTCACAACACGTTTGGGCCTTCCAGGTCTGTCCGGCGTCCTCCCCCACCATCGGAGCCGACTCACCACCAGGTAGTGGTCAGTGGACAGCTCAGCCCCTCTCTTCACCCGAGTGTCCAAAACATGCGGCCGCAGATCAGATGAGACGACGACAACCAAGTCGATCATTGAGCTGCGGCCTAAGGTGTCCTGGTGCCAAGTGCACATATGGACACCTTTATGCTTGAACATGGTGTTTGTTATGGACAATCCATGACGAGCACAGAAGTCCAATAACAAGACACCACTCGGGTTTAGATCGGGGGGGCCATTCCGCCCAACCACACCCCTCCAGGTCTCACTGTCATTGCCCACGTGAGCGTTGAAGTCCCCCAGCAGAACAAGGGAGTCCCCAGGAGGAGCACTCTCCAGCACCCCCTCCAAAGACTCCAAGAAGGGTGGGTAATCTAATCTGCTGTTTGGCGCGTAAGCACAAACAACAGTCAGGACCCGTCCCCCCACCCGAAGGCGGAGGGAGGCTACCCTCTCGTTCACCGGGGTAAACCCCAACGTACAGGCGCCGAGATGGGGGGCAACAAGTATGCCCACCCCAGCTCGGCGCCTCTCAGTGGGGGCAACTCCAGAGTGGAAGAGAGTCCAACCCCTCTCGAGGAGACGGGTTCCAGAGCCAGAGCCGTGCGCCGAGATGAGTCCGACGATGTCCAGTCGGAACCTCTCAACCTCGCACACCAGCTCCGGCTCCTTCCCCACCAGAGAGGTGACGTTCCACGTCCCGAGAGCCAGCTTCTGCAGCCGAGGATCGGACCGCCAAGGTCCCCGCCTTTGGCCACCGCCAATCCTGCACAGCACCCGACCCCTATGGCCCCTCCCACAGGTGGTGAGCTCATGGGAAGGGGGGCCCATGTTACCTCTTCGGGCTAAGCCCGACCGGGCCCCATGGGTAAAGGCCCGGCCACCAGGCGCTCGCCAACGTGCCCCACCTCCAGGCCTGGCTCCAGAGGGGGGCCCCGGTGACCCGCGTCCGGGCGAGGGAACACTGAGTCCATCTGTCAAAATACTAAAACACATGAAAGTATTAATTGATTAAATACTTCTTTCTTTCGTAAGTGACCATGTTATAAGCGGCATAATGCCCTTTGAGGTGTCCATTAACAGAAATTAATGAACTTCACGGAGTGGAATATTAAGTTGACATGGGTCTATTTCCTCTTCAAAGCACATAACAAACATGTCATACGATGTTTGGCGAAGTAACTCACCCCAGCTTGCTGCGTCATGACGGTATCGAAAGGGAGAAAAAAATATGGCATGTCCACATATCCAGACCTCTCACTCTGATTGGTTGATCTATTGACGACGTCATCACTCTCTCCACCCCCCATCGCCCCCCTGCCCTTATCCTTCAAGTACAAGTTAGTTTTGGCAAAAACATTTCGCAGAAAGTGTGCCAAAATTCCGTGCACTGTTTTCGCCGCACCGTGATTCGTCGTAGCTGATGTGTGTGCACTAAGCAGCAGATTCGAGTGGTTGAAGTCAATACGTTGAAGTTGTAACCAAAAATGTACACATTAAAAAAATATTTATAGTAGGAAACGATTAATTATAAGCGGAAAGCTGTAATTATGCTTGTATGAAAATGAAAGCAGACGTGAATATTTTTATGTGACTTTACATTCAGAACAGGTTAATGTGAAAGTTTTCTGCAGGGGAAAATCTGACACAAGTGCACTTGTTTCACACAGGGTCTTACATGTTTGGTGTTTTAGTGCAATTTGAAAATCAGTTTGTGTGTGATTTTGTTTTCCCCTGCTGTGATGGTTCACATAGAACTTCAGATTTTTGTTGCTCAAGTTCTCAACTGCAATTCTACAAGCGTTCAGGTAGATGTTTGACATAACTTCAGATTTCTAGTGCTCAAGTTCTCCAATGGTATTCTACAAGTGTTCACATCACAAGCTACAACTGCATGCGTTTTGCCACATATCTACCTTCATAGATTAGCACTGAGCAGGTCTGTATATAGGTCCAGTAACCATGTCTGTATTCCAACACCTTTGAGCATGACCATTCCTCCATGTGCATTTATGCTGTTTTCCTTTCAGATTAACACATTTACTTCATTTTTCCTTTATTGCTTGATTTGCCGAGCGCCTCTTCCAGTCAGTGTTTGATCCTGCCTCTCCTTAGATTTGACTTTTTGTTGAAGACATACATAAAACAATTTACCACACAAATCATATTATCTCATCCCTCCCTGCAAACAGATTCCCTAAAATCACCACCTTAATTTATTAATCCTGTATGAATCTGACAAGCAAGCCTCATTGGAATGCATATTTTCATTTCTTGAATATAACTGACTGTATGTAATCAGCTTGATGCATTTGAACTTGGACAGCCACCAAACCATCTCTGCTTTCACAGATTTTTCTGAAGCATGGCTGTTATTTATTTCTGCTGACACTGCAGTGTGTGCTGCCTCTTGAGTCCACCACTACAGTGAAATCCTCCACCCATGACTACCCTGGGAGTATCTAGAATGATGCTGTTTATGGGGTCTAAGTCCATAAATCGATTTCACTACAGGAGTCAGTGTCAATAATCTTCTAATAACCAAAATAAGTCCGCACAGGGGAGTGCTGTTCAATTATATTCAGTTTATTTATATAGCGCCAATTCACAACAGATGTCATCTCAAGGCACTTAACAAGAAGTTATTTTAATACACTTATATAAACATTCCAATCAGTTAAAAAGTTTCCTATTTAAGGAATCCCAGCAGATTGCGTCAGTCATTGGCGTGAGGTTGGGCCCCGTTGATGCAGACATTCCAACCACAGCAATCCTTCAGCAATCCCTCATACTGAGCAAGCATGTAGTGACGGTGGAGAGGAAAAACTCCCCTTTAACAGGAAGAAACCTCCAACAGAACCAGGCTCAGTAGGAGCGGCCATCTGCCACGACCGTCTGGGGGTTTGAGAAGACAGAGCAGAAACACAGAAGGAACAGAAGATCTGATATAAGAGAACTTTCTATCTTACAGAAAGTAAAAAGTTCCTAACAGGACACAGTGGATGTTCAGTTACTGGGAGGATCATCCCAGTCGATGCCCCCCGTCCAACAGGGCATTGCAGCCAAGCAGGATACCAGACCAGGTATATCTTCTATGGAGAGAAAAACACTGAGAAAAGACAAAGTTAACAGTCGAAATAACAGAATGTACTGTAATACAACTGGAGAGTAGTAGTATAAAAGGAAGTAGCAGAGTGAAAAAAATTGGCAAGTCTGTACTCCAGCAGTCTAAGCCTATAGCAGCATAACTACAGAGATAGCTCAGGATGACCTTAGCCACTCTAACTATAAGCTTTATCAAAAAGGAAAGTTTAAGCCTGGCCTTAAAAGTAAACAGAGTGTCTGCCTCACGGACTAAAGCTGGGAGCTGGTTCCACAGGAGAGGAGCCTGATAACTAAAAGATCTGCCTCCCATTCTACTTTTAGAAATCCTAGGAACTACAAGTAAACCTGCAGTCTGAGAGCGAAGTGCTCTGTTATGAACATATGGAACCATTAGATCTCTGATGGATGATGGAGCTGATTATTAAGGGCTTTATATGGAAGAAGGAGGATATTAAATTATATTCTGGATTTAACAGGGAGCCAATGAAGGGAAGCTTGAGAAATGTGATCTCTCTTTTTAATATTCATCAGAACTCTTGCTGCCGCATTTTGGATCAACTGAAGGCTTTTAATGGCATTTTGTGGACTACCTGATAGTAAAGAATTACAGTAGTCCAGCCTTGAGGTAACAAATGCATGGACTAGTTTGTCAGCATCACTCCTGGACAGGATGTTTCTAATTTTAGCAATATTCCTGAGGTGAAAGAAAGAAATCCTAGAAACCTGTTTAATATGGGATTTAAATGTCAAGTCTTGGTCAAAAATAACGCCGAGGTTCATTACGTTATTACTGGGGGCCAATTTAATGCCATCCAGATGAAGTGATTGACTAATCAGTTTCTTTTTTAGAACTTCTGGTCCAAAGACAGCAACTTCTGTCTTGTCAGAATTTAAAAGCAAAACGTTTAGATTAATCCATGTTTTTATGTCTTCCAGACATGCCTGTAATCTACCTAACTGACTGGGTTCATCAGGATTTATGGATAAATATAGTTGTGTATCATCGGCATAGCTGTGGAAATTTATCCCATGCTGTCTAATGATTCTACCAATTGGGAGCATATATATGGTGAAAAGAATTGGTCCAAGCACAGAACCCTGTGGAACTCCACAAGTAACCCTTGAGAGTGAAAAAGATTTATAATTTAGATGAACAAACTGGAATCTATCAGACAAATGTGATATAAACCAGCCTAGTCCTGTTCCTTTGATCCCTGCAACATGTTCAAGCCTTTCTAAGAGAATATTATGATCGACTGTGTCAAAAGCAGCACTGAGATCTAACAAAACCAGAACAGACACAAGTCCATTATCTGAGGCCATGAGACTATCATTAGTAACCTTCACCAGTGCTGTTTCAGTGCTATGATGAGCTCTAAAACCTGACTGAAACTCTTCAAACAGCTCGTTACTGTTTAGATGCTCACAGACTTGATTAGCAACAATTTTCTCAAGGACTTTGGATAAGAAAGGAAGGTTAGATATAGGTCTGTAATTCACCAAGTCATCTTGATCAAGGGAAGGTTTCTAGAGTAAAGGTTGAATTACAGCTATTTTAAATTCTTTTGGTATGTATCCGTTTACTAAGGATAGATTCATCATATCCAAAATGGGGCCAGGAACCAAATGGAACACTTCCTTAAATAATTTGGTTGGGATTGGATCCAATATACAAGTTGGAGGTTTAAATGAGGCTAATATTTTTGATAATTCCGAAAGCTCGACTGAATCAAAACAGCCTAAGCACAAATGAGGTTCTACAGTTCAAGAATAAATGATTTTATTTTTAATAGAATTAATTTTATTTATGAAGAATCCCATAAAATCATCACTGCTAAGAGCTGGGGGAATAGTTGGCTCCACAGAGCTAAGACTCTGTAAGTTTGGCAACTGTACTAAAAAGAAACCTAGGATGGTTTTTATTCGCCTCTATTAATGATGAAAAATATGCTATTCTAGCTTGTTGAAGGGTCTTTTTATACAGCAGTAGACTGTTATTCCAGGTTAAAAAGGAATCCTCTAGATGTGTAGAGCGCCATTTTCTCTCCAACTTCCTAGTATTCTGCTTTAAAGTACGCAACTCTGCGTTAAACCAAGGAGTCAGCATCCTATAGCTAGCCACTATAGCTAACGCTGTAAACCAGACTATCAATTTCTGAAGGGTTAGAGATAGAATTGCTGCCATCCACTGTGTTACTCTGAGACACTGAGGAAAGTAAGAATGGAACAGATTCTTTAAAAATTGTTACAGCATTGTTTGATAAAGCTCGACTATAATGAAACCTTCTTTCAGATTTAAGATGGTCAGTTAAAATAAATTCAAAAGTTCTCAAGAAGTGGTCAGACAGGACCGGGTTATGTGGGTGGACTGTTATTTCCTCACACTCAATACCATATGTCAGTACAAGGTCCACAGTGTGTTTACCCGAGTGGGTCGATCCCTGTACTTTTTGAGTAAAGTCAATTGAGTCTAAATAGCATTAAAGGCTGCATTTAGGCTATCACTTTCAGTATCCACATGAATATTGAAGTCCCCCGCTACAATGACCCTATCAGTATTTAATACTTAATCAGATAAAAAATGTGAGATCTGATCCAAGAATTGAGAGTAAGGGCCTGGTGGACGATACAAAACCACAAACAAAAATGGTCTTAATGTTTTGCAACTTGGATGAGGAAAATTAATGGTTAGATGTTCAAAAGAACTGTAGCTATCAATTGGTCTGGGACTAATTCGTAAATCAGAACGAAAAATGGTTGCAACTCCACCTCCTCGCCCAGTATTTCTAGGAATGTGAAAATTTTAATGACTGGAAGGAGTTGACTCATTTATACTGACATAATCCTCCTGCTGCAACCAGGTTTCTGTGAGACAAAGGAAATCAATGTGATTATCACAAATCAAGTCATTTACTAACAAAGTCTTTGAGGAGAGAGATCTTATGTTTGATAAACCATATTTAATCGATTTATTTTTCTGTTCAGTCAAAGTCGTATTTATCTTTATGAGATTTCCATAATTTGCTTTTGTTGGCTTAACTTTTAATCCATTTAATTTTGGCTGTGGGCAAGAAACTGTTTCTATAGGGTAATGGGTGAGTAACAGTACAGAAGCAGCAGAGAGGTGGGTTAAACTACAACTCTGCTTCCTGGTCTGGACCCTGGGTTGTCAGTGTTTTGGAGGACTAATAAGTTTGGCCATATTCCTAGAAAGAAGAGCTGCTCCATCCAAAGTGGGATGGATGCCGTCTCTCCGGATCAGACCAGGTTTTCCCCAAAATGTTCTCCAGTTATCAATGTAGCCCACATCGTTTGCAGGACACCACCTAGACAACCATTGATGGAATGACAGCTTGCGGCTAAACATGTCGCCACTGGTCCGATCAGGCAGGGAACCAGAAAAGATTACAGAGTCTGACATTGTTTTGGCAAACTCACACACCGAAGCAACACTAACTTTTGAGACCTCCGATTGGCGTAACCGGGTGTTATTACCGCCAGCGTGAATAACAATCTTACTGTATTTACGCTTATCTTTAGCCAGCAGTTTCAGGTAGGATTTGATGTCGCCAGTTCTAGCCCCTGGCAAGCATTTTACTATGGTCAATGGTGTCGCTAATGCCACGTTTCTGACTATGGAGCTGCCAATTACCAGGGTCGGCTTCTCAGCGGGTGTGTCGCTGAGCGGGGAAAATCTGTTAGAAACGTGAACTGGTTGGTGGTGGCCCGTGGCTGGGTCCTAGAACTATGCTTCCTACGTACCGTCACTCAGCTGGCCTGAGGTCCCGGTTGCGGAAGCTCTACCGGAGGATGGCTAGGTGGTTCCATCCTTGTTGGCTCCACGCTCATTAATGGGCTTCGGCTATCTGCTGGATTTTCAACAGCGCGGAGCCGTGCTTCTAATTCTGATGCCCTCGCCTCCAAAGCTACAAAAATTTTACATTTATTACAGTTACCATTATCACTAAAGGAGGCAGGGAAGTAACTAAACATCTGACAGAGAGAGCAAGAGAGAAGAGAAGAGTTAGAGACAGGAGAGAGAAGAGTAGCCATAGCCGCAATGAAGCTAAGCTAACTGAGCTAGCGAGACCTTACCACCCCAAGAAAAACTGTGTGAAACACAAACAGTTCCCAAAACGTAAAGTACACCACCACAAAACGTGTGTTTTAGTGTGCTTGTGTGTTAAAATTCAAGAGAGTCTGAACACCAAACAGCTACAGGGAGTGCAACAGCGACAACAGGAAATGACGCAATACGGCATACCCCATCCAATCTGAACTGTTGCACTGGTTTATCTGGTAACTGATGTTAGATTAGACTGTGTTACCTTAGTATCCAAGGAGGTTGTCCTCTCAAAGCAGCTAAACTGCTGTGTTACTGCTACATCATTAATTAACTAGAAGTTAGTTTTCTGACATATCTCTAATTTAATCTGTTTTAAAGGTGGATGGCAGTTCCTTGTTGGTTTGTGGAAACATGGCTAGATAGAAAACAGTACAGGTGCTATGATACTGGTCACATGTAGCTCCAGTGCATTGTTGAAATGTGGTCTTACTGAATGATAACCTTTGGGAAAAAACAAAAAGAATCTTTGGTTCTCATCACTTTTCCCATAACCCCTCTTGAGTCCTCCCACCTTTCAGCTTCCCAGGCTCATATTCTGTGGGATGCCCTCTTTCTATGTGAGGATCCAGCTTCCGAACTGCAGTTACACTCAATAATAACTGTTATTACCAATCTACCACATAGCTGTGCTGTGTTAACCATAAGGAAGATCCAGATGCTCGTAGCACACCGCCTCTTTGAACATGAACCATCAAAGGCCGGGAGGAGGGGCTGAAATGCACCAACACGCTCTCTCATATGATAAACAGAAAAACATATACATCTTTAAAACCACACCTGCAGTGTTGAGAGGTAAAAGTTCACTAAATACCAATTGCATGTCTAATGAATGGCAACCATAAGCAGACTGGAAAAGCACAAGTCAAACAGCTGTTTAAACTGAGGGTGCTAAGCCACTGCAGTGATTTAGAGGCAGAGCACTGAAAGTGAAGCAGTCTTTACCAAACTGAAGCTCCTTAGTCTATAATTCTTCTTTTAGTGTATAATAGTGTATTCTACCTGTCTTCTTGCTTCCTTATCATCTAAACATGTTCTGTGACCTTTTGTTCCACAAAACATGTGAAAAACATGTGTCTGTTTTGCTTTTAGCTACCTCTGATGTTTTAGATGGTCTAAAACATTCTGTGTGTTGTATTTTAGTGTTGTGCATGAGCTGCTGTTATCTTGGCCAAAACACCCTCACTGATGAGATTTCAGTCTTTCCGGTTATGGAAAAATATCAAAGTAAAATTTATGATTTTACAGGCTTCAACCACTGCTCCATAACTCTAAATGGATATCTAATGTCAACCATCCCATCAATCCTCAACACTTGAATTACCTCCTAATTGACCTGTAGCTCAGTCCTGCTATTGTCTTACCAAGAATGTCACAAATGTACATTCTTGTTTAGAGTAGTGCTGTTGAGTTGACTGGGTGGTCTGTCACAGAGCTTTATCCAACAGAGACATTTGTCCATGTTTTGTTTCAGTTTTGGAAATGGGATAAAATAAACTCCGCTCAGGAAACCGTGTATTTTCCATATGCCCCAGGCACATCATTTAACTATATTAGTGCCTTAAAATACAAATACAGCCCAGAAAACCACAAAACTGTCGCAGGTCCAAATGCTTCTCCATGGAGCGACATAGCAAGAATGTCCAACTCTGTCTCTTTCCGGGAAACTGATAAGCGTATGCTATTGGTTCGTTTGCATTCTGGGGGCGGGGCTGACCTTGACTGAACAACAGGTCAGTTGTGCAGCCTGGTTCTACAGAGTACTACTGATGGATTCAGGCATGGTGAAGCAGAAACGCGTCTAAAAGTTCCTGGAGGACTGGAGTTTTAGACCATACGTTCATATGTTTTTGATCTGGGGTTTTGTTCTAATTCAAATTCAATTCAAAATTACTTTATTAATCCCAAAGGGAAATTAAATGTTGTTGTAACTCATTATGCAAGTTCCTTCAAAGATTTGTTGTAGATGCTGATGGCTGTGGGTAGGGATGATCTCTTGTAGCGCTCTGCAGATCTGAAGAAGCCTCTGACTGAAGACGCTCTGTAGTTGTATGACAGTCTGATGTAGAGGATGCTCTGGATCTATGGCGTCTTCTTTTCAACTCATCAGGGTTTTGACGCTGTAGTTGAGGTATTATTTGAGCTTTTGTGATGTTAATCAGCTGCTGCCAGTTGTAAACCACCTTGTTGCCATGGTTATGCATCATAACAAATGTCCAAAAATAAAAAGTATCAGCAAAAATCCTTCCAGCTGCACAGCATTCAAAACCAGAGAGAACAGTTGTCCACAAAAACAATGTTTCTACCAGAAATGGAAGAATTAAAGTTTAAAAAAAGAAAGAAATATGAACCAAAGTAACAGAGCTACTCCAACATGCTGCCACCTTGAGCGGCGCAATTCCGGAATTGGCGGTTTTGTTCTAATGGGAGATTGTGAGCAGGTAATAGCATATCTACAGTGCACAACTTTCCAGGGGTGTCAAAATTTTATGATAAGCATTAGATATTCCTAGAAACTAAGACAGTTGTGGCAGATTTCTAACATCTTATAACAACTTTAGTCTAAGATATCTCTTACGATTGAAGCTAATGTTATTTTAAAAATCAAATCCAGGCACTCTGTGTGTCTTCCAACCACTGGGTCAGGTGCTACTCAGCTTATTGACATCAAACTGGTAGAAATAAAAGGGACTGTAGCACACGGAACAGTTAATTTATTGTGCAAGCTTGACTGACGTTTCGACACTGTCTTTGTCTTCATCAGAGTCACAAGTGGACACAAGAGTAAGGCAAGCAATTAAAGACAGGTGGGCAAAATTCATTGGGAGCTCAGCAAAGCCAAAACCTCAAGCCCATTGGTCAAGAAAGTCATAGGGATTAGCTTTCCTGGGTGTTCACTACACAAATAATTTACATATGCTGCTACTCAAAATCATACATATAACGAAACAATTCAGAAAACGTACCTATTAATTTATCCTTAGTTCAAACAATTTATCATAATATAAAATGTGAATAACGTCAAAGGAGTAAATAAATATGGATGAGAATGACATTGGCAATAGTTTGTGGACTAGTTAACAATGAAAAAAATTAAATCCTGGCGTTGGATAAAGCAGTGGTGAGAGACGGAGCAGGACTATGTTTTATACAGAGATATGGAGGTGAATTATTGTTGGGTTTTTCACTGGGAAACGTCGTTACACACTTTGTCTGAATGATCCCTGTTTCTATGCATTTGTGGACTGCTGTCAAGTAAGCCGACACTTGTAAACAATAATAGACACTTCTAACTGCCTTTCACCTCCCTTCCTGATTGACTACACATCACATTCAACAGGCTGCATGCTCGTTTGTCCTCCCAACACACCACACATGCTGTGATATTGGGCCAAGACAATCAAACATGTTGAATATCCCCAATTTATGATCGGAGCAGTCCTGACATCCTTCCGATCAGACCAAAGCACTCCTGAACACACCACACACGGCAGGAATATTTGTTAGGATTATTTTAAGAGCCACCCTGATAATCGGGGCGTGTAGGAACGGGAGAATCGGGGCAGAATCAGCCTAAGAACCCTGCTGTGTGAACCAGGCCTTACACATAGTGGAAAACTTAATTAATTAAATCCCTGGCAAAACATGTATACAGGAAAAAATTTTCATCAGAGTATTAAGTTAAATATATCAACAACAGTTTGAAGAAAACAAGATAGATTCATTTTTTCATTGATACCAAAAGGTTATACAGAGCTAAGAGTATATATCCAGTGTACCTCTCTGTGAAGAAACTTAATGTCACCTCCTCTAGATGGAAAGGAGATTTTTTCTATACCCAAAAACTTCAAAGATGCTGCAGAGTCATGGTTGGCTTGTTCATAATGCCGAGTCATCCCATAGTCCATACCTTTTGTATGTATGGCAGTTTTATACTCAGTTATTCAAGTCTTTTAGGCTATTTTGTTTTGTCCAACAAAAGCTCAGCCACAAGGACATTTCAATAAATACACCACATGTGTGCTTCTGCAGTTTAGGAAGGATATATATATATTTTTTTTTTTTTTTTTTTTTTTGCCTGTATGTGGATACGTAAAGAACATAGTATCTGATGAATTTGAGTATTGAGCACAATGACCACAACAAAAGAACCCTGTTGGATAATCGGGAAGCCAAGATTTTAGATACTTTTTTAGTTTTAGAGTGGACCAGACTGTCTCTCAAGTTGCGGGAACGTTTAAATGTGATCAAGGGGGAACAGAGCTGTTTGACTTCAATGTAGAATCACTATTAAGAATATTCCAATGTTTCAGGATTATATTTTTTACCATGTCTGCTAATGGTGAACATACAGTGGAGAGAAAATGTGAGTAGAGGCTGTTTTTGTTCATTTTAACCAGTAATGATTCCCTATCTGTACAGCCCCTTTCCCACTATGGTCTGCTGGCCTGGCCCGGTGCGGCTCACCCCGCCCCAGCACCAACTGGTTGTGCCTCCATTGCCATCTCAGGAAGGCGGACATGGGCGAGGACGTGGGCGGGTTTAGCGTAATAGTCTGTGACATCATTTCACACCACACCACACCGCCAGGCCAATCAGTGGCTACCACTACGTAGGTAGGCATGAGAGTAACATAACTTTATCGGACCAGTCTGTTCATAGGGGGGTGTGTAGGGTCAATCAGTAAGCTTCAGACTGAGCCGGAGGTAGTCCAAAATAAGGCAATCGGCTTGGCAAAGACAAAGCCAGTGGAAATGCACTAAATAGGGTGTGGTGGACCTGGGTCGCCCATAGCAAACCCTGGTGGAAAAGGGCCATACTGTAAAGCCCTTTGATAGGCTGAGTGTAACCAGGGTCTTAATGTACCCTCCGGTGAACCAGTTCTAGGTTCGTGAGGTAGAGGTACAACTAGCAAATAACTTGCAGAAGACTGACGAGTTGAAGTGATCTCTTGTATTACAACAGAACACAACTTGACAACAATAAATAAACATTTATAAAAGACAATAGCCGGCAAGAACAAAAAAAAAACCAAACAATTTACTTCAATGGAATTGTCAGAGGCACTCTGTGTTCACGGTCTTTGAGTCTTAGAGGAGAACAAAAGTCAAGTCAAGTGTCTCAAGTCAAAAGTCAGATGGGGGTTTTCAAAGTCGCTTGGGGTGGGGGGGTCCTACCACACTGTGGATCCTTAGTGAGGATGAGGGGGAGGTCGTCTTCTTTATGGCAGATGAATCCTAGGATCTGGGGTGGCTCGCCATCTCCTGGAGGAGGAGAGATTCCAGGATCAAGTCCACGACTAAACACCAACAAACGGGGTTGGAGAAAAAAAAAACCCAGCCTGCATGACAACAAAAACCCTTATTGCATACAGCTTTGTAATGTAACCTTCATACATTCAAAATTCTGAGTATGTTTACATAGGAATATGGCTATATTTCAATTCTCATCTAGATCATAATACATTAGATAACACAATAAGTACATAACACAGTGGTCGGATAAGTTTTCTTAACCTTCACAGTGCATGAAATGGAATGTTTTTAACCATTACTTATTAATTCTGATCATTTTTTAACCAGAAGGGTATCTTTTAAGTTGAATCATGAACTTCAGTTCAGTTTACAATCACATTTGGATCAAATTGTATCATTTGAATCACTGTTTCAGTTGTAAAATCATTTTTATCATTCATAAAATCAACATTTCAAACTATTTTTAACAACACCTTTTTAGAGTGTACTTTTAGCAGTAACCGTACACTGCATTTTTTAACAGTGCACTGCCAGACGCGAGCGGCACTTCACACGTAACCAATTAAGTGAGCAGAGAGACAAAAACGGAATAAAGTGCTTTTGCTCATGTAGTTACGTCACACTATTCACTTTAACATAAAGCATTCACTCAAAATCCTAATAAAATAACAGTAAAACAATTTAAAACATCCCGTTTGGGCAACATCAAATGAGCCTGACTGACACACACACACACACACACACACGCGATAGAACCGGAGCGTGGCTGCCACGTTCGCTACTTAAGCTAGCAGCGCTAACTGTAGCTTAACTCACCAAGACGGTCAAAGGTAAAAACAAAATCCAGGAATAAACAGTCCCCGGTCGTCTCGCTCGTTCCTTTTAGCTCCTCCTGAACCGAATCCTCGGCTACAGGTAACAAATCCACGTCTTCTGGACAGCTTTTCTATTCACTCGTCAGTGTGCATTTTCTGAGTCATCTCAACCCGATCTGCTGCGGTCTCATCAGTGTAAAGGAGGAGGGAGCTACTTCTCCATCCAATCGGATGAGAGTTCCCATAGTTTTAACCAATAATGTAAAAGAATGGCAAAATTATATTTGACAGACATATAAATTAGCAAATAATGAAAAGGATTTGTAAAACAGAGTAAATGAATGATAAAAAAATTTACAAAAAAAAAATATAAGTCCTGCAGAAGAATAAAAACTTAAATCAGGAAGCTCAGTTCCACTGGGCTACACCCTCCCCCTCTAAATAACATGCATGTCCCATTGCATACCATCATCTTGCAGCCAATAATCATTAGTGTTACTCAAAGAGACAATGAATGCTGCATTCAGACCCTGAAACAAGGATTTAACCACTGTTATCAAAAGATTTCCAAAACTGGGATAGTCAAGTCTGTGTGGGGGGTGTCTAGCTGTCTATGACCTCCTCAGAGGCTGAGTTACAACAGGGTCAATACCTTGCACCATTTCTGGTGGGTGAGAGGTGTCATGTACAACTTCACTCTCATCACAAGACAACTGATTTGAATTATCAGGCAAATCCTTTAAGCATTCTGCATTGATCTCAGTTTGGACTAGGGAGGGATTGCTATCCACAAATGATACTGAATTTGAATTTCCCACGGCTTGATCAGGGGATAAATGAGTCACATTTGGTCCAGTTTCAGCCGTAGTTATCTCAGCAGCAGCAACATTACCATTTGTGTGGTCTGAGGGATCAGGTCCATGAAACTCTTGTTCAGGCTGATCGGCTGTACTTTGTTCCATCTGTAAATCTGAACTGGGAAACTCAAAATCAGGGGGTGGTCCAGAAGTTTTGTTTGTTTCCTCTCTTTCAATCATAGGGTACTCATAGACTGTTGTGAATCTGATGTCGTCTTGATATGGTGAATCATCAACCCACACGAAAGAAAGTTCCTCATCCATTTCAGTAAAGTTGTCAGCTTTAGGGTGTTCGATCCTGGTGGTTTGACAAGTCCTGGGTTTTTCGACCAGTTTAGGAGAAGAAATGTCCATTTCTTCCTGCGGTGGAAGGAAACCACATGGAAGCAAGAGGTCTCTGTGCAGAGTACGAATAGGACCCTGCTTGTTCTCAGGCTTGACAGTGTAAACCGGCAGGTCACCAGCACGTTTAACTACAACATGAATGTCGGTTTCCCACTTGTCAGCCAATTTGTGCTTACCTCTAAGTTTTACATTTCTGACTAAAACTCTGTCTCCAGGCTCAAGAACAGAAACTGTTACCTTCTGATCAAATCTGGCCTTGTTTTTATCTGCATTTTTCTGTGCATTTTGAGAGGCTAATCTGTAGCTCTCTTCGAGACGAGATTTAAGACTCTGAACATACTGGGAATGGGATCTCTGGCCACCAGCTTTTAAAGGCAAACCAAAAGCTAGGACAATGGGCAACCTCGGTTTTCGGCCATACATCAACACGTACGGCGCAAATCCTGTAACCTCATTGCGAGTACAGTTATAAGCATGTACTAAAGGTTTTACATAGATCCGCCACTGGGATTTTTGCTTGTTCTCAAGCGTTCCTAACATGCCCAGTAAGGTACAGTTGAATCTTTCAACGGGGTTACCCCTTGGATGGTATGGGGTCGTCCTGATCTTGTGAATGCCTGAGACCTCGCAAAGCTCTTTTATTAGCCTAGATTCGAAATCAGGACCTTGGTCACTGTGCAACCGCTCTGGTATGCCATAATGAACAATGAAATGATCCCACAGGCATTTGGCGACGGTCTTAGCTGTCTGATTGGGTGTGGGCATTGCCACGGCAAACTTTGTGAAATGGTCCGTCATTACCAGAATATCTTTGGTGTTACTACTATCTGGTTCGAGACTCAAGAAATCCATGCACACAAGTTCTAGCGGCCTGGTGGTGTTGATGTTTACCAGCGCAGCTGCCCTTTCAGGGAGACTCTTCCTGCGTGTACAACGGTCACAAGTTTCTACTCTGTTCTTTACATCAACAGCCATCTTAGGCCAATAAAACCTTGTCCTAACAAGATCTAGAGTTCGGTCGATACCCATATGCCCCATATCATTGTGTAAACTATGAAGCACGGATGATCTGAGTTCTTTGGGCAGAACCAACTGATAGGTCATCTGGTCTGCATCTTGCCTTCTCCTATACAACCCATCGTCATGCATTTGTCATCGATTCAGCTCTCATAGAAAGAGAGGAAGATCAGGAAGTTCTTTCCGAACTGCAGGAGGAGGTGTTTCCCCGAGTTCGATCTGCGTGATAACTTGTCTGATCACTGGATCAGCTCTTTGTTGGGTTTTGAGCTCAGTGTGAGACAAGGATGGAATGGTAGGTAACCCAAGCTCATTCTTAGAAATGAAACTTTCTGGAATTGCATTGGCAGAGATGGTCAAGGACTCAACAAGGGTGATCCCACAGTCCCAAGAACTTGGATCATTTGGGCTTTTAATGAGCTGGCTCTCACATATAGTTTGGTTGACATCTTGATTTACCGCTTCAACAGCTTCTCGGTTCGCTAAATGAGACTGTGTGAAACGACTAATGCGTTCTTGTTCTTTCTTAGACTGGGCGTCACCAAGAGGTTCTCCATGAGGTCGTCTAGACAACCCATCAGCATCCAGGTTCTGCTTGCCAGATCTGTACTGGAGATTGAATGAATAGTTAGACAATGCTGCTAGCCATCTGTAACTGGTAGCATCTAACTTTGCAGATGTCAATATATAAGTGAGAGGGTTACTGTCTGTAACAACAGTAAACTCACTCCCATAAAGGTAGTCATGAAACTTTTCCGTTACAGACCATTTTAAAGCAAGGAACTCCAATTTATGAGCTGGATATTTGGACTCGTTCCGCAATAAGCCCCGACTAGCAAAAGCAATGGCTTTTAGCTGACCATCATGTTCCTGATATAAAGCAGCTACAAGACCAACAGTACTGGCATCAGTATGTAGAATGTAAGGCTGCTTTGGATCTGCAAACCCGAGAACAGGGGCGGTGGTAAGCTTATCTATGATGGTTTCAAAAGCTTTTTCACAGTCTGGTGTCCACCGACTCTCAAATGGCTGTCTGGGGTCAAAGTACGTTTCAGATTTGAGCTTGCCCTTTGAACTTTTGCGACATGGTGGATAACCACGAGTCAGTTCGTTCAGAGGCCTGACTATATCGGAGTAGCCCTTAACAAACCTCCGATAATATCCTGAAAAACATAAGAAAGATCTGAGTTCTTTCAAAGTTTTTGGTCTTGGCCAGGTCTTTAAGGCTGCTGTCTTTTCTGGGTCTGTCTCGACTCCTTTGTCTGACACAATGTGTCCAAGGTAGCGGACTGTTGTCTGGAAAAACTTACATTTCTCAGGGGACAACTTAAGTCCGTACTCCTTGAGTCTAGTCAGTACTCGCATTAATCTGTCTTCATGCTCCTCCAGGGTTTTGGAAAAAATGATTAAGTCGTCTAGGAAGACTAAAACCTCTCGCAAATGCATGTCTCCTACATACTTTTCCATAAGTCTTTGGAAAGTACTAGGTGCATTTGTTATACCTTGCGGCATTCTGTTAAATTCCCAAAACCCTAAGGGAGTGACAAAGGCTGTTTTGGGCTTGTCCTCTTCCGCTACCTCAATCTGGTAATAGCCAGATTTTAAATCAAGCACAGTGAACCATTTCGATCCTGTTAGCGCAGAAAATGTATCTTCCAGGTTGGGGAGCGCATAAGCATCCTTAATAGTTTGGAGATTTAGTTTACGATAATCTATGCACAACCGGACCTCATTGTTTTTCTTCCGCACCACTACAATCGGAGAAGAGTAAGGGGACTGAGACTCTCTTATGAGGAGCTCCTGAAGGTGTTTTCTCACTGCATCAATGTCCTGCGGGTGTATGGGCCGAGCCCGATGTTTAAAAGGGGTCTCATCGTGAAGTTTGATGTTGTGCTTCACTTTGTTAGTACATCCAAAGTCTAGATCATGTTGCGCAAAGACCTCTGGGATTTCTTGCAACTTTTTGATAACCCGCTCTTTCCATTGTAGTGATATGGGGGAATCTCCAAAGTTGTAACTCAACTTTTTGGATGCGGACTCCTCAGGATCACTGGCATTGGTCACATGGTGCTGTGAGAAGATACAATGAAAAACTCCAAGGTCAGCAATGACACAGGTAGGTGGGATGGTGACGTCTTGATCTGACTCATTGGAAATGACAACAGGGATTTTGTACGGAGCACGGGTAGGACAAGTGATCAAGCAGCTCTTAAAACAAAGATCACCAGGTAAGGAGGATTGTTTGGGGTGCTCAACAATAGCGCATTTGTCTACAATGGGAAAGTGGGCATTTACTGATCCCTCTAAAGCAACTGTCTGACCTGCCGGAATAACCGCTGCCTTTCTGTCTGACAAGGTAACAAAACCCATATAGTCATCTTTTATCTGTGTACGTCTTAGTTCGAGTATGTTTAAGACAATCTGATATCCACAGGGACCAGGCTGGTTGTTGGGGGACTTTTCAAACAGCTACTTTTCATAGAGCACATCAAGCGTGTTGGTACCTATTAAGACTGGTGTCTCACTGTGCTGACGAATTTCAGGAATGACAAGTGCAAGAGTTGGTATTTCAAGGTCAGTACCAAGAACGTCTTCGGGGAATGTGACAGACATCTCTATATACCCCAGATAAGGAACAGACTGTCCCACCCCTCCTACCTCTAAGAGGTCATGAATGGGCTTGATTGTCTGATCTGGGAAATTTTGTTTGTAAAATGTCTCTGAGACTGTTGTCACTTGAGACCCAGTATCTAGAAGACAGTTAGAATCAAGGCCAGCTATTTTTACTGAGGCTGTGCATTTGGTACCAACCAAACCTCTAGATAGCTGGTCAGTCATCTTACCAGCAAAAGATTGTCTAAGATAAGCACGGTTCTTAATTTGCTTTTTAGTGGGACATTTTTTGTCTGCTACAGTCCCCATTTGCCCCTCAACAGAGACTGTATCTAGTTTAAATGGTAAACTTGAGCAGTAGGGTTCTCAAGCTCCCACTTTTTGTTTTTCTCTCAGCATTTTCCTTTTTTCTGCCACTAGAGTAGGGTTGGGTTCGTTTTCACAGTCTAGTTTAATGTGTCCGTCTTCTCCACATTGGAAGCAATACCATGGTTTTGGTTTTGTGTTTTCAGTTTTGGTCATCTGTCCTGCTAGTTCTTTAGTCAACCTCTTAGAATTTGGTTTCTGATTGGCTTTATTGGGATAGGTCTTTTTGGTACTTTGGGGTTTCTTTTCCTGTTGGTTGGAAGTAATTGTTGCCAACTGAGTTTGGATTTCTGCAATTTGCCTTGTTAAGGCTTTTGTAATGGTGGTTAATGAAGTATAACTGTCATTTTCTTCACTATTTTTGGCTAAATGTACATGTGAAGTCACTTTCTGTTTTGGGGGGCCAATATGCTGTCTCCTACGCATTTCTTTAGCAGCATATTGATCCTCTTCTATTCTAAGTAGCAATAACAGTTCTGGAAATGAAGGGGGGTTTGACTTCCTTTGCTTCAGCTGAAGATCAGTAATCAGGGAATTATCCCAGCACCCTCGACAGAACTGTGTGATTAGATGTTTGTCAAAGTCTTCACGTGATGCTCCCCCTCTTTTCACAGCTAAACTCAGTGATGCTTGGAGGCGCTGCAAATATGCAGAAGGTTCTTCTCCGGTGTTTTGAAATGTGACTATAAACTTTGAATACAGTTCATTACCATCTTGAACTGCTCCATAGGCAGAATCTAGAAGGTGGAGATAGTCACCAGGTGAGCAATTGACACCAAATGCTTGATGATGTCAGCTGCTGGAGGTAAGAGACTGTCAAGATTTTTTCTGGACTGTTGAAGATCAGACCAATAAGGATAATTCACGACAAGCTCAACACTTGAGCGCCAGGTATCATAGTCTGGTTCGTGGGCAGGTCGAGGGACCTTACCTGAAAAAACTCTGAGCCTCATCGGAGGCTTCATATGGGGGGGTAGTGTCATCTCTTTTTACAATATGTTCCACTACAACACGCTGCACTGCTGGGGGATTGAGATCATGTTCAGTAAGAGCAGAGGCACCTACAAGCCCACTTACTGAACCTGTAGGTGATGGAGTATTGGCTTTTACTGAGGCAGGTTCAACAGAAACCACAGGAACTCTAGTCTGAGCTATGGGTGACGTAAGCTGTGTTTCTGTGAAGCTTGGCTTGTCTGATACAGCAGGAGCCATTTCTGTAATTGACTCGCTAATGTAGGACATTGCCTCTTTGAGAACATCGGTAAAATCCCTCCCACTCATCTTGGCTAGGTTTTGGAGATCAGAAAGATAGCATTTAGTAGCACTGTTTCCTGCCGCTTGGGTGTACACACTAGCAAGAACACGTATGTTACAGCTTGAAGCAGCTTTAGACTCATGAGTATAAGGCAACAAGGATTCTAAGGCTTCGACAGCAGCACCTGAGCTGAACTCAATGATAATGCTTGGGAAAAGTTCTGAGGTGCTGTCATCAACTTTTATGATTCTGTTAATGGAACCATATTTTTTCAAAAAAATCAATGATCTCTTCATCTCGTTCATCTTCTGATACACCTTTGATTATTACAGCATTGGAGATCTTCACTGAATGTTTCTGTACAACATCCATGACTTACTGACTGGAGATATCGGTGCTAAGGTTGTTAGCAATCTACCTTCTGGCTAGCTCGCCAATTTTATGTAACCAGGGTCTTAATGTACCCTCCGGTGGACCAGTTCTAGGTTCGTGAGGTAGAGGTACAACTAGTAAATAACTTGCAGAAGACTGACGAGTTGAAGTGATCTCTTGTATTACAACAGAACAAAATTTGACAACAATAAACAAACATTTATAAAAGACAATAGCCGGCAAGAACAAAAAAAACAAAACAATTTACTTAAATGGAATTGTCACAGGCACTCTGTGTTCACGGTCTTTGAGTCTTAGAGGAGAACAAAAGTCAAGTGTCTCAAGTCAAAAGTCAGATGGGGGTTTTCAAAGTCGCTTGCTCTCGGGCAAGCAACAAAAAAAAACAAAAAAATTGCTTTGGGTGCACCCTTAGTTTTCTATAATCAGTGTTATGTGGTCCGGGGGGGGGGGGGGGGGGGTCCTACCACACTGTGGATCCTTAGTGAGGATGAGGGGGAGGTCGTCTTCTTTATGGCAGATGAATCCTAGGATCTGGGGTGGCTCGCCATCTCCTGGAGGAGGAGAGATTCCAGGATCAAGTCCACGACTAAACACCAACAAACGGGGTTGGAGAAAAAAAAAACCCAGCCTGCATGACAACAAAAACCCTTATTGCATACAGCTTTGTAATGTAACCTTCATACATTCAAAATTCTGAGTATGTTTACATAGGAATATGGCTATATTTCAATTCTCATCTAGATCATAATACATTAGATAACACAATAAGTACATAACACAGTGGTCGGATAAGTTTTCTTAACCTTCACAGTGCATGAAATGGAATGTTTTTAACCATTACTTATTAATTCAGATCATTTTTTAACCAGAAGGGTATCTTTTAAGTTGAATCATGAACTTCAGTTCAGTTTACAATCACATTTGGATCAAATTGTATCATTTGAATCACTGTTTCAGTTGCAAAATCATTTTTATCATTCATAAAATCAACATTTCAAACTATTTTTAACAACACCTTTTTAGAGTGTACTTTTAGCAGTAACCGTACACTGCATTTTTTAACAGTGCACTGCCAGACGCGAGCGGCACTTCACACCTAACCAATTAAGTGAGCAGAGAGACAAAAACGGAATAAAGTGCTTTTGCTCATGTAGTTACGTCACACTATTCACTTTAACATAAAGCATTCACTCAAAATCCTAATAAAATAACAGTAAAACAATTTAAAACATCCCGTTTGGGCAACATCAAATGAGCCTGACTGACACACACACACACACACACACACACACACACACACACACGATAGAACCGGAGCGTGGCTGCCACGTTCGCTACTTAAGCTAGCAGCGCTAACTGTAGCTTAACTCACCAAGACGGTCAAAGGTAAAAACAAAATCCAGGAATAAACAGTCCCCGGTCGTCTCGCTCGTTCCTTTTAGCTCCTCCTGAACCGAATCCTCGGCTACAGGTAACAAATCCACGTCTTCTGGACAGCTTTTCTATTCACTCGTCAGTGTGCATTTTCTGAGTCATCTCAACCCGATCTGCTGCGGTCTCATCAGTGTAAAGGAGGAGGGAGCTACTTCTCCATCCAATCGGATGAGAGTTCCCATAGTTTTAACCAATAATGTAAAAGAATGGCAAAATTATATTTGACAGACATATAAATGAACAAATAATGAAAAGGATTTGTAAAACAGAGTAAATGAATGATAACAAATTTACAACAACAAAAAAGTCCTGCAGAAGAATAAAAACTTAAATCAGGAAGCTCAGTTCCACTGGGTTACATGACGATATAACAGAAGATAAATAACCTCTCTGTTGAAACCTGATTGACATTTCCACAGCTTTAGATTTGAACTCTTTGGTGATTCTACAGTTTCTACGCAATCTCAGGAACTGACCAATAGGGATATTTAGAAACAGGCATTTCAAATTCAATTCAAAATTACTTTATTAATCCCAAAGGGAAATTAAATGTTGTTGTAACTCATTATGCAAGTTTCTTCAACGATTTGTTGTAGATGCTGATGGCTGTGGGTAGGGATGATCTCCTGTAGCAGTCTGCAGATCTGAAGAAGCCTCTGACTGAAGACGCTCTGTAGTTGTATGACAGTCTGATGTAGAGGATGCTCTGGATCTATGGCGTCTTCTTTTCAACTCATCAGGGTTTTGTGGCTGTAGTTGAGGTATTATTTGAGCTTTTGTGATGTTAATCAGCTGCTGCCAGTTGTAAACCACCTTGTTGCCATGGTTATGCATCATAACAAATGTCCAAAAATAAAAAGTATCAGCAAAAATCCTTCCAGATGCACAGCATTCAAAACCAGAGAGAACAGTTGTCCACAAAACAATGTTTCTACCAGAAATGGAAGAATTAAAGTTTTAAAAAAGAAAAAAATATGAACCAAAGTAACAGAGCTACTCCAACATGCTGCCACCTTGAGCGGCGCAATTCCGGAATATTTTGGGTTGTTGCTTTCAGCTCTCACTAGTGTAATTCTACTAATAGCTTTAGGGTAGATTGTAGTTTCAACCTTATTATCGTCACCGATATACGTAGAGTGTAAGATAAAGAAAGCTAATCGAGTTTTCACTGTACTCCACTGTAAATGACAAATAAGAATGTTGTGGAATTAATATTATTCAGAAACTCAGACAGATCTTTTTTGTCACCTCTCCAAATGACTAATATGTCATTGATATATCTCTTCCACAAAGTTACTTTCATGAGGAACATAAAGGTTTTGTTATATGAATGTGTAAATTGTTTGTGTAGTGAACACCTAGGAAAGCTCCTCCCTATGACTGACTTGACCAATAGGGTTGAGGTTTTGGTTTTGCTAAGCTCCTAAAAAATTTTGCCCACCTGTCTTTAAGTGCTTACCTTGCTCTTGTGTTCACTTGTGACTCTGATGAAGACACAGACATTTATAAAATTTTGATACGTAAATATATTCTACAGACTGCAGCTTTAAATGTTTTCAATTCTTCCAGTTTTTTACAATAAACATGAAAAGATACGAGCACAATCTCAGTTATTTTAAGTGCAATTCTTTAAAACTCAAAGGGAATGTTACAAATTCATTTTAAGGTGGACTGAATTTGGTAAAGGAAAGAAAGGTTGATCTTATTTTGATAAGCAGTAAGATTGATTGAGTTCTGGACATTAAAGCCATTTAAAGTAACTTATAAGTTGCTACACTGTCTGAAATTAAAATAAAGTTCACCATTATAATCTATTTTTATTCCTCTAGTGTTTGGCAAAGAAATGTCAGTAAAAATTGTTAGTTTCATTTGGTAATTGCTGGTTCAAACCTCTGTGTGAATAAAGGCGGCAGTGTGGAATGGAGTAGAAGCTTGATCCATTTGCCTGTTTCATTAAAACATGTATATTCATTTTTCAGATAGGTTGCACACATCTGCAGGATATTAGCCACTCAATAGACGCCACTGGAGGCCCACACTTGGAGGGTCATTTCTAAATTAAACGACTTAAGCCACTGATCTTGATTTATATTCCACGTTTCCCTGAGTTCATTTCACAAAACAGCCACATCTGTGAAGTAGTCCATTCAGAGCTAAGCCAAACTCATAAACTAAAGGTTCAGTAGAACATGTGCTAATGAGAACCATGCAGAGATATTTGCTTCCATAATGTCAGCTTTTTATAGGGAGATTGAGAGTTCCCTAAAAGGCCACTGAGAGAGGGAACCCCAAACCTTCTGCTACTGCAGATCCATCAGTGAGAGCATGAGGCCTCAAAAGAAAACAGTAGCTGCTGACAAGTAAAACAGAGTCCCGATGAGGGGCCCCGGTGCTTCGGAGGGTTTGGCTTCCAGCAATGAAAACAGAGCCTTGTGTAAAGCCAGACCATCAAGAGACAGACAGGCTGAAGCCTCTCGGAAGCCGACCGACCACACAGTTATCCAGACCCTGTGAAGAATAGAGGCTTTGTGAGAACATCACTGTCAGAACAACAGCAGCCTGAACAGAATATACATCTTGGCTTTAAAACATACACATTTCAGAAGAAAGATGTTTTGTCTCTTAAGACAGCAGAATATACAAGCTATTTGTCTATTGCATTCTAACTGTACTAAGCTAATGTATATTACCCCACTTCATTAACACTTTATGATTGCATCCGTTTCAAGGTTTTGCTCATGATGTGGTCATGAGTCTTTAGTGAATTGACAACAGAAAGTGTGATTTTTCTTCATTTCTCCAAAGAAGTCATGCAGCTTTGCTTATGTTGAAAGATTCTGGGTAAAATCACAATCCTCTGTTCTCAAATTATGCATCGCATGCCTATATTAGCAACCAGCTTGTCACCGCAGAGCAGTTGGCTTCAGACAATGATGACCAAAACAAAGAGAAATGACAGCATCTTACCTACTATGATCTTGGTCACAGCTTTACCTAAATAAATGTGCCTATAGGTTGATAAAGTACAGCTATGTTTTAAGGAATACTCATTTTATTCAGTAAAGGTCAAGAAGGTAAAAACAAATACAAACGGTTTTTAGCTAGAGTTCTGTGATTTCATTTTGCAGCGTGCTGTAACAGCAGCTCATTGTTCTGAGAACATGTTGTATATTCAAAAATGTTTTTCACAGTTTTTCTTTTATTGTTCTGTTCTTCACCAACAAAATGTGTGCTCTTTGTTTTTCACCAACAAAATGTGTGCTCTTTGTTTTTCACCAACAAAATGTGTGTTCTTTGTTTTTCACCAACAAAATGTGTGTTCTTTGGACCAACAGAACTCATGTTTCTTCTGTAAATTTTCCTGTAATCATCCAGAAAGCAAAATTGCATCCACCTAACTTCATAGAAATTTTGCAGTGTTTTAGTGTGTGTGTCCTGCACATTTTGGCCTGGGAGGGGGCTGCTTTATTAAAAGAAACCTGGCTGTTGATTTTTATCTTGGATATCCATTATAGTTAATCATACAAAAGTTACAAAAATTGACAAAACTTTAACATTTTTTGAAAACATGCATTGATCTATTTTCTCTACCCCCTTAATTCTTGCAGGGTCGCAGGGTTCTGGTGCCTGTCTCTAGTACTTAATGAACATCTACCACATATCACCAGTCCACTACAGGGCCCATTTACCCATAAACCTAGAACTTTACTATATTTATTAAAGAGTCATCTAATTCCAAAGCAGAGAATCCTAAATGCCATTATGTGTAAAACTATGAGTCTAACTGTATGGAATAAATTGGGCGTATTCATTTTCACATTTAGTAGTAATAGTAAAGTTAATGGTGTAATGCATGCTGAGTGTGTACAATGAGTTCATCCTGATGTTCACAGTAAACATGTTAATTATCAGATGCAGTATTCATATTATACACATACTATACATGGAAGCAACAGCAGTTTTAATGAGCTGGAACAGCAAAGATTTAAAAGATAAATCCTTTTTTTATTGCAATTTTTGCAATAAAAAACGTTTCCTTGACTTGTTTTTTGTGTCAAGCTATTTAGTTATGGGTATGCACTGCAAGGTAATTAGACCTGGAGCATCTTGATTTCACCAGTGTGTGCACATTTCCAGGAAGAGGTTAATGGTGAGGATATGATTTCCTTTCAGTAATAGAATAGAATAGAAACATCCTTTATTCTAAACAGAAATGCAAATTTAGTACTTGTTTCTTAATGGCTTTTAGGAATCTTTTTTTCACTTCAGCTGCTGAACCACATTCAGTTGTTCAAATGCACATGAAGAATATACCTTTTTTCCTAATTCTGTTTTGCTATTGATCAAACAAATACTATTCTCCGCTAAATTATTCATAATCCTTGAACATGTTTTCATTATGCCATGTCTCAATGACAAATCTCAAGAACTTTGGAGGGGGTGTTTTGTGATAGATCAACACAATGTGCATATTTGTGATATGTCACTACAACAACAATTAGTCATCTACTCCACAAATCTGGCCTTTATGGAAGAGGGTCATGAAAGAAAAACACGGTTTGAAAGAAGTCCTGTTTGCAGTTCATCACAAGTCGTGCAGAGTACACAACAAACGTGTGGAAGAAAAGTGCTCTAGTCAGATCACTTTTACCCCACAGAAAAACTGTGATTTTGCTATTCTAGAATGGTGCCACTTCATGGTGGTAGCATGTTGGAGCAGCTCTGTTACGTTACTTCTGATTTGTTCTTTTTGCAGACTTTTGTTCTTCTTTTTTTCCCTCTGGTTCTGGATGCTGTGCAGCTGGAGGGATTTTTGCTCTTACTTTTTTACTTTTAGACAGTTGCTATGTAACCTTGGCGACAATGTTTTGTTTTTACAACTGGAAGCAGCTGAAAAGAGCTCAAATAGTACCTGAACGGAGGATGTGAAAAGGATGCTTCAAGAGCAAGACCAAAAAGCAGAAAGAGACGGAGGAAGTTCAAACCATCTCTTCCAACCATCATAACGCGCGAGGATCATATCCCCTACTCTAATGTTTCTCTGACCGGCTTTCTGACCATATGGCCAGACAGAGATTTAAAGAGGAGTGGCTGAAACGGTGAGGGGGATTAGTAGTGCTTGTTACCAACTGATGGTGTAATCCAGGACATGTTCCTGTGGAATATCGTCTCTACTGCCATGATAACATGGTCTTCGGTCAGAAGCCTCTTCAGATTAGTTGTAAGACTGACTACTGCTACTTTCTTTTATTTATACAGATTTGTCTCTTGAGACTCAATGTCTCATTTTCAAGAGAGACCTGTTTCAAATACATAAAAATACACACAATATATTTACAAGTACAGAAATTCATAAAAACATAGTTTAACATCTCTAGTTAAAACAATAGCAATTTCCTAAGGATTCTTTCTCCAGACGTTTTAATAAAACTCTGAATTCATTATGTGTGACGAGGCTGGACAGCTTCAGGTCCTGCTGAAGCCTGTTCCAGCTGTAGGGACCTGAAAAGGAGAAGGCCATTTTTACCTAGTTCTGTGCTCACTGCAGGGACACTCAAGGAGGCAGATGCCTGAGAGCGTAGGCTGATCCTTCCTGCCTACAGCATCACCATCTACAACAACTCTTTGAAGATACTTGAACGACATAAGTCAGGTGGCGGGAAGCTGCACATCCTCCTAAACACACTATCCTCGCAGTAAAACTTGGTAGAGGCGGCATAATGCTCTGGTATGCTTTTCTTTAAAAGAGACAGGGAAGCTGGTCAGAGCTGATGAATGAAGCTAAATACAGGACAATCCTGGGAGAAGAAGCTGTAAAAGACTGGTAACTGGGGCAGGTACCAACCTGTATGTTTAGGATGATTGTCTTCCCAGCAACACAAAGATCCTAACGTTACAACCATGGCTACAAGGATATGACAAGAATAACACCAGTCCATTACTCAGAGAAACAAGGCTGGTACTTCTAGAATGGGCCACAACCTATATATATGATTATCTTTGAATGAGACCATTTTTCTGGGAGCTTAACTTGATTTTTCCAGTGAGTCTAGCTCCCATCTACTTGGCTTTGAATCCTGGCATTAGTTGAAATGTTCCACTGTGGTTAAATTAAGCTGGTGGGGGATCAAGCAATTGCAATGTTAAGAAATGAAGCCAATTTAGGTATGGAAAATATACAAAAAGATTCATTCTTCCATGTTAAAATCTGATTAAATGTAACGTAAAATGAATGATTATGAATAACACCAAATTACTCCCCTAACATGCCATGCTGTTGATAGGTTGAAAACATCCTTAATAAATAGGAATCGTGAGCTTTTTATTTTCTAGTGAACAATACCTAGACCTGCTAAGCCTCCAGTCCTGTTATTCCTCTGCTTTTCTTGTGCAAACACAGTAGTTACCTGTGAACCCTGGCACATTTGCTTTTATTTACTTAGATTTCCAGCTTAAATCCATGGAAACTTTCACGAAAGTCTCCTATATCTATACAAAATATCCCACACACCGACTTACCTGCACATATGAAAGACACATTCACAAAATATATGGAAACACAATTCTGTTTTATTTATCTAAAAAAATATAGGCTTTAGAGTAAAAATCTAAGGAAAAGTTGCTGATAGAATGAAATGAATACAATGAAAATCAGAGTATATTTGACCACAAATGTCCTAAGCTGACTGAAGTCCTGGTCCATTTTCGATAACAGGCATGTACACGTACAGAATAAATTATGACATTTCATTTTGATTGGCCATAACTGAATTTGTTTTTCTGTGATCTTAATTATTATTAGTCAGGTATTAATGAGTGACCACACTCCCATTGATTACACCAGTGATCAGCCGTTAGCTCTGCACAGATCTGCACTGCCATATCCCACCATGCAACACAATTTTACCCACAAGGTTATCCCAATTGAGTGGACGAGGCGAGCGGCTCTCACCTGGCATCAAAGGAGCTAGATAGAGAGCAGCCTTATCTTTCTGACACCAGATGTGGCTAACCTCAAACTTTGGACAAACAAATTAACATGGATGGTTTTCATTAACTCTGAGCCGACAGAACCACTGACAGCGGTAAGAAGAGAGGAAGGGGTCTGGTTGTGTTTGTGAATAATACAGTAGATGGTGTTACACTGGATATCTGTCTATCAAAGGAACACTCTGCAGTAAGAACATTGAGCCGCTCGTTAACATGAAGCCGTATGATCAATCAACTATGTGGACAACACTGTGCCCCCCAGGAAGGTATGGAACTTTTTACTTTCTTAGTACTCTTACATCAGTTTGTTTTGTTCTTTCTGTGTCTCTGCTCTGTCTTGTTGAACCCCCAGCCGGTGGTGGTAGATGGCCGCTCGTACTGAGCCAGGTCCTGGTTCTGGCTCCTGTTAAAGGGGAGTTTTTCCTCCTGACTATCTCCACATGCTTGCTCAGTGTGAGGGATTACTGAAGAATGGAGCACAACTGCAAGTCAATGACTTGATGGAATCTGCTGGGATTCCTTAAATATAATATATATTTTAAAAAATTATGGACAACCCTGAGCATCCTCTTCATGAGACAGTCATACAACAACAGCGTCTTCAGTCGGAGGCTTCTTCAGTTTCGCTGCAATACAGACGGTTACAGGAAATCCTTCCTGCCCACAGCCATCATCATCTACAACAACTCCTTAAAGAATTAAATATATGAGCTGTACCAACACTTAATTTCCCTCTAGGATCAATGAAGTATTTTTTTATTGAATTGAATTGAATACCATTTTTAAACTGATTGAAATTGAAATGACTTCTTGTAAAGTGACTTGAGATGACATCTGTTGTGAATCTACACTATATAAATAAACTGAATTGAATTGTTTCTCCAACAACAAACCTTGCATCAACCTTAAGAATTCACCCACCCCTCCCCCAGTTCTGTCTCCCCTGCTTCAACCCCCCTCATCTTTGATATCTGTCTGCTTTCTTCCTTGAGCATCACACCTATCAGCTCTCGGCTATCCCCTTCGCTTCAGAGAACTCCATCCCACAGTCCCCTCCCCCACCACCAATAGCTGTGGAAGATCATGCCGTGAATAGCTGCAGATGACATCAGGTCCAGGCTCCTGAAGTACTGCGCAGATTAACTGTGTGGCATCATGGGATACCTGTTCAACTTGAGCATGAAGCTGGGGAAAGTGCCACGGCTGTGGAAGACTTCCTTTGTGATACCAGTGCCAAAGACCACTCATCCATAAGGCCTCAGCATTTACAGGACGATAGTTCTGACCTTGCATCTGATGAAGACCCTTGACAGGTTGCTTATCATTTCAGTTTCTCTCCACCCTCTACACTGCATATATCAACCCTCCAGGCTGCAATCTTCAGAAGTTCTCTATTCTAATTCTGCTGTAATCGGTCTCAGAGCCACCACACTGACACCAGTGGACATCCAAGGAGTCGACATTGAGACTATGGACTCTTATAAGTACCTGAGTGTTTACCTGAACAACAAACTGGACAGAAGCCATAACACTGTAAATGTTTATTACAGGGAAGGTTAAAGCAGTACCTGCTAAAAAGGCTGAGGTCTTTTGGAGTGCAGGGGTTGCTCTCTCTCCGTGATTGCATCTGTTTCAGAATAGGAGGATTCTTTCAGTGACAGACTGTTGCATCCTAGGTGCACAAAGAAGCAACTACAGCAGATCCTTCCTCCCAGCCAATGTTAGACTCTAGAACCATCACTGCTCCTAACAGTCTCAAGAAGTGTTTACATCCCTGCATGCACATTTCTTTTCGTTAAATTATCCTACTCCTGCACATTTATTTTAATCTGAGTATGCTATTTTTAATAACTGCACAACATTATATTTCTAATTATGTAAATTTTCCCTTACTGTACAGTATTATATTTATTTATTTTATGGCAAGGACCTGCACAGCAGGGAGGGGCAGGTGCTTAAAGTTAAAAAGGGGGACATAGAGCAAAATTTTAGGATTTCCTAGGATTTCTAAAAGTAGAATGGGAGGCAGATCTTTTAGTTATCAGGCTCCTCTCCTGTGGAACCAGCTCCCAGCTTTAGTCCGTGAGGCAGACACTCCTTTTAAGAACAGGCCTAGAACCTTCTTTTTTGATAAAGCTTCTAGTTAAAAACAGATTGATGTTAGCCAGTCGTTGGATGAATGGTGGAGTGGGTGAGGGTTAGTAGCCGACAGTCTAAGCCATTTGAGGGGAACGCAGTCCAGACAGACGGTTCTCCCTGGCTTTGCCTCTCTCATATCTCATTCTAAAGTGCTGGGTCATTCTGAGCTAGCTCTGTAGTTATGCTGCTATAGGCTTAGACCACTGGAGGACAGACTGACCACTTTTCTTCACTACTTTTCTACCACTTTTCTCTCCAGTTGTATTATTTGCTGTTATTTCGACTGCTAAAATTGTTTTCTCTCAGTGTTTTTCTCTCCATAGAAGCTCCAGCTGGTCTGGTATCCTGCTTGGCTACAATGTTGGACGGGGGACATCGACTGGGATGATCCTCCCAGTCACTGATCGTCCCCCGTGTCTTGTCATCCATTTCAAGTATTAATACAATTTTCACATGTATAAATATCATTTTTTGGACATTTTGATTTATCAAATTGATGTATATCTGGCTTTCCATACATGCTGTGGTCCAAATTGTTCATATAGTATTTTTAGGCTACTATTTATGTGACATTTTTAGATGTGAGCTGCAAAGGCTATGGGCCTTATCTTTTAGCAGCTGAGATTCTACAACAGTGACTTCATTCCACCTCACCTCCAGCCCAGATTCGGTGTGCTGCTGTGAGGACACGTCTGGTAACGTTAGGTTAGAGCAAACCAAAATTTGGCTGTACCTGTGCTTTGAGGCATGCTTCTCAGGTGACAGTCATGGTGCCGTTTTTTTAAAGATGAAAGTAATGGAGGCTGCCTGTCCCAGAGTTGAGGGACCGACTGAAGTTGTATGATTATCTTATCCCAGCCTGTAGCATACCGGGTAGTTTGGAGCTACAGTGTAGAAAAGCCGAATAAACTGAAAGTCTGAAGTTTTCTCCTTGCAGCCAAATCAAGAGGGGTGAGGGGGGATCTGAAACCACTACTGCAAGGACCATGGGGAAGAAAAAATGACTCAAAACAGTTTTATGTAACTTCAAAATTAGGACTATATTTTCCTTCACAAAGAGGTGTATTTTGAAAAAAAATTTCTTGGCTATAATTAGATAATTGAAGGGCCCAGTTCTGAGTTCCACCTCTACCATGGGCTCGGGACAAATGTTAGTGGTAGTGATTGTTAGCAAAAGGACAGGTAATTTTATATGGTGCAGTTGCACGCTGCACATACACACCATGCTCAGACAGACTGTGACAGACAGATAGACTGTGTGGGAGACTAACAACTAAGACAACGGGCAGAATGATGATGAAGAGATTAACCTGGAACTGTGGGACTCATACTTGTTTTAACGTTTTATTTTCTACAACTTTTGGCATTTATTTAGGAACAGGCAGAGAAGAAAACATGCACAGCATGAGAGATCACACAAAAACAAAATTGACTTTTGGTTTTATTTTTCAGTTATGGCCAATCAAAATTAAATATCATTGTTTCATTCTGAACGTGTACAGGCATGTTAATGGACCATGACTTCACTTAACTTATGACATTTGTGTACAAACATACATTGCAGACTGATATGTTAGGATGTTTACATTCTATAAACACTCTAATTTCTTTATTAATATTATTGTGTTATAACTATATCAAAATAGATGAAGGCCAATATGTTTTATAAATAAAACTGAATTGTGTTTTCACATATTTGTGAATGTGTCTTTCATATGTGCAGGTGTGTGGTTTATTTTGTATAGATAAAGCAGACTTTTATGAAGGTTTCTATGGATTTGAGCTGAGTAAGTCTGAGTAAGTAAAAGCAAATGTGCCAATTTTACAGGTAATTAGTGTGTTTGCACAAGGAAAGCAGGAAAACAGTGGGGCCAGGGGCCTCTGCAAATCTGTGCAGGCTTAGGGGCTGTTTACACGACAACGTTTTTCAGCATAACAGAGGTTCTTCTCTGCGATTCGGCCTCTCATTTACACGACAACGGGAAAACGGTGGGGGGGGGGCAAAACGCAGCTTTTCGAAAACGGCTTCCAGAGTGGAGAGTTCTGAAATTGCTGGGTGATTTGTTGTCATGTAAACACAAGCCGGAGACTTCTGAAAATTGTTAGTCATCATGAATTGTTAGTTATCATGAAATGTTTCTTTTCCGGGTTGTGAGGGGGAAACCTTGGAACACTGTATACACGGGGCACACTGCCATTTAAAGACCAGGCATATGTACTACATTGTTTACGCAGTGCGTTTTCACCGTATTCAAACAAAAATAGCAACGTTGTCGTGTAAACAGCCCCTTAGTAGTTCAAAATGGTAAATGACCTGTACTTGTATAGCGCTTTATTTAGTCCTTGAGGACCCCAAAGCGCTTCACACTACATTCAGTCATTCACCCATTCACACACACATTCACACACTGGTGATGGTGAGCTACATTGTAGCCTCAGCTGCCCTGGGGCACACTGACAGAAGCAAGGCCATCAAACACTGGTGCCACCAGGCCCTTTGACCACCACCAGTAGTGAAGTGAAGTGTCTTGCCCAAGGACACAACAACTGAGACCGATGGAGCTGGGGCTCCTGATCTTGTAACCGGCAATCCTACAGTTACAAGACAAACACCTAACTCCTGAGCCACAGTCCTATGGTACAAGGTACATGGTTATAGTGTTAAGGTTTATTTCAATACAGAACAATGTAATCTGTCCTTATGTGTTCCTCCTCCACATTCATGTTGACTGCTTTGTCATATCTAAATTAGGATGTAGCCTGAAACTGAACTGGCCACACCTTGTATTATTGAAATGTCAAACTGTTATGCGGTGAGTCTTAATTGGATGCCTGAAACCACTTTGAATTTTTAAGAATTAGTTACCTGATGTACTAACCACAAAAACATACTTTCTTGTTAAACATGTTTCAGAAATTACATACTATGATGTATTATTTCACTTGTCTTCTTAAATGTCTCCAAACTGGAACTCCGAAGCGTCAGCAGAAATACTCTAGAGAACGTCTCTTGTTATAAATGAAAGATTGCCTCCTCCGGCTGTCCTCAGACAGCTACTTCATCATTCTGATTCCCAGGAGCTGGCATGGGATTGTTCATGCCCGCCAAAACACCAGTTATCTAACATAACTATTTGATTTTCCAAATATCAGGAAGAACAATGAACATTTTTACCTCCAGTGACTTCTTGCTCATCAATGGGCTTAGAACATTTGACCAGGGTACTTCTTTCCAAAACCTTCCCCTACTGATTTTTGCCTGTATGAGTAAACCCCAACGGGATCTTGGTTTAATTCTCATGCTTCTGGTTAAATGCTCAACCACAGCTTGTGATGATCTCATGCTGACATGCAAAGTCAGCATGAGGTCATCTGAAGATGTGGCATTTGACATTTGAGGCTTCAGTAGGTGCATTCATCTCAAGTATGTTGAGGTTGTAGTCTGGGTGGCCCAAACTGGGAAGCTTCAGTAGCAACAGGCTGGTCCTGTTCCACAAGAAAGCCTGCAGCCAAACTCAGAGGAGGATCTGACGATACTCATAGTCATTTAGTATCACAGCATATGAAGCTAATTGAGCACAACTGTGTTTTATTTCAAAGTTTAAACATTGTTAGTGCAATGGCTGTTTGTTTAATGTTTATGGAAAAACTCATTCATGAAAAAACTGAAGACGGGTTCTCGGTACTGCTGGTGATGCTGTTGCTATGGCGCAGCCAACAGATGGTTTAACTAGGCATGTGTTTAAGGTGCGGAGGGAGTTTGGCCTCTCATCGTCTAGCATTTGTTCCACTCCCACTGCTCGCCCACTGTGCACCTTTGTTTCAATGTGTGTGTTTCCAAGGCCTAATAACAACCCACCACATCAGCAGGGGAAAGCAGAACCACGAGAGGAGGTATGGAAGTGAGCTCACACTACCAGAATGTGGCCGCTGTTAAAACACCACATGAAAGGGCCTCCTCTGGGTTTTGTGGGAATGCAGAACCCCCCAGCCCAAACACCCCAACTCCTCTCTCTACCCCCAACTGGTGAAGTTTTCCATCCCATGATGACCATGTGAGTGTTGGTAAATGATTCATGATCATGGCAAATTAGCTTCTGTTCTTTTCACTCTATGGTTACGGGCCTCTATAGAAACCGAACGCATAACTAGATCACTCCTGAGAAGATGAGTTAATACAACTCAGTCTATCTTTTAACAAAAATATATTTTTGTTCAAAAGAAAAATCTATCTGTTTGAACCCACATTAGAGATAACATTTTAGAAAACTGTGTTGCCACATGTCATTTCAAAGCACTTTGTTAGCAGGTTTCATTCATATCCACTTAAATAGAATTCAATTATGCTAGCTTTACTTAAAACTACTCCAGTTCATTTTGACACAATCAAATCATAAAGTCAGATCCAATTTGATTCCAAGTATAACATAATCCATTCATGGTCAACTCATCATATTATTCCAGTTGGTAAAAAGTTATCTATTTAAGGAAGCCCAGCCAATTGCATCAAGTTGTTGACTCTGCAACAAACTTTCATCCCTAGCAAGCATCTGGTAACAGTGGAGAGGAACAACTCCTTGTTAACTCTGAGAAACACCCAGAACAAAAAGTAGTTTTATTCTTCAGATACTCTGTTCTAAAAAACATTTGTTTTGTCGAAACTTAAAAGCGTAGAAGTAAAAGTCATCTTGAATTTAAGTCTTCAAGGCTGTCTGGACATAATGTGAAAAAATTGTTAAATAATAATAAAGGGAAGCACATTCACTTACAACAATAACGAAAGAGATTTGTGTTTTGTCTTTTGTTTTCTTTGTTGTAACAATGCTTCTTGGCAATAAAACTTGTACCATGGGGGCATCTGTTAATTTCTAGTTAAATGAAGCTACATTTGAATGAAAATCCATCTGTGGGTTGAGCAGCAGAGTTGATTACATGGGTAGCTACCATGAAAAACTTGTCAAATCTTGTCTACCATTTCAGACAACTTTTGAGGGAGGCAGTGTGATGGTGTGGGGCAGTGGCGGTTGGCCAATAGAGGGTGATAGGGCGCCGCTCCCTCAGTGTTTCCCAAGTGTTTTTGATTTTTATTAAGATAAAAAAAACAATAATCACATATTCTAAGTTAATTGTGTGTTTAAATTCGTAACAAAGTTTCAATTCAATTCAGTTTATTTATATAGCGCCAATTCACAACAGATGTCATCTCAAGGCCCTTACCAAGAAGTCCTTTCAATACATTTATACAAACATTCCAATCAGTTCAAAAGTTGCCTACTTAAGGAATCCCAGCAGATTGCGTCAGTCATTGGCGTGAGGTTGGGCAGACTTTCCAACCACAGCAATCCTTCAGCAATCCCTCATACTGAGCAAGCATGAGCGACGGTGGAGAGGAAAAATTCCCCTTTAACAGGAAGAAACCTCCAACAGAACCAGGCTCAGTAGGAGCGGCCATCTGCCACGACCGTCTGGGGGTTTGAGAAGACAGAGCAGAAACACAGAAGAAACAGAAGATCTGATATAAGAGAACTTTCTATGTTACAGAAAGTAAAAAGTTCCTAACAGGACACAGTGGATGTTCAGTTACTGGGAGGATCATCCCAGTCGATGCCCCCCGTCCAACAGGGCATTCCAGCCAAGCAGGATACCAGACCAGGTATATCTTCTATGGAGAGAAAAACACTGAGAGAACACAAAGGTAACAGTTGAAATAGCAGAATGTACTGTAATATAACTAGAGAGTAGTAGTAGAAAAGGAAGTAGCAGAGTGAAGAAAAGTGTTCAGTCTGTCCTCCAGCAGTCTAAGCCTATAGCAGCATAACTACAGAGATAGCTCAGGATGACCTTAGCCACTCTAACTATAAGCTTTATCAAAAAGGAAACTTTTAAGCCTGGCCTTAAAAGTAAACAGAGTGTCTGCCTCACGGACTAAAGCTGGGAGCTGGTTCCACAGGAGAGGACCCTGATAACTAAAAGATCTGCCTCCCATTCTACTTTTAGAAATCCTAGGAACTACAAGTAAACCTGCAGTCTGAGAGCGAAGGGCTCTGTTAGGAACATAAGGAACAATTAGATCTCTGATGTATGATGGAGCTTGATTATTAAGGGCTTTTTATGTAAGAAGAAGGATCTTAAATTCTATTCTGGATTTAACAGGGAGCCAATGAAGGGAAGATAAAACAGGTGAAATGTGATCCCTCTTTTTAATATTCATCAGAACTCTTGCTGCCCCATTTTGGATCAACTGAAGGCTTTTAATGGCATTTTGTGGACTACCTGATAGTAAATAATTACAGTAGTCCAGCCTTGAGGTAACAAATGCATGAACTAGTTTCTCAGCATCACTCCTGGACAGGATGTTTCTAATTTTAGCAATATTCCGGAGTTGAAAGAAGGAAATCCTAGAAACCTGTTTAATATGGGATTTAAATGTCAAGTCTTGGTCAAAAATAACGCCGAGGTTCATTACGTTATTACTGGGGGCCAATTTAATGCCATCCAGATGAAGTGATTGACTAATCAGTTTCTTTTTTTAGAACTTCTGGTCCAAAGACAGCAACTTCTGTCTTGTCAGAATTTAAAAGCAAAAAGTTTAGATTCATCCATGTTTTTATGTCTTACAGACATGCCTAAAATCTACCTAACTGACTGGGTTCATCAGAATTTATGGATAAATATAGTTGTGTATCATCGGCATAGCTGTGGAAATTTATCCCATGCTGTCTAATGATTCTACCAATTGGAAGCATATATATAGTGAAAAGAATTGGTCCAAGCACAGAACACTGTGGTACTCCACAAGTAACCCTTGAGAGTGAAGAAGATTGATCATTTAGATGAACAACCTGGAATCTGTCAGACAAATATGATTTAAACCAGCCTAGTGCTGTTCCTTTGATCCCTGCAACAAGCCTTTCTAAGAGAATATTATGTTTGACTGTGTCAAAAGCAGCACTGAGATCTAACAAAACCAGAACAGACACCAGTCCATTATCTGAGGCCATGAGAATATCATTAGTAACCTTCACCAGTGCTGTTTCAGTGCTATGATGAGCTCTAAAACCTGACTGAAACTCTTCAAACAGCTCGTTACTGTTTAGATGCTCACAGACTTGATTAGCAACAAATTTCTCAAGGATTTTGGATAAGAAAGGAAGGTTAGAAATAGGTCTGTAATTCACTAAGTCATCTTTATCAAGGGAAGGTTTCTTGAGTAAAGGTTTAATTACAGCTATTTTAAATTCTTGTGGTACGTATCCGTTTACTAAGGATAGATTCATCATATCCAAAATGGGGCCAGGAACCAAATGGAACACTTCTTTAAATAATTTGGTTGGAATTGGGTCCAACATACAAATTGAAGGTTTAGATGAGGCTAATATTTTTGATAATTCCGAAAGCTCGACTGAATCAAAACAGCCTAAGCACAAATGAGGTTCTACAGCTCTTTCCGATGCTGCCTCATTTACTGAGGAAGAAGTAATCATGTTTTGGAGGATGCCAATGATTTTATTTTTAATAGAATTAATTTTATTTATGAAGAATCCCATAAAATCATCACTGCTAAGAACTGGGGGAATAGTTGGCTCAACAGAGCTATGACTGTGTAAGTGTGTAAGCTTGGCAACTGTACTAAAAAGAAACCTAGGATTGTTTTTATTCGCCTCTATTAATGATGAAAAATATGCTGTTCTAGCTTGTCGAAGGGTCTTTTTATACAGCAGTAGACTGTTATTCCAGGTTAAATAGGAATCCTCTAGATGTGTAGAGCGCCATTTTCTCTCCAACTTCCTAGTATTCTGCTTTAAAGTATGCAACTCTGCGTTGAACCAAGGAGTCAGCCTCCTATGGTTAGTGTCGGCTTTTTCTCACAATGTGCTCTGCAACTCACTTCCTGCTCAGAGAGGCGGGGGCGCCGAACTCCAAAACCCCAGCGGAATCTGTTTCAAAATAAGACCCAGAGCTGAGAGACAAAGAGTAACAAAAAAACACACACAATCATATATCTGGTTTGGAAAAGACGCACCTGCAGATGGGAGCCAGACAAGATCTGACTGACTCCCTGTTCTACAAGGTTGTACCATTTTTATTTGAAAAAGAACAAAGAACATATCACATGACTCCTCTCTCCTCCTTCTACATCTTGACAGGCCATTTATTTTCTCCAGGTCTCTTGACCTTACTATGAACTGGGTTATAACATGACTTAGAGTTATAGCTGATCCTCCCTGCTTTCAATTCATATCTTTACTCAAGAGTTTGTTTACTTAAAACCTTCAACCCTATAAAATACTGGTAACAGAGTCATGTTTTACTACCCTGAATAATATAAACAGGCCTATTACTTCTAAAGCTTAAAAAAGATATAATTAAAACATATGTACTGCATAATAAAAATAGCCTCAAAAAAGTAGAATACAACATTAGCCACTTTCTTTTTTAAGGGGACTACACTATCTAATGCCAAACGCAATGAGGACGTAACGCTGTAAACCAGACTATCAATTTCTGAAGGGTTAGAGATAGAATTGCTGCCATCCACTGTGTTATTCTCACTGAGGAAAGTAAGAAGGGAACAGATTCTTTAAAAATTGTTACAGCATTGTCTGATAAAGCTCTACTATAATGAAATTTTCTTTCAGATTTAAGATGGTCAGTTAAAGTAAATCAAAAGTTATTAAGAAGTGGTCAGACAGTACCGGGTTATGTGGAATTACTGTTATTTCATCATACTCAATACAGTATGTCAGTACAATGTCCAAAGTGTGTTTGCCCGAGTGGGTCGATCCCTGTACTTTTTGAGTAAAGCCAATTGAGTCTAAAATAGCATTAAAGGCTGCATTTAGGCTATCACTTTCAGTATCCACATGAATATTAAAGTCCCCCACTATAATAACCCTATCAGTATTTAATACTAAATCAGATAAAAAATGTGAGATCTGATCCAAGAATTGAGAGTAGGGGCCTGGTGGACGATACAAAACCACAAACAAAAATGGTCTTAATGTTTTGCAACTTGGATGAGGAAAATTAAGGGTTAGATGTTCAAAAGAACTGTAGCTATCAATTGGTCTGGGACTAATTAGTAAATCAGAACGAAAAATGGTTGCAACTCCTCCTCCTCGCCCAGTATTTCTAGGAATGTGAAAATTTCAATGTCTGGAAGGAGTTGACTCATTTATACTGACATAATCCTCCTGCTGCAACCAGGTTTCTGAGAGACAAAGCAAATCAATGTGATTATCACAAATCAAGTCATTTACTAACAAAGTCTTTGAGGAGAGAGATCTTATGTTTAATAAACCACATTTAATAGATTTATTTTTCTGTTCAGTCAAAGTCGTATTTATCTTTATGAGATTTCCATAATTTGCTTTTGTTGGCTTAACTTTTAATCCATTTAATTTTGGCCGTGGGCAAGACACTGTTTCTATAGGGTAATGGGTGGGTAACAGTACAGAAGCAGCAGAGAGGTGGGTAAAAACTACGACTCTGCTTCCTGGTCTGGACCCTGGGTTGTCAGTGTTTTGGAGGACTAATAAATTCGGCCATATTCCTAGAAAGAAGAGCTGCTCCATCCAAAGTGGGATGGATGCCGTCTCTCCGGATCAGACCAGGTTTTCCCCAAAATGTTCGCCAGTTATCAATGTAGCCCACATCGTTTGCAGGACACCACCTAGACAACCACTGATGGAATGACAGCATGCGGCTAAACATGTCACTGGTCCGATCAGGCAGGGGACCAGAAAAGATTGCAGAGTCTGACATTGTACAACAAAGTATCATATATAAAAATATACATCATTTTCGGAGAAAAAGCTCCCGCTGCTGAGCGGCTGGGGCGACAGAAAGATCGCCGAACCAGTGCAGCAGCCAGCCAATTACTGACAAGAAATTCGAACATGGCAACAGGACTTTATCCAATCAGCGTCGTTGATTCGCACGCATGAAGGGCGATAGAGAAATCGCCCCAAGGCTGGTGTGAGGATGGGCAAGATACCTGGTGGTGACATTGGCAGTGTGATTTCTCTGCCACAAGGGGGCGCTGCTGTAAGAGTTAACAGCTTTGTGTGTAAAATATTTGTGTAAACCTAATAAGTTATTTGTTTGCAGTTTGGTTCTAAACTTGTTTGTGCCATATTGCATTTATGTTTAGAATAAGAATGCCTCAAGTTGTTGATATTGGCATTAAAATAATCAGTATTTCAAATAGTACTGGTATCCAGCCATTTATGTTAAATTGTTTTGGGATTATTATTGAAAATGACTTGATAAGCTATATGCACAGCTCCACTACTTCCTGAACTAAGTACAGCCCGTTTATTTCCTGTCTGTATTGGACAAACTGATCAATCCAGGTGTGTCTGACCTCAGTAATAACAACAACAATGGTCAGACACACCTGGATTAATCAGTTTATCTAGTGATTTAAGACAGGAAATAAAAGAACTGTACTGTAGGAAATAGTGGGGTTGTGCACAAAGCTCAGAAAGCACAAGTTTGATTTTAAAAAAAGGAAAGAAAAAAGCACAACCCCACCAAGAATATTTTTCACCAGCCGCCACTGGTGTGGGGTAGCATCTCCCTCTCTGGGAAGAGAGGACTCATCATCACTGAAGGCAACATTAATGCAGGAGAGATATCAAGGTGAGATTCTATAATAAATAGCAATGCCATATCTTCATAATCTGGGGCCAAAATCTATTCACCAAAGTGCCAATGTTAACCCCCACAGAGCAGGGTTTATCAAAGACTAACTCCAGAGTCTGGGAGTTGAGAGAGTGAAATGGCCTGCCTGCAGTCATGATAAAGACCACATTGAACACCTGTGGGATCAGCTTGGTTGTGGCAGAGTGACCAACCCAACCACTTTACCTGAAATGTGTCAGATGTTGCTTGAAAAATAGGATGTTATCCCACACCAGTGTGTGGCCATGCTGGTGATCAGCATGAAGAAGTCACCAGTTTGTCCTGATAAGTCTTTACTTGCCTCCAACGCACTATTGAGGCCCTGTTTGTAACTACAGACTAGTAAATTACCAAAATGTCTCGTTTCTTCAAACTGAAATTGACTTTTGCTTCACCAAAACGTCCTCGAATCTAATGAACCACATTAAACAAGAGTCGCTTTAAAAACTGAAAGCCCTCTTGGTCCGTGCACATGCTGGCCAACGCATTTCTGTTTTGAAATAAGAAAACAAAAATTGTAAAATGGGTTTCTTCTTGATTACCATTTGAAACTATGAAAACAAAAAATGAAAAGCTAACCTTTGGCTTTGACAGACATTAAAAAAATTGGGGCTCTCTCCGTCACCCTCTTGCATTGATGAATGATGGCGCTGTGTGCCTCTGCACCACTGCTGACAGAGATGTATAAACTAGGCATTACTGGGTTTTAAGCCTTGTTGGGTTTTGCTTTCACAGAATTTTGTCAACTGTTGGGTTTCTCCATGACATAACTGGTCTGGGCCCTTTCTGTGGTGCATGTTCTCCCTGATACTTTGAATAAGAAACCTGACCTAAAAGTCAGGCTATCTAGTGATTTTAACAGTAGGGTAAAGACGTTGGCCCTTTGTTTTCTAACACACCCAGAGTATAGCTAGGATTGACTCAAGTGGAGAATAATATTGTTCATGATCTTGTCTGGGGTTTTTTCACAAAAACAAACCATTTTTAAGGAAAACCCAGACTCCTTAGATCAACAACAGGTGAGGTAGGAGATCTTGGAAAAGCTGTTCAACAAACTGTATTTAGAAAAAAAGTCCATCCCCCTTTCTTCAGGCTCCCCCCCTAAGCCATGCCTCCAAAATACAGGAACACGCGATGCTTGTTCCCGAAGGTTCATGCGCGGACTAGCGCTGCGCAGCTTCAATTGGCTAAAAGTTTCATGGCTCATTCACAGGTAATAAAAAATCTGACATTGTCAACATAAACAATGAATGTGATTGCTGTTTAAAGTTGTATTTAACTGTATGTTACAAGTTAGATTTTCAGCTGTTATTTTCATACATGTTCAAAGTAATCTTGGGCTAGCAAGAACAGTTGATTGCAGTTAGACTAATGACAAGCTAGCAGCCTATTAGCCAAAGTAGGCTACCTATAGCTACATTTTGGATTAGCTGTATTCTAAACCATTTTTTATATATTTAGAGCTTCCATGAAGAGAACCTTTCTGGCTCTGCTTTTGAATAAACTCTAGAGCAATCCACATCCAGAAGACAAACCCAAGGAAAGGTTGGAGGTGCACTGAGGAGGAAGTGGCAGGGCACCGTTATCAGCTGGGGAGTCTAGTTGAAGAAAGATATCCTGTCAAGGGGCTCTGGATGGGAGGCCGTCAGAGCTGGAGTTTTGCCGTGTTCCACACGCAGATAGCGAGGACGCAGATGGACCGACGGCGGTCGGGTCGAGGCTGGGATCTTGGTCCGGAGCTGGAGAGAAGTGACGGGCTTTAAAGGCAGAAGGTAAGGAGGATCAGGTGTGGTTGATTGGAGAGACAGGTGAGGACAATGATGAGGAGGAGTGAATAGGGCAGCGTGACATATCCATAGAGTTGAAGAGCTACAAGCCTAGAGGATTACTGATTAGAAGGTATTTATTTCATTCTTTTTTAAATATATTTTGCCTCTGACAAAGTAAAAAATTTATCTGAGTGGTCAGTGGCTTGTGACCTGGCATGCACTGTAAACACATGATAGCTCAAGTACAGCAGAGCTGTTCTTTAGTGTTTCTGTTGCTTTACAGGTCAGGATTCAGTCAATGAATTTACAGTCATAATCCACTGAAGCTCAGATTGACCCATTACCCCAGTCTGATGTTCAACCTGCTATATCTCACATCTGGTGCCCCTCCATCAGACCTCCCAGCTGTAGGTCAACCTACCTGATGTCTCTGCATAAACTGCAGTGAGATTCCCACTAGATAGAAAGGAAATGCTTTGGGCAACCATTGTTGTTCAATAATACATAGGCAATAAATATCCACAGACTTTACTAACAAAATCAGTCAATTGAAGGTGGGTCCTGGGGAAACTTTGGTATCCTTTAATGTCACGTCACTTTTTACTTGCATACCTACTTCTGATGCAGTGAAAACAGTAAGAAAACGCCTCCAAGAAGACAAACAGCTACAACAAAGGACCAACCTCACTCCGGATCATATTTGCACCCTACTAGATATCTGCCTTTCCACCACATATTTTAAGTACAAGGACAACTTCTACAGGTAAAAACATGGATGTGCTATGGGATCCCCAGTTTCTCCGATTGTGGCTAATCTCTACATGGAAGAAGTGGAAAGGAGAGCATTGAACTCATATAAAGTATCACCACCCGGTCACTGGTTTATGTATGTGGATGACACCTGGGTCAAAATCCAAGCCAAGGAAGGGGAAGCTTTTACTGAACATATCAACTTGGTAGATCACAACATCAAGTTTACTCGAGAAGACGCTAAACAAGGCAAGCTACCCTTTCTTGACTGCCTGGTACACATGGAAGGAGATGGCAGCCTTACCACAGACGTCTTTAGGAAACCCATGCATACGGCCCAATACCTACTTTTTGACTCACACCACCCACTGGAACATATACTATCGTCATCAAAACACCGCAGCATAGAACTGGACATGTCCCCACAAAGAGAGAAAGAAAGGACAAAGAACACTAACATATAATGAGGGCACTCCTAACACATGGATGTCAAAGCATCAAAAAAGTCAAGTAAAACAGTCAAGTCAGGCCAGTGCAGGGGAGGAGAAGAGGAGACGGAAAAACATAGTCATCCCATATAGGGCTGGAGTCTCTGAGAAAATAAGATATTTTCCAAACATAACATCCCAGTGCATTTTAAATCTGGCAACACTCAAGGGCAAAGACTGGTTTATCCTAAGGCCAAAACACCCAAACACAAGCTCAGTGGTGTGGTATATGCAGTCCAGTGCAGTGAGGAATGTTCAGAGCTGTACATTGGAGAAATAAAACAGCAACTACACAAAAGGATGGCTCAACACAGAAGAGCAAACTCATCAGGCCAAGACTCAGCAGTCCATCTACATCTAAATGACAATGGTCACTCATTTGAAGACAATAATGTACACAATATAGATAGAGAAGAGAGATGGTTTGAGAGAGGAGTCAAAGAAGCCATCTATGTAAAACATGTAAAACCTTGAACAGACGAGGTGGTTTGAGATTCCCCCTTTCAAACACATACAAAGCAGCCTTGAGTTGCCTACCTAAGAAGTTTCACCAAAACTCCCACATTGGGGATGTGACCAAAACAGTGCATAGTTACATAACCGGGGTCGTTTAACTGTTAACGACTCTAACATCCCCAAGACTGCTTAGTGTTTAGAAGCTTACGCAACCCTGATAGCCTAGCTAGGTAAAACGATAGCGCCATTTGTGAGCCTTAACCATAGACTTATAAATCTGATACTCCCAATCCAGTTTTCAGAACTGAAGAAGCCTCTTGGATGAGAGACGAAACGTATTCAAGATAACAAGAAAAGTCCAGTTGGCTTTAATTAAACTCTCAAGAACACCTTATAAGTTTGACTGTCAAAACCTGTTCAAATATATTTACCGAACTACATAGGGATTTACTGTATACTACTACATCCTCCTTTCTCTTGGCTGCTCTAGATAGATAGTTATTTATAGAAGACTTACCATCTGGTCTGCATCTGACAATGTTTTTTTCTGTTACCTAATAAACCTAAAATAAACAATAATATGACTTGTCACTAAATAAGATTAGATGTTTGACACGAGTTGGAGGAGAACAGCAAAAAGATAAAACTAGTGCTTGAGCAACAAACTTGACCAGAGTCCAAAATGTACGAAGCCCAACGAAGCCATACACTAAGCAAAACATTCTCTGAGATCATTTTTATTTATTTATTTTTTCAAAATAACGTTAGTTGTCAGAATGGCTTTGACAACTAATGTTTTCTGCTGTCAACATAGAATTCAACCACTCACCGATCAGAGGAGGATTCCAGAGATAGTTGTGGATGCAGGGGGAGGAGGGGGTCTCAGCAGGAAACCTTGTTTTACTGGTGTAGAAGCCCAGGTTATGTCCTTCTCATAGCTGACAAAAACAATAAATAAATCCTCATTCTAGTAGCATGAAATACATTGTATGAACAATGTTCTCACGAACGTAATAAAGCTAACATGCCATTTTTTAGCTTACTTAGCAAACCTACTGCAGTATGAAAATGCTAGAAAAATTACTAGTATTGCAGTTTGTATAATTCATTTTAGCCTCAACTGCTTAGACACTTGTTCAAATGAAAACATAATGTCAGACACAACAGGTATTGTCAAACAACCATTGAACCATAACATTATCTTGCCAATAACAGTGACATAGAGCCTCCATGGCATCAGTCTGTCTGTTCCTTTGACGCCATAGCTCTGATGCAGCACCGATGCACACTCTGCTCTTCTCTTGTTCCCCTCTTCATCAGCTTTTTCTTTGGCTATAGCCTTTGCAAATACAGTTTTACGTTTACGACCGTTTGTTGGCATATTTTCCCCCATAATTCCTAACATAAGGCACCTACGTAAACGTATACCACTTTAGTATGCAAGCTAAAATAGCTAGCCCAGCTCTGGCTTCACTTCCTGTTTACTGGTCCAGGCAGAGAACTATTGGGTCAGATCAGTCTCATTAAGAATAAACTCATGCAGGGTTTTCACAAATGCACACGCTCTGGTTCACAAATATAATTTCGAAGAAACACTTGTAATATAACTTCACAAATGCACACAATCCGTTTCACAAATGCACACGATCCGTTTCACAAATGCACACAATCCGTTTCACAAATGCACACGATCCGTTTCACAAATGCACACAATCTGTTTCAAAAATATATTTTTGAGGGAAGCTTCAAATATAAACTCAGAGATCATACGAATCGCTAAATGTGCATTTACGAACCACTTCTCATTCTCAAATCTCTCTGTATTTGTGAGAGAATTTTGTGTGGTGAATTTTGAGACTGTTGTAACATTGCAGGTCAACAAACGTCACCATTGGCTAATGAATCTGTCAATCAAATTTACGATTCTGATTGACAGAGTCGTCAGATTTCTTCGTTTTGAGCCAATCGTATGGCTGCTTACAAGAGAGTTCTGACACTCCCATAGACTTCTATGGAAAGAATGGAATGCGGATGTCACGTGGGTCTGCAGCTGCAGATAGTCCAAACAGCGCAGTATCATTGACCACAGTTCATCGTCGGCATTTTGGAACTATTGTTCTGGTAAGTTAATGGTATAACAACATTTTTTAGCATTGAAAAGCGTTAGCTGACTGCTCTGTACCAAAAATAAGTCAAGGGTCATATTTAATGTAGCCAGTTTTGGTTAATTAACTGTGTTAAGGAGCTAGTTGTAGTTTAACTGCAGGTAGCTAATTGTGAGTAGCAGAGGTCTGGAAAAGCTTAACGACCTATTCACGGGTTTTTTTCAGTATGTCAAATTCAGCCTTTTTAAAATATTGATCCCAGTTTGAAATAAGATATACACTTTTATATCTCATTAATTTTAATGGGGATTTTTTTTGTCTAAAATATATCTAATGAGTTGCTGTATCAACATCTTTAACTGACTTTGATGCATCAGAGATGGAAGCATAAATGGAGATATCAGTAAAGAAAAATGTGATTGTGAAGATGAGAAATTATTTCTTTATTTTTCAGTTAAACCACATAAGAACTGACTGCAATAAACTGCTGAAGCATATGGCACACAGGATCACCAAAGTAACAAGATAAGTTGTTTTCTTGTTTTATGTTCTCCAAAATAATAAGAGCTGAATCAAGACATTAAAAGATAAGTACTTGAACACCATAACCTTTATAACGTTGATATTTACTGCAGAACTGTTCATTTGCACTTGTTTTATGAAATTATCGTTTGTAATCATTTGATTAAGAAGAGATTACAATCTTTTTTTAACACACAAGAATTTAAGAATGATTTAGAATGTCAGCCTAAATAAACAACTGTTGAAGAGTAACTAAAATAGTCTTATTTAACTATTACAGGTAACACTGCGTTGCATTCATGTCCATCTTCCTGTTTTCAGATGAGTTGCTGAGCGGAGAGCTGATCAGTCATCAGGTTTGGTGGAACTTCCCAGTTCTGTCAGTGATGGAGTGATACATAAGTTGGTGAGTGGAGTGCTGGAGGTGGCTGGGTGGTGATGGGGAGGCTGTCAAAATAAAATCAAAATGATCATAAATGACTTCATTTCATACCAAAGCTAATGCAAGCATTGCAATCTTTTTTTTTATTATTCCCTGAACATGCCAAGACTATGTATGATTAAAATAACATATGTAGAATCGTTGAAATTAAAGTGCAAGGGACAAAGAAAATCCCACCAAAACATACTACATATATATATATATATATATATATATATATATATATATATATATATATGTGTGTGTGTGTGTGTGTGTGTGTTGAAGCTGATGTGGGTGGGTGGTTGTTTGCAAAAAAGAGACCAAATTCCTCCATGGCAACGATCAAGGTGTTTGATGGGGGCTTGCTTGTTGTGCTATCAGATGCTGTTTTGCATTGCTGTTTTTTGTTTGTCTTGTACTTCCAAGATGCCCAGTATTGGACAGCACTTTTTTTCTTTCTTATGGAAGATCTGTTTTGCTGCCATTTGAAGTCTCAGCCTGATGAATCTGCTGGTTTTGGGGGTTTTGTTGCACATCATGACATACTGGGAGCATGCTTTCTAACAGACTTGCTTTTCTCTCTAAAGTGGCCATGGTATTTGGGAGCTCCATGAGAAATGCACCAGACCTTGTTAGGAAAAGCTTCTCCACTTATTGGACCAGACCGAATGCATTATGTGATGGTCGACACAGCACTCCTGGTTTGAATTCCTTCAGTGTCAATAGGGTACGGTGCTCTCCTTCCAGACTGTCATCATTTTTGCTTTATTGAACTAGAGCATCCATCACAGATGTTGGAATATTTGATGATTTTGTTTGTATCCTGTAAGATGGTACAGAATATGTCCATGGTCAAGCATGTCTTTTGGATTGATATAATTGTAGATGTTGCCATCACAATTCCTTTTTGCACTGGTTTCCAGCTACCTATTTGACCAATCTTAAGTCCACAGAAGAGTGTTATCATGTCTTGGAGGAATGTGATGGCTTTGTTGTAATCTTCCATCTTATGCCTAAGTGCCATCACAGGGTGGCGTGTAGAGCCCTGATTGAAAATATTTGACAGTGCAGATTAAACTTATTGTACACAGCTTTCTGTTATTATGACCTCTGGCGATGGTGAGGTTTTTCCTGCTGACTTGAGCCAACCATTTCCTTCTTCTTTCTGTGTCTTTAGGGAAGCCTTACGTTCTGATCCCTTTCTTGGACCGATTGCTGCATCCAAATGCAGCACAGCCAGTCATGGTAAAGCAATAAACCTATAAAGGTATTATTTAATTATACATTTTATACATAAGAAATGTTGTACAAAACCAAATATAATTATAAACTCAGCAAAAAAAGAAACGTCCCTTTTTCAGGACTGTGTATTTCAACAATAATGTAAAAATTCAAGTAATTTTACAGATCTTCATTGTAAAGGGTTTAAACAATGTTTTCCATGCATGTTCAATTAACCATAATCAATTAATTAACATGCACCTGTGGAATGGTCGTTAAGACCTTAACAGCTTACAGAAAGTAGGCATTTAAGGTCCCAGTTCTAAAAACGCAGGACACTAAAGAGACTTGTCTACAGACTGAAAAACACCCAAAGAAAGATGCCCAGGGTCCCTGCTCATCTGCGTGAACGTGCATTAGGCATGCTGCGGGGAGGCATGAGGACTGCTGATGTGGCTAGGGCAATAAATTGCCACGTCCGCACTGTGAGACGCCTAAGAGCGCTACAGGGAGACAGGAAGGACAGCTGATCTTCCTCACAGTGGAAGACCACGTGTAACAACACCTGCTCAGGATCAGTACATCCGAATATCACACCTGCGTGACAGGTACAGGATTGCCACAACAACTGCCAGAGTCACACCAGGAACACACAATCCCTCTATCAGTGCTCAGACTGTCTGCAATAGGCTGAGAGAGGCTGGACTGAGGGCTTGTAGGCCTGTTGTAAGGCAGACCCTTACCAGACATCACCAGCAACAACGCCGCCTATGGGCACAAACCCACCTTCGCTGGACCAGACAGTAGTGGCAAAAAGTGCTCTTCACTGATGAGTCACGGTTTTGTCTCACCAGGAGTGATGGACGGATTCGTGTTTATCGTCGAAGGAATGAGCGTTACACTGAGGCCTGTACCCTGGAGCGGGATCAATTTGGAGGTGGGGGGTCCGTCATGGTCTGGGGCGGTATATCACATCACCATCGGACTGAGCTTGTTGTCATTGCAGGCAATCTCAGTGCCTTGCGGTACAGGGAAGACATCCTCCTCCCTCATGTGGTACCCTTTATGCATGCTCATCCGGACATGATCCTCCAGCAGGACAATGCCACCAGCCATACTGCTCGTTCTGTGCGTGAGTTTCTGCATGACAGCAATGTCAGTGTTCTGCCATGGCCAGCGAAGAGCCCGGATCTCAATCCCATTGAGCACGTCTGGGACCTGTTGGATCGCAGGGTGAGGGCAAGGGCCATTCCCCCCAGAAATGTCCAGGAACTTGCAAGTGCCTTGGCCTTGGGGTAACATCTCACAGCAAGAACTGACAAATCTGGTCCAGTCCATGAGGAGGAGATGCACTGCAGTACTTCAAGCAGCTGGTGGCCACACCAGATACTGACTGGTACTTTTGATTTTGAGCCTCCCTTCATTCAAGGACACATTATTCTATTTCTGTTAGTCACATGTCTGTGAAACATTTTTAGTTTATGTCTTATGGAGTTGACTCTTTTAGTGTTCATACAAATATTTACACACATTAAGTTTACTGAAAGTAAAAACAGTTGAAAGTCAGAGGACGTTTCTTTTTTTGCTGAGTTTATGTATAATTACACTTTAAACTTTTCTCTTGTTCCACCATAAACATCTTGATTTGTAATTTGAATTTTTCACCCACTAAGTCCTTCAAAGCAAAACATTTTACTAATGAACTGTTTCTCTATTGTTTTCAGGAAGGTCACCAGTGGTTGTTATCAAAGGGAGCTGCTGTTAATGTTACCAAGGATGAACCTTCATTAGGACTTCAGCACATTTCCACATTGTCCAAATTTGATCCATGCAGTGAATTTGTATAGATGTAATGACAGTGAGAATGATAGTAAAAATACTTCATTAAAGCTTGTTTTACATTTTGCGTAATATTGTTTAATAAAAAGTTTGCGTATTGTTTTTTTCCACAATTAACACTTTTTTTTACATATACTGGTTTTAACATTATCAATGAATTACTATTTTACTATAGTCAGGCTAGAAGCACAATCAACTGGGTTATAAATGCATGAGTTCATAAGAAAATAAATAATTATAGAATGATGTCTTCTACCGGAAAAATTCATCCCAGGTCATCAGTCAACGCATAGACAGCCGCATATTTTCCTCCAAGTTATTAACAACTGGTTCAAAACATGTAACTTAGATCAGCCTTACATTCAACTAATTTTCTATCCAACAGCAGGCAGAGAGAACACAGACTGAATGTGATCTGTTAGACATATAGGGTGTTTTAGGAGTAAATCCTGGGAACAGTAATATTACATGCTTTGTTTAAAGATGGAGATCTAAAGGTCAGCTGGAGCAGAGGTCTGAACCACTGCCATGTTTTAAGTGTATAGGAGGACAAGGTATGGCAGTACCATGCTAGCATTCAGAAAACAGGCTATAAATTGGGTATTATTACTCCAATTTAGGGTTTCTTGTGGCACATTAAGTTATTAAAAATGCTTATATTCAGCAGTGCAGTGCATTAATTTATCAATGGTGATCTACATGTATTCTACAATGTGTTAGCACTCTCGTTTCCCTCTAAAATGTAGAATAGTGATGAATGTCGGTTCCTCTAGAAAATGCTTTGATAAAATAATAATGCATAGTCTATTCAGTAAAAAGTAATCAGTACACATTATTAGTCAATGATTAAAAAAACGCCAGGAGAAATGAGAAATATTCGATTTTGCGTTCTGTCCCGCCAGAAGCCGCTCAGACTGAAGGCCATGAACCACGTGACCGCGTGTCGGCTAGTTCAAAGTCTGTTGTAACTCTATCTCTATGACACTGCACTGGCAGAGCTGTTATGTGCGCATGCGCAGTGAAGTTTAACCGCGACACATGGCGATAATTAGCAACCGTTATATACAGTCTATGGTAGCGACATGCATCAGTCTCAAACGGTAAGTACCACATTTCGCCATGTGTCGCGGTTGAACTTCATGGCGCATGCGCACATAACAGCTCTGCTAGTGAGGAGAAAATGTAAGGAGCCATACGATTGGCTGAAAACGAAGACATTGGTTAGCTGACGAATCTGTCAATCAGAATCATACATTTGATTGACAGATTCATTTGCCAATGGTGACGTTTGTTGACCTGCAACGTTACAACAGTCTCAAAATTCCCCTCACAAAATTCTCTCACAAATACAGAGAGATTCGCGAATGCGAAGTGGTTCGTAAATGCAAATTTAACGATTCGTATGATCTCTGAGTTTATATTTGAAGCCTCCCTCAAAACTATATTTGTGAAACGGATCGTGTGCATTTGTGAAACGGATCGTGTGCATTTGTGAAACGGATTGTGTGCATTTGTGAAGTTATACTACAAGTGTTTCTTCGAAATTATATTTGTGAACCAGAGCGTCTGCATTTGTGAATGAGCATGTGAATTTGTGAAAAACCCTGCATGAGTTTATTCTTAATGAGACTGATTTGACCCCATAGAGAACGCGTGATGCGTGCACAAAGAGGGGAACGCGCAGCAGAGGGAGCGATGGTGAGAGGGGAGTTTTATTGATGGATCAGGAGCCAATCATTTAGAACGGGCCGCTCAAGACGATTGGATGAGGTTTTTCCAAGACTGTATGCTTTAGAGGCAATTATAAATATTTGTTGTTTTTTTACAAAAACATCTAGTTTATTGGTTGCCATCGGTATGTGAAGCGCATTTCAAGCAATATTGGAAAAAGTGTTATGGAAAAAAATCACCTACCTCACCTTGAATTCTCTTGTTGAAAGTGTGCTACACAAATACAATTACCTTGCCTTGCCTTTAAGTGTGTAACTTACAATGTATGGCAAATATACACCAATAACAGGTGTGAGCAGTGGAGTTTCATCAGGGACTCCAATCAGAGTCATTTAACAAAACTCCTTTATCAGGACCCCAAACCTATCTGGGCTATTGGATCAGGGCATTCAATTCAATTCAATTATTGAATTGAATTGAATGCCCTGATCTAGTAGGTGATTATTAGGTGATTCCTAGTTATAAGTCATGCCTGCAGAAATATGGAATGTTCCAAGGAGTTTTTATGGAAACACAATACAAAAATATATCAGTGTATCAGTGTACTTGTGGATCAGGCAGGTAGACAGTAATATTCTCTGTTGAATGTGGCTCCATGAGGCGGTTGTTATTTTGATTACCTAAATGATGGAGTCCTGCAGTGCTAATCTACTGAGTAGAGAGAGTCCACCACCTGCTGTTTACTCATCAGTTAGAGAAGTGTAGTTTGTGTACCTGTGAGTGGAAGACACAACAATTCTCTATGTAAACCCCCTCACAATAGCAGGGTGTAGACAGAAATCTGATGTCCGGGAGCTTTTTCTGATGTGGTGACCAGATGCTGAGAAGATGTCAGGAGGTGGAGCACAAGAAGGATGGATGGGACATTAATCATCCTCTCCTGTCACCAATCTGACAATCCTTTTTTTTCTTTCACAAGCTAAAGTACAGAGTTTTTTTCACATTGGAAAAACAGCTTTTTGGACATAGTTTTTTTTTAAATTACTTTTTGACAGCATAAATAGATTTTTTAAAACTTTTTTGTCACCAAAATGCCATTTCTTCCCTAAAGTTCTCAAACAGGGGGCTTTGGAGATGTTCTTTCTTTTCTTATACTCTTATACACGTTACATATCTGCCTTCCATTTCAGTGTTGTGGGAAGATGTTCAGCTCTTGGTACATAAAGCTCGAGCGTCACACATCTACCTATCTCACACTCGGTGTGTTTACATCCAGAAAGAGCACAACAAATTATTGCATTAGTCCAACTGAACTCAGACTTTTGAAACAATTGTATACACCTTAGTCCGGCTGGAGTCGAACCAAACTGGCCTTCTCTTAATCGGACTAACGCACCCAGATAACGTGGTTAGACAGCCTAAATCTCTCTGCATGTAAACAGCAGAGGCACACATACGGTGCCTTGGGGGGGTTGCACTGGCGAACATGGGTTACTGGCCTGGTGGCCGTGCTGCGCCTGGGTAGGGTCTCGGGTGGGCCTGGGGATTCGGGGCTCGGGGGCGCCGCACCCCCTAGCTGTGGTCCTGGCTGGGGGTCGGCCGGCGTGGGGTCTCTGTTGCCTGTGGGGGTCGGGGCCGGCCAGCGGCCGGCATGTGCAGCCGCCTCTCTCTTTTTCTCTGGGCCGTCATCGCCGGTCCCTGTATGGCGTCTCGCCTTGTTGCTGGTTGGGGTGCCTGGCTGCTGGTCACGGCGGCTGGGTGGCATTTCTGGGCCGGAATCAGTCCTTTTTCGCACTGGACTTGGCTCCTGGGTCTTGGTCTTTGTGCAGGGCGCTGGGGTTGGGCAATTGGCCGGGTTCGGTCGGACTTGCGGGTGGACTGGCCGGGTGGTGGGCGTGCAGGGCAGGTGGGTGGGGCGCTGGGTTTGGTCTCCTGCCAGGCCCTTGAGCAACAGTGGTCGCTCCACAAGGAATGAGGCTGGTGGATGTTGGCCTGGAGGGTCGGCCGCCCGGCTCATCGGTTTGCTCCTGGTCTGGGCAGGTACGTCGCCGTGGTTCGGGCTATGGGGGCCTCCGGTGTGTGGGTGGCGCTGGGGGCCTCCTTTGCTGGCGGGGAGGCTGCTGCTGTGTAGCGACAAGTGTTCTCCCCTACGAGGGCACTTGGAGGGGGGGGGGGGGGGGGGTGGGGTGCGGGGGGGGGGGTTTGAACTCAACCTGGGTGTCTAGTGTCTTTTGTGTTTTGAGAGTAGAGCGAATGTCGAACGTGCCATGGCCTCCCTCCCCTGGTGGATCCCGGTGAACAGCGGTGCCTATTGGGGTCAGTGGGGAGCTGGCTCCCTGGGAAGACATTTTGTCTCCCAGTCCTTCCCTCCCCATCCCTGGACACCTCTGTCCACCCGCTCCATCACTTTACCACTCATATAGGGTCTTGGGTCATGGGCACATCACTGGGGTGCGAGGAGGGGCTTCCCTCCTCGCTATCCCGTGGTGTCCTGGGTCCCAATTTTAATATACAACTTAGACACTCCCACTTATAACATTCTCACGCGACACATATGTAGGGACTTTGGGGTGGGCACACTTTTCGGCATCCAGAGGGGGAGCGGTTCAATCAGCTTCACCTCTGGTGCCGGTGCCCACTGTTAAACCACATATAGACACTGAGGACTCGGGGTGGGGGTTGGGGGATGTGTGGCTGCCTTCCCCACATCCCACCCCTCTGTTTTAAATGCACATTATAACAACACGCATCAACACCATACTCGAGCGGGAGGATGGAGGCTAGGGGTCTTTTCAGACCCCTGTTCGCTACGGGCCATCAGGGGTTGGGGTCCGGAGGAGGAACAGGCGGTCTGGTCGGGGTCCTGGGCTGTCGAGCTGCTTTGCCACTGTGGGGCCCTTGGCGGTCTGCTTGTCTCCGTCCTAGAAGGTAGGGGGTCCACCTCCCGGGTCCGGGGGCTGGTGGCTCTACTGGGGTATCTGGACCTGGACCTGGGAGCATAAAGTGTGTATGGGGTGTGTGAGTGAGGGTACAGCGTAATTTTTTTGGGTGTCTTGGTGAGTCAGTGAGAATGAATGGGTTTAAGAGGGAGGGAACGTATGACTGTGTCTGTATGTCTTTGTCTACCTGTCAGGTTGCATATTGGTCTGCCCCCTCGCCTGGCACACCTCAGGCCTTACACTTAATGGGGGGCCTATTTCCCCTCCGTCACTCCCCGCTGGTGACGGGGGCCCCTGCCTGCCGGTGCATCGGTGGTCAATCCGGTTCGGACCTGGTGCGTGCCTGGCCAGGCCTGGGGGGGCCGATGTGTCGGTCGGCCGATGCGCTGGGCCGATATCTTCCTTTGGTTGGTTGGGGCACCTCTTTTAGAGGTGCCAGGTTTGGGATTGTTGGGTGGTGCCTGCTCGGTGGCTCGGCGGGATGCGGATCCGGCGTCTCTGCTCGTTTAATCACCTGTTCTGTGCGCACCGTGCGTGGCCGGTTCATTGGCGGGTTGGACCGGCCCTGGCCCTGGCCCTCGTTGGATGCCTGGTCTCGGCGCCCTGCATTGCGCGGGATCAGGACCCAGGAGCTGGTACAACTTGGTGTCCAGATGCTGGCTGAGCCCGGCCTGGGGATGCTGTCCGTCCCCTGCGGCTATCGGTGGGGCGCTGGGATGTTGGCGGTGGGGATTGGCCTAAGGTGGAGGCGGCGCGTGCCGGCTGGCCGCGGCCCCTGCAGTGCCGGGGGCCCCTCGTCGGCCAGTCCCTTGTCGGGTCCCTGCTGGGGGGGGGGGTGCCCCTGGTCCCCGGTTCTCCCGGTCCATTGACCGGCCCACCCTGGCGCAGCCGGTTGCCGGCGGGGCCCGTGGGCTCATCACTGCTGCCCCCTGGGCCCCTGCATAGGGGCCGCTGGATGTTCCCCTGGGGTTCTCCTTTGCTCCACTCTTGGGGGATGCGGTCGGCCCCGCCCGGGTCCGCCTGGGGCTCCGGGGGTCCTTTGGACGTCTTTGCTCCGATCTCCTTCATGTCTGCATCGATTCCTGGGAGACGGATTGATGCCTGCTCACACCAGCTATCGAACACTCTTATGGAGAAACCTTATATGCACCAGCATGCTAACACACACACATAGATGTGGGGTCTCTGGTGTTTAAGGATATATTCTTGGGCTGAGGTTATCATTACTAGAGCTTGATTAATCGGTACCATGAGTTTTTCTGTGACATTGTTGTTATATTTTTATATCTATTTTTGTGTGATGTGGTTGTGTAATTCTTAGTTCACAATGTTTGGTTTGTTTTGTCGATGTTCCTTTTTCGTGTTTTGTTTAGTTTTCCCCCTCTCTCTGCCGTCCTGTGGGTATGGAGGCAGACTTCAATGTCTTCCTGTGTTTTCTTTGTTCCCCTTCCTCTCTGGTATTTTCAACTCACCCTCTCTCTTGACTTTTTGTTTCCTACCTCTCTTCTTCATCTTCCTTCTTTCTTCTCCCTAATTTTCTGTCTCCGTGTCCATAACATCAGGAAATAAAAACCCCAACAATTCATAATAAAGATTTTTCACACATATATCAAGTGGAGGACTATAGCAAAAGCTGTACTGCTCCACTTGTGAAAGTAAATCTGTTGGGCTTCTACTTGGTACTCAGACACCAATTCTGAGCTCCACACTGCCAAACAGGACATGTTTATAAAAAAAAAACCAGCAGAGGCACTTTAACAGAGCTATTCCCAGCCTGGGCCTCCCCCTTCTGGAAGTTATAAGATCGAGACAGCGGGAACAACAACACGGGTACGACAACAAAGCAGCAAAAATGAGTGTAACACAATCAAACAGTACAGTATGTACGATATCTACTGTGCTGCAGCGTTGTCATCCATTTCTTTGCTCATTGTGCATATACTACTTTTACTCCGTCTGCTCAACTGCTGCCAGCATTTGTTTACTATCTGTGTGACGCCCAAAAACGCCCAAGTTAGACCCTTGAACATTCACACCATTTTGACTGGCGTCAAGCTGGAAATACGCAACTTGTGGGATGAGCTAGTGCCAGACGGTGTTTTTGCAAGAAGGCAGCTGTCGATCTAGCGTTGGAAGAGAGAGTCTCCATTCTCTATTTACTGTGGAGAGTACCCTGCGCAGGTTCACAGGGTCAGTAACGTGAAAACTTTCAAAAGTGAAATGACCTTACCAGGTTGCCATATCTTCTCACTTATATTCCTCCAAGCGAGGTCCTTTTTATTCCTGTCTCTGTAGAGAAAGCAGCTGGTGTAGTATAGCTCGGGATGATTAGCCACGGCCTTTATCAGTATTTCCTCCATGTTGAATGAATGAATTTTGCCGGACTTGACCTGGGTCCCAGCATCACGTGACACGACGTCCACAGGCTCCTGATTGCTTGACGCGGCGCGAATTGCCGGCGAAGTTCTGATTTTTCAACTGCAGCGGCAGAGGCAAAAACGCTCAATTCGCGAAAGCACAAAATGACGCTCGTCAAACGAATGAGGTAGAAATGAGTTTTTGTGACGCAAATCTGCTTCTGACGCGACGCCGAAATCTTGACGCATGTCTACGCACTTCTGCATTGACTTTACATGTAAACCTGATCCCCATGATGCTTCAAACGGTGTGAACACACTGTAAGCCAACCGAAAGCCAACCTCAATCCATTATTTTTAATGGGTCATTGCTGCTACATTTCTGTAGCATTTAGTTAAATTCAGTAGCAGCACCACAAATGTCACCACCTAACGTTACGAAGTCGATTGCATTTCATTCAGTAATTCGATTTTCTTACTGACATGTAAGCTGGGATAAAGATTCCCGTTGTGGGTAAGGTATTAGATTGATTATTGCAATAGCTCCATGATGTTCATGTAAATGCCCTGAGTGTAGCATGGTTGGATTACCAGCTGAGCCAAGATGCCACAGATTTTCTTAGACATGTCAAAACTTTTACCATCACAACTCTGTGATGCCTTGTACAGTCATGTTCATCCATCTATTTTCTGTACCTGTCCATCCTATGCAGGGTTGCGGGGGGCTGGTGCCTATCTCCAGCAGTGAGAGGCGGGGTACACGCTGGACAGGTTGCCAGTACAGCACAGGGCAACACAGAGACAAACAACCATGCACTAAGGGCAATTTAGAGAGACCAATTCACCTAACAGTCATGTTTTTGGACAGTGGGAGGAAGCCAGAGTACCCAGAGAGAACCCACGCATGCACAGGGAGAACATACTAACTCCTTGCAAAAAGACCCCAGGCTGGGATTTGAACCCAGGACCTTCTTGCTTTAAGGCAACAGTGCCACCAACTGCACCGCTGTGCAGCCCAGTCATATTCCATAAAGTAGACTATTTTGGAAAAGTTAATTTATCTCAGCAACTCGACTCACTAAGTAAAACACTTTATATAGATTAATACCACGCAAACCGATTGTCTAATTATGATTTTCCTTTTAGAGCTAATGAAAACAGTTGAGATCAGATTTTTACGTCAGACTAATTAAAAGCATTAGAACATATTAATTTGGGCTAAATAAAAACGATGTTTAATGTCTTCCAAAAGGTGTTGTTAATTTAACAGGCAAGCCTCATCAGAGCTGACATTCTGATTACTTGAGTGTGATTGTATATCACACATATCAAATCAAACTTTATTTATAATGCACTTTTCATACAAACATTGCAGCTCAAAGTGCTTTACAGATTAAAATGACCCCACTTACTTGCTACTGAATTTAAGTAAATGCTACACAAATGGAGCAGCAATGACCCATTAAAAATAATATGTATTATCATACAACACTGTGCTGATGTTAGGTCTGCACTGATTAAGATTTACTCACCTCTGCTTGCTGGATGCTTGACCTGAAGGTTGTCTGACCTGTTTCCTGATTATTTCAGGTAGTTTTTCTACCACCTGGGGACACTCAGAGCATTGAATTTAATCCCCAAATGGTCAGCTGATCCATAAGTGAATAAAAGGTGACAGTGACATTATAGCAGAAATTACGTATTACATCCTGATACAGCAGAACAATGATTTCTACCCCTTCATTTCAATTTGCACTTATTGAGGCACTTCAAAAGCAACACACAAACATCAGATGTGACAAGACTTGATAGAAACACAACATGCACCTTATTCCTCATGTGTAGACTTAGGTGACATGTTTTCATTGCTTGGTACAGTGTGGCAGCAGTTTTACCATCCTCATCGCTGTGTGCCAACAATATAGACATGGATCCTCCTTCAGGCATTTTTGTTGGTTTGAATTATTGAGATGATGAGAAGCACGTTTCTGATTTATGAAAATTGGCATACATCTTTCTCACTTTAAAGTGCCCCTGGCATGAAATTTGCATTTTTTTAGTTTTTTTGTCATATTTTTGAGTTTCCCCAGCCCGCCTATGTCCCCTAAGGGGTTAAAACTGCTGATTAGTGTTTCCTTTGTCCCCGGGTATGTCTGCCTACATAGTGAAATTAGCACTCAGAAACGGGCTGTTTTGCAGTTCGGCATATGACCTCACGCTTCGGCATATGTCGTCACTGAGTTCCAGCCAATTACCCCCTTCTCTGAAGTCCCTTCAGCGGTGCACCACAGATTCAACACCGACCGCCACAGATTCAACACGGACCCCAAATAAAAAAAACTCTGACCGTCACATATTGCGTTTCGTTTTTCTTTTTTACGCTATTTAAGACACGCAGCGCATTCGTTCAGCCTTTCCCTGCTCTCTCTTTGTCTCTGTCACTCACGTCTCCCTCGCACAAACATACACACACACAGCCCCTTCCCTCTGTGCACAGCACGTCTGTCTGGATCACCTGTGGAAGACGTCCTCCACCTTTCTGCTTCCTCCTCAGGTGCCTCGCCGTCCGGATCAGATTCCGGATCAAATTGAAATGCCATTACAGTCGCCATAACAGTAGCCAATAACTGAGCCATTACTGTTGTGGTGAAGCTAGAGACGTATTGAGGACGGATGAATGTGTGGATGGATGATCAAATATTTGATTAGGCCTGTAATTTTAAACAGATTATTGTTCAGCACACAATATAATAAGGTCTTAACCTAATTACATTTCATACATAATATTGGAATTTGGGCAATTTGTGGTGCGCAAATGCATGTCTGTCAATGTTTCATCAGATGCGGACGTTAGAGACTCAATTGACAACAGAGGCGCATGGCTTGGGCCCCACCCACCAAAACTCGGTTGTTCTCTGCTAATGCTAAAAGAAGGGCCTCCTAGTAGGGGCTGCAATTCTACAACAAGGCTGAGCTACGGCTAACAATCCTTTGATACAGTATTAAGGTACTTAGAGTGTGACTAAAAAGGGCCCAAACGTCGCGGGGAATTTCATGCCAGGGGCACTTTAATGGATTGTTCTCTTGTCTTTCCTACCTTGAAGAGTGACTAGGACAAATGGCCCTTGATTTCACATCAGATTTCTGTCACATACATTTATTTTCCAGGGATAAATTATGGAATACTAACAAATATCAAGAAAATCTGACCAACTTCAAGAGGCAAAGTGAAAACCTAAAGATTAATTGACTTACATGTATCTTCATTTGTGGCACAGTATGATTATTCTACTGTAATAAAAGATCAATTTATTTTAAGGATTCTTAAACGGGGTGCCAATAATTGTGGACAACAAAACTCAGACAGAAGGCAAGAGAAAGGGAATTTGGAACCAGCTAAATTCTCATCTTGTCCCTTTGTGTGTCTGGTGAAAAATGTGGCAAGATTGCCCTCTGCTGAGCACCAGAAGAGAGCCAGAAACAGCTGCATCAATGAGAAGCGGCTGTTTTAGGGTGCTCTTATTTCCAGAAACCTGGGCATTGTGGCATTCTCTAGGTGCATTGCAAACATCTTATCTGGGTTCCTAAAGAAAGACGTGTGTTTGCAGATGCATTACATTCTGCCTGCTTGTAAATCAAACAAGAAGTGTGGTGAGCTGCGTGTGTTTTCCAACGTGATGCCAGAGGTGGTTTGGACATCAGCATCCTGGTGAGTCAGTCAGTCTTCTGCTGCCTCATTGACAACCAAACACACTTCTTTGATGAAGCTTGTTCAGCAACAAACTAGCTCCTTTATGAAAAACACTAAGAACTTAAAACTATTGATCAACCTATCTGATTTGAATTGATCCACAGAGACACAAATATGGAGATGTTTTGGTAAGATACAGAGCTCACCAATATTGGTTTTAAAAAAAACACTGTGCTGTTTTTCATGTATAAGCAAAAGGTTCCATAAATGAAAAATGTTATATTCTATCTAAAACAATTCAGTCCAAGTTTGAGCTGTCCATATACTGCGCTTTTATTGCTTGTCTCAATCTCAGGTGGAAACTTATACAAAAATCTGCTGATTGTGTTTTGGACAAACAGAATCTTTATTTAGTGTGGAACTTGTTTTTTTTTATATAAGAAAGGGTTCGACCCATTCCATACTCCTTAAAAATCACAGAAGTAGTACTCTAATTTAGCACTGAATCATCAACCACAAGTCAGATAACATTTTTATGCATTTTTAGGCCGCTACAGTCTACAGTAATATTTTCTTGTCTTGGTTATACTGTCCACACCACAGGGGGACGCCTGTCCCATTAATGAACAAGCAATAAGAAAACTTTTTAGGGTTGTATTTCTGGACGCTGCTGTGGGGTGCTCTTTTGTTGTAAGGCGCCCTAGACAGAAGGCCATAATGGTAAGATCAAAAACTGCCACTGTGTGGTGCTACAGTAGGTAAGATTTATTATTTTAAAAAGTACTTGCCATAATATCGTACAGTGAAGAATCTTGTTTAAACAACTGTACAGTTTCTGTTATTGACCAGGGGCTGCTTTTTCATGATTATCTAAAACTCCCTTCATGGTTTAACATCCACAGAGAAAATGCTGATCATCATTTCCTGGTTCATTCTCCACATGATCCACTTTTAAGGATTCCTTGTCCTTCAGTAATACATTACCAATGACACCGTTGATAGCGTTTGTTCAGCCCTTGGACTAAAATGAGGATTTACGCTGAAGCGTGTCCTAGATTGACTTTGGGAAATTCTCTCCCCGGGAAATCCTTTGTTGTTAATCCTCATAACAGACCAAAAGCCCCTGCTCAGCTCATTGACTGCAATAGCATTATTAAGATCCGGATCGCACGCACTGGGTGATTACACTTACAGTGTCGGCCATATTTATTGCTGCCCCTAGTAAAGATGTGTAGAAAAAAACCTTTAAAAAGTCTCATCTCACCCTATGAAAGTTTGAAAAGATCCTGCCTTTGATTTGAGGACATTTATTCAGTAGAGTAGAACTTAACGTTCTATTACATTTTTTCAACAAAATCACTGGTGCTACAAATATTGCTTACCCAATAATTAAAAATATTTTTTACAATCCCCTTTTGCCAATAGGAAGGCATACTTTCTCCTATATTAGTTCACACGGTTGAAGCATGTAGTGAGATCATGCCTCTCTCCAGTCCAGGGGGCTGAACCTGTGGCTCCAGAGCCCCATGCGGATCTTTGGCCCCCTAAAAGTGGCTCTTTTTGGGGGCCAAAGGGGAACAAACATAATAAAAATTGGTGGTGTTGTTAAATGTATAGACTGCTAATTTGAGCAGTTCCACTCTATAAATTTAAGCTATATCTGTATTGGATTTTCACAACATTAAGAAAATCCTTTGAAGCATTATTGGTTCAAAGGATGTGCTTCTTTTTCTTCATTTCTTCATTTCATGTACTTAGTTCATGTATTTCATGTATTTAGTTAGTTGCAAACTGCGCTTCATTTGTTGAGGTGGGGTATCTATTTTTCTTTATTTTCAAAATATATTAATAAAATTACTTCAATTACCTTGGTCCACTCTAAAAAGTTTTTTTTTATGATAAAAGACAGTCTTATATGGTTTATCTATCTATTTATCTATTTCTTAAAGGTCAAGTAGGTTTTCAAGCTTTAGATCAATTTTATACAGTAGGGGAAAGGCAAAAATGGCTCTTTGGATTGAAAAGGTTGCCAACCTCTCCCCTAGTCCAACACGTCATCGGAATTAAATGGCTGAATTTCCTCCTCAGCCAAGAACCAATCAACTCCTCCAGAGTCCTGCTAATTACCTAAAGATGTAATTCAGGTGAGTTAAAGCAAAGACACATTTAAAAGCTGGAGAATGCCAACACAGTTCTAGTTGACTAAACATTGTATGATACCATGCAATCTAACAAGGTTCCTTTAGAAAAGAAACAGGGCCCACTACATCAAAGACTGGTTAGCCGTGACCAAGAGGGGCTTTTCTTCCACACCAAACCTGACTGAAGTGTTAGTTGCTGAAAACCTCAATCTTAGTTACATCTGACCAAAGCATTAGAGTTCACTAACTACCACATCTTTGCGTTGGTGATGGTAGCACAGAAAAGGCTTTTTTTTCCCAGTGTGCCTCATACACAACCTGATGGATGTTGTCGAGACTTTTCTTGTTGCAGTGAAGTTTGAGATTATTCTACCTCTGTAACCTTCCCGATCACTGTGTAGTGGCTGGATAAATATTGATCCTACTAGTCCTGTCAAGTGGTCAGGTCACATCAAATGTATACACCCAGGGAGACAGAAGGTCAATTATTACTTCTATTTTTTAAAGTAAGATATAGTATACATAAAATATTATTCTGTTACATGTGATTTAAGGTACTGTTCTAGGAACCAATAATTATGTCAGGGCTACTTAAACTTTATTGATCCCCCATATCATGGCCCACAACTAACAGAAACTGATGCTCTGACCTACTCTGACCATGCAGATAAGAACCTGTCATGATTGAAGTGTTAGTTAGATGTCATGATGTGCTTTAGGGTGGACCAGTCAGTCGCAGTAGTTCTGACAGTGGTGGAACAAACATTCAGATATACAGTTGAAAACCAGCTACAGTAAATTGATCACAGAGTGATATTATTTCAAATTGCCCTCCAGATATGTTCAGGTGGTTTCTACCAGGCCAGCAACACTACACATTAAGCCAGTAGGCAAGGCGAGTGAAGTGTCTTGCCCATGGATGAAAAATGGCCGCCACCGTTAAGAGGGAGACACACAGTTCGGCACTTCCTGTGGGTCCGCTTAAAAATAAGTCTAAAAGGACAAAAATAACGCGGTCTTTCATTTTAACTTACCTGTTGATCGCCTGTGTAATGCTTTCTTTTCTGCTAAGCTCAATATGTCCAAGAAAAAGTGGTAACTCAATCTTGTATAATACCAAAAAGAGTCAACATTTGCTTTTCTAAGGCGTATTGGACAATGGCTACGCCAGATTACCAGGTACAAGCCTGGCACAAACAGACCATTCTTGGGCGTTCTAAATTTTTTACTAATACTGCTCCTGACTGGAGATGTCGAATTGAATCCTGGCCCTCAACCTTTAAATTCAAATCCTCTGAATTCACCACAACTATACCGAACAGCATCACAGCTGGGCCTAAAGCTAGGAAGGCTATGGCTGCCATTGCCGAATGGACTAATCCTACTGGCTAAATCACCTCTGCTATCGGCGGGGCCGTATGCCCCGTTGGCTGGGTCGCTCCCGGCTGCTGGCTGGCTTGTCCTCGCTGCTGGATGGGTCCTTCCAGCTTTCTGTTGGCCGTGCCACCACTGGCTGGGCTGCTGTGGCCACTGGATGGGCATTTGTGGCGGACAACTGGCTCGCGCCCGCCGGTGGGGGTACCACCCTTGTTGCTCGTGTCTGGAGCATTGCTGCTGCCGACTGGGTCGGGCGGTGGGGCCGAGTCACCTCTGCTGCCGGCCAGTCTGTCTTCATTGTTGGCTGGACCGTCTTCAGCGCGGACTGGGTCATCCTTGCTGCCGGTGGGATTGCCTCAGTAGGACGGATCATTAACATCGCAAGAGAAACAGTTCAATACATGCGCTACTGGATCTTCGGCCGGTAAGCATTGTAAAATATCCTCTTCACATACTCCTCAAGTCAAAATAAGACATAAACCTAGAAATCTAGTACTAAGAAAACATAATTCTACAAAGATATTTTAGACTTTAAACCAGTCTAGAACAATCTGGGATACACGAGCCAAACCAAAAAGGCTATTAGGCAGACATTTAAATATCTGGAGCATGGTACCTAAACGGAAAGAGTTGGAACCTCTACTCAGCAACTCTAACATTGACTTTGTTGGACTTTCTGAAACATGGTTAACATCATATTCACCAGATGCAGTAGTTAAAATGCCATGATATAATATGTTCAGGAATTACAGGTCCCATGGTAGCGGTGGTGGAGTCCTATTATATGTTAAAAGCTCTTTAAAGTGTAAACGGATTGAATGGCCATAGAACATTCAACTTGAGTGTGTAGGTGTGATTATCACACTATCAACCTCCATGTCATTAACTTTAATTTGTGTCTATCGTAAACCAACAGCTAAGCAGGATTTTTATGATGAATGTAATAGCCTTTTAAATTATTGTGTTTCACATAAACAAATAATCATTGTTGGAGATTTTAATATTAACTGGAATAAAAAAACAAAAGAAGAAAAAAATCTAAAACAAATTACTGATAAATATAATTTGACACAATTAATTGAATCGCCTACCCGGAAAACTTCCTGCTCAGAAACATTCATTATTATTAGTAGTAGTATTATTTGTAAATCAGCCTGATAGAATCATTAAAACTTTTAAAGTTTTAACTACATCACTGGATTTTTTTATCAAGGAAACTTACACAAATATGTTTCCAAGATTTATATAGACCTACAGCTTCTAATTCCTATTCCATACTTCCAAAAAGTCAAATGCAAAAACTGGAAGCCGCTTTGCAGAGGTCAGATTGGAGCAAAATGTTGAAAAACAGTGACATAGAGAGCTATAGCCATATATTTTTCACTAAAATCATTGAAGTAATGTCGAAATTCACCACAAAGGGGAAGCCGCATAAAAGAGAAGAAATTCATTACCTTGGCTGAATAATGAATGTAGAAAATTAATGAAGGAAAGAGATGAAGTACTTAAAATATAATTGAAATCTAAACCCCATACAGATAGACAAAGATTTGTCTCCTTAAAAAATAAAGTAACTCAAACTTTGCGAAAGCCAAAGGCAATTTCTATATGGATATTATCAGGGAAGCAAAGAGGAATGCTACAATTATTTGGCAAAATCTTAATAAATTAATTTGCAAAGATGAGAAAGAGAACACCAAAAACATTGAGCTTAAAATTAATAATGTAATGCTAATCAATTCCTTGGACGTAGCAAATTAATTCAATAGATACTTCCTCAATCCATTCAGAGAGATAACAGAAACACTTCCGCCTTCTATTTCTATTGTTAAACCCATTAAGCAAACACAGCCACTATTCAATTGAAGAAATAACAGAACCGGAAGTCGCTAGAATTATTGACTAACTGAAAACTTCTAAAGCTAAGGATGTCTGCGGATTGAATACAACATTATTAAACAATGTAAAAAAGCATTATTATCACCAATAACACTCATGGTCAATTTATCCCTCCAGCAAAAAGTCATTCTGATGTCATGGAAAATGGATACAGTCATCCCAATTTTAAAATCCGGTGACAATTCAAATATAGCCAACTATCGGCCTATTAGTATCATTCCAGTGATATTTAAAGTGGTGGAAAGAAGGCTAGCTAAAACTATAAACGAACATTTAAATAAAACATCCTGTCCAGGAGTGATGCTGAGAAACCAGTCCATTCATTTGTTACCTCAAGGCTGGACTACTGTAAGTCTTTACTATCAGGAAGTCCACAAAATGTAATTAAAAGACTTCAGCAGCAAGAGTTCTGATGAATATTAAAGAGAGATCACATTTCTCCTGCTTTAGCTTCCCTTCATTGGCTCCCTGTTAAATCCAGAATAGAATCTAAGATCCTCCTTCTTCCATATAAAGCCCATAATAATCAGCTCCATCATACATCAGAGATCTGATTGTTTCATATGTTCCTAACAGAGCACTTCGCTCTCAGACTGCAGGTTTACTTGTAGTTCCTAGGATTCCTAAAAGTGGAATGGGAGGCAGATCGTTTAGTTATCAATTCAATTCAATTCAGTTCAGTTTATTTATATAGCGCCAATTCACAACAGATGTCATCTCAAGGCACTTAACAAGAAGTCATTTCAATACATTTATACAAACATTCCAATCAGTTAAAAAGTTTCCTATTTAAGGAATCCCAGCAGATTGCGTCAGTCATTGGCGTGAGGTTGGGCCCCGTTGATGCAGACTTTCCAACCACAGCAATCCTTCAGCAATCCCTCATACTGAGCAAGCATGAAGCGACGGTGGAGAGGAAAAACTCCCCTTTAACAGGAAGAAACCTCCAACAGAACCAGGCTCAGTAGGAGCGGCCATCTGCCACAACCGTCTGGGGGTTTGAGAAGACAGAGCAGAAACACAGAAGGAACAGAAGATCTGATATAAGAGAACTTTCTATGTTACAGAAAGTAAAAAGTTGATAACAGGACACAGTGGATGTTCAGTTACTGGGAGGATCATCCCAGTCGATGCCCCCCGTCCAACAGGGCATTGCAGCCAAGCAGGATACCAGACCAGGTATATCTTCTATGGAGAGAAAAACACTGAGAGAAAACAAAGTTAAACGTCGAAATAGCAGAATGTACTGTAATACAACTGGAGAATAGTAGGAGAAAAGGAAGTAGCAGAGTGAAGAAAATTGGTAAGTCTGTCCTCCAGCAGTCTAAACCTATAGCAGCATAACTACAGAGATAGCTCAGGATGACCTAAGCCACTCTAACTATAAGCTTTATCAAAAAGGAAAGTTTTAAGCCTGGCCTTAAAGGTAAACAGAGTGTCTGCCTCACGGACTAAAGCTGGAAGCTGGTTCCTCAGGCTTTTAATGGGATTTTGTGGACTACCTGATAGTAAAGAATTACAGTAGTCCAGCCTTGAGGTAACAAATGCATGGACTAGTTTCTCAGCATCACTCCTGGACAGGATGTTTCTAATTTTAGCAATATTCCGGAGGTGAAAGAAAGAGATCCTAGAAACCTGTTTAATATGGGATTTAAATGTCAAGTCTCGGTCAAAAATAACGCTGAGGTTCTTTACGTTATTACTGGGGGCCAATTTAATGCCATTAAGATGAAGTGATTGACTAATCAGTTTCTGTTTAAGAACTTCTGGTCCAAAGACAGCAACTTCTGTTTTGTCAGAATTTAGGAGCAAAACGTTTAGTCATCATGTTTTTATGTCTTCCAGACATGCCTGTAATCTACCTAACTGACTGGGTTCATCAGGATTTATGGATAAATATAGTTGTGTATCATCTGCATAGCTGTGGTAATTTATCCCATGCTGTCTAATTCTACCAATTGGGAGCATATATATGGTGAACAGAATTGGTCTAAGCACAGAACCCTGTGGAACTCCACAAGTAACCTTTGACAGTGAAGAAGATTTATCATTTAGATGAACAAACTGGAATCTATCAGACAAATATGATTTAAACCAGCCTAGTGCTGTTGATCCCTGCAACATGTTCAAGCCTTTCTAAGAGAATATTATGATCGACTGTGTCAAAAGCAGCACTGAGATCTAACAAAACCAGAACAGACACCAGTCCATTATCTGAGGCCATGAGAATATCATTAGTAACCTTCACCAGTGCTGTTTCAGTGCTATGATGAGCTCTAAAACCTGACTGAAACTCTTCAAACAGCTCGTTACTGTTTAGATGCTCACAGACTTGATTAGCAACAATTTTCTCAAGGACTTTGGATAAGAAAGGAAGGTTAGATATAGGTCTGTAATTCACTAAGTCATCTTGATCAAGGGAAGGTTTCTTGAGTAAAGGTTTAATTACAGCTATTTTAAATTCCTGTGGTACGTATCCGTTTACTAAGGATAGATTCATCATATCCAAAATGGGGCCAGGAACCAAATGGAACACTTCTTTAAATAATTTGGTTGGAATTGGGTCCAACATACAAGTTGAAGGTTTAGATGAGGCTAATATTTTTGATAAATCCAAAAGCTCGACTGAATCAAAACAGCCTAAGCACAACTGAGGTTCTAAAGTTCTTTCCGATACTGCCTCATTTACTGAGGAAGAAGTAATCATGTTTGGGAGGATGCCAATGATTTTATTTTTAATAGAATTAATTTTATTTATGAAGAATCCCATAAAATCATCACTGCTAAGAGCTGGGGGAATAGTTGGCTCAACAGAGCTATGACTCTGTGTAAGTTTGGCAACTGTACTAAAAAGAAACCTAGGATTGTTTTTATTCGCCTCTATTAATGATGAAAAATATGCTGTTCTAGCTTGTCGAAGGGTCTTTTTATACAGCAGTAGACTGTTATTCCAGGTTATATAGGAATCCTCTAGGTGTGTAGAGCGCAATTTTCTCTCCAACTTCCTAGTATTCTGCTTTAAAGTATGAAACTCTGCGTTGAACCAAGGAGTCAGCCTCCTATGGCTAGCCGCTTTCTTTTTTAAGGGGGCTACACTATCTAATGCCAAACGCAATAAGGAAGTAACGCTGTGAACCAGACCATTTCCAACCCTTTCTGAAGGGTTAGAGATAGAATTGCTGCCATCCACTGTGTTACTCTGAGACACTGAGGAAAGTAAGAATGGAACAGATTCTTTAAAAATTGTTACAGCATTGTCTGATAAAGCTCTACTATAATGAAATTTTCTTTCAGATTTAAGATGGTCAGTTAAAGTAAATTCAAAAGTTATTAAGAAGTGGTCAGACAGGACCAGGTTATGTGGATGGACTGTTATTTCCTCACACTTAATACCGTATGTCAGTACAAGGTCCAAAGTGTGTTTGCCCGAGTGGGTCGATCCCTGTACTTTTTGAGTAAAGCCAATTGAGTCTAAAATAGCACTAAAGGCTGCATTTAGGCTATCACTTTCAGTATCCACATGAATATTAAAGTCCCCCACTATAATAACCCTATCAGTATTTAATACTAAATCAGACAAAAAATGTGAGATCTGATCCAAGAATTGAGAGTAAGGGCCTGGTGGACGATACAAAACCACAAACAAAAATGGTCTTAATGTCTTGCAACTTGGATGAGGAAAATTAAGGGTTAGATGTTCAAAAGAACTGTAGCTATCAATTGGTCTGGGACTAATTAGTAAATCAGAATTAAAAATGGTTGCAACTCCTCCTCCTCGCCCAGTATTTCTAGGAATGTGAAAATTTAAATGACTGGAAGGAGTTGACTCATTTATACTGACATAATCCTCCTGCTGCAACCAGGTTTCTGTGAGACAAAGGAAATCAATGTGATTATCACAAATCAAGTCATTTACTAACAAAGTCTTTGAGAGAGAGATCTTATGTTTAATAAACCACATTTAATAGATTTATTTTTCTGTTCAGTCAAAGTTGTATTTATTTTTATGAGATTTCCATAATTTGCTTTTGTTGGCTTAACTTTTAATCCATTTAATTTTGGCCGTGGGCAAGACACTGTTTCTATAGGGTAATGGGTGGGTAACAGTACAGAAGCAGCAGAGAGGTGGGTTAAACTACAACTCTGCTTCCTGGTCTGGACCCTGGGTTGTCAGTGTTTTGGAGGACTAATAAATTCGGCAATATTCCTAGAAAGAAGAGCTGCTCCATCCAAAGTGGGATGGATGCCGTCTCTCCGGATCAGACCAGGTTTTCCCCAAAATGTTCTCCAGTTATCAATGTAGCCCACATCGTTTGCAGGAGACCACCTAGACAACCATTGATGGAATGACAGCATGCAGCTAAACATGTCGTCACTGGTCCGATCAGGCAGGGGACCAGAAAAGATTACAGAGTCGGACATTGTTTTGGCAAACTTACACACCGAAGCAACACTAATTTTAGTGACCTCCGATTGGCGTAACCGGGTGTCATTACTGCCAGCGTGAATAACATTCTTACTGTATTTACGCTCATCTTTAGCCAGCAGTTTCAGGTAGGATTTGATGTCGCCCGTTCTGGCCCCTGGCAAACATTTGACTATGGTCAATGATGTCTCTAATGCCACGTTTCTGACTATGGAGCTGCCATTTACCAGGGTCGGCTTCTCAGCGGGTGTGTCGCTGAGCGGCGAAAATCTGTTAGAAACGCGGGCCGGTTGGTGGTGGCCCGGGGGCTGGGTCCTAGAACTATGCTTCCTACGTACAGTCACCCAACCAGCCTGAGGTCCCGGCTGCGCGGGCTCTACTGGAGGACAGCTAGGGGGTTCTATCCTTGTTGGCCCCGCGCTGGCTAATGGGCTTCGGCTATCAGCTGGTTTTTCAACAGCGCGGAGCCGTGCTTCTAATTCTGATACCCTCGCCTCCAAAGCTACAAAAATATCACATTTATTACAGTTATCATTATCACTAAAGGAGGCAGGGAAGTAACTAAATATCTGACAGAGAGAGCAAGAGAGAAGAGAAGAGTTAGAGACAGGAGAGAGAAGAGTAGCCATAGCCGCAATGAAGCTAAGCTAACTGAGCCCCGTTGATGCAGACTTATCAGGCTCCTCTCCTGTGGAACCAGCTCCCAGCTTTAGTCCGTGAGGCAGACACTCTGTTTACTTTTAAGGCCAGGCTTAAAACTTTCCTTTTTGATAAAGGTTATAGTTAGAGTGGCTAAGGTCATCCTGAGCTATCTCTGTAGTTATGCTGCTATAGGCTTAGACTGCTGGAGGACAGACTTACCAATTTTCTTCACTCTGCTACTTCCTTTTCTACTACTACTCTCCAGTTGTATTATTTGCTGTTAACTTTGTTTTCTCTCAGTGTTTTTCTCTCCATAGAAGATATACCTGGTCTGGTATCCTGCTTGGCTGCATTGCCCTATTGGACGGGGGGCATCAACTGGGATGATCCTCCCAGTAACTGAACATCCACTGTGTCCTGTTATCAACTTTTTACTTTGTGTAACATAGAAAGTTCTCTTATATCAGATCTTCTGTTCCTTCTGTGTTTCTGCTCTGTCTTCTCAAACCCCCAGACGGTCGTGGCAGATGGCCGCTCCTACTGAGCCTGGTTCTGTTGGAGGTTTCTTCCTGTTAAAGGCGAGTTTTTCCTCTCCACTGTCGCTACATGCTTGCTCAGTATGAGGGATTGCTGAAGGATTGCTGTGGTTGGAAAGTCTGCATCAACGGGGCCCAACCTCACGCCAATGACTGACACAATCTGCTGGGATTCCTTAAATAGGAAACTTTTTAACTGATTGGAATGTTTGTATAAATGTATTGAAATGACTTCTTGTTAAGTGCCTTGAGATGACATCTGTTGTGAATCGGCGCTATATAAATAAAACTGAATTGAATTGAATAAAGGTAATTCTCCGTTACATGCAGTGCAATTGGTTTCCGTGAAAATCATTCCACTGAGTTTACAGTTTGTTCATAGAAAAAGTAAAACATATGTTGGACAATCATGCTTGTGTTGGTGCAATATTCTAAGAATTAAAAAAGTCATTTGACATGGTAAATCATGAAATTATTTTGTCTAAATTGACTTTATTTAATTTTCTTTGGATGCAATTCGGTGGATTCAATCGTATTTAGATAACAGGAAATAGTGTGTCTGCATTAATTGTCAGGATGTGCCGCTTGGCAAAGGAAGGATCCAGACGTGGATAAAAGGTGAAAACCAAGATTTAATGGTGCAGCAACACAGAGAAAGGGTTGTCCTTGCTAGACAATGATTCGGCAACGAGTGCAGGATCAGATGGAACTTAAATAGGACAGACAGATGAGGCCTATCAGGAACAGGTGCAGTGAATAATCATACTCAGGGGCAGAGCCCTACGGATTCTGACATTAATGGTGTTAAATCAACATTTCTAGATGTCACTACTGGCCTATCTCAGGGGTCAATACTTGGCCCTCTGTTATTTTCTATATATATTATTGATCTGCCCAGTTCATGTATCAATGTTGAATTTCAAATGTATGCTGACGATGCTGTCTTCTACACTTGTGCAAAAAATATTTTGGAAGCTGCTTCTATTCTTACTTCTGCTTTAGTTCCTGTTACCGACTGGCTTAATAAATCTACAATTTAATACAACTAAAACAGTTTGTATGATGTTCACAAAACATCCTGGTATATTTCTGGGAGGAAAATAATTATCAATAGTTCTTGAATTCAAATATCTTGGTGTGACCCTTTATTCAACATTAAGCCTTAAGAGCCATATTAAAAGGATATCTAACACTGTGAAAGTCAACTTACACAACTTTAATCAAATTCGACCTTTCATAAGACTTGATGCTGCAAAACTGTTTTTACCTTCAGTGATTTTGTCTCACATTGAATACTGTATCACATGTTGGTCACTGACAGGTGTTAATTCATGTAAAATCATAGAATCTCTCTATAAAAACTCACTAAAGGTTTTGTATAAAAAAACAGATGTCATTTCATATTTGTGATATTTAGTCACAGCATCATTTATTAAGTTCTGAGAATTTTAAGATTTTTAAATTTTCCTGTCTTATATATAAGGTGTTACATGGTCTTGCTCCACCACCCATGTCAGATTATATTAAAAAAACGGGATCATTGGGTCTCCTGACCAGGGTCTCTTCTAGAGCGGACTGTGAGATCCCATTCAGAAAGACAGCTTCTGGATGAAACGCTCTTTCCGTACACACTAGTAAGACCTGGAACAGTCTCCCACTCCCTATAAAGAAATGCACTGCTTTACATGCTTTTAAGAGTAAACTTAAAGATTGGATCAAATTAAACCAGTCATGTAACCATTAATATTCTAGCTACTCAGATGCATTGTATATGTTAATGATGTGCTTTTCTGTAAATGTTGTCCTGTCTTGTTTTAACATTTTTACCTGCCTAGGGACTGCGGATGTCAGTTAGAATTTATGTTATAATCTGGCATACTTATGTTAATTGATATCTCAACAGATGTTCATCAGTGTGCATTGTCCCTATCAAATAAATGGATAAATGGACACAATGACTGAGACTGAGAAAGCAGTGGTTCGAACTGGCAACCCTCTGGTTACAAGAAGAACTCCTAACTTCTGAGCCACAGTCCCCCAGTGAACCTACACAGAAGCTTAGCGGTCTAGGCTGCATCCTCCCTTTAACCTTTGGAGTCACCATAAATCTGATGTTTTCTAAAACCACCGCCAAGATGAACTCACCTTTTCTCTCCATGCCTGTCACGCATCATTTCCTGGATGCTGGCTGCTCAGTCAGCTATTTCTTTGAAGCAATGGATTGAACAGAGGTTCTTTAGGAGGCTGTCAGAGGGACGCACTGAGTTCTTTACCAGATGTTCAGCAAATATATTACACATGAAGATTTCCAGGGAAATTACCCAGAACAGCTGCTAGAAGGTTGACATATCTGGGAGTAGTGAAGTATAGCCATTGGAATTAGCCCTTGAACAATAAATGATCAATTAGACCACATTTCAAAAAAATGCTACATTTTATTCATCAAAATGTTCACAGGCTAAAATAAAGTAAATGCTATTTCTTACTAACAACTTTCATTTTTGTAAAATAATTCAACAATTAATCAAATCTAATAAACATAATGAATTGATCTGCTTATTAATCCAACCAGTAGGATGGATGGATCATTACAACAGGGAAGTGCTGTAAGTAGAGGCAGTTTTCTGAAAAGTACTGCTGAAGCATGAACTCATCCAGCAGCTGTCCATCACAGACCAGGCTGAGACAACAGAGAACACAACAGGATGTTCCTCACTTCCATATCGGCTAGGGTTCTCGTCTGCAGGATGAGATGAGTTGCCTTTCCAACGAATACCTGACAACATGTGACTAAGTTGGTGATGTTGACCTGTTATTCAGACAGATCTGCCTGAAGGATTAAAACCTTGGGCTTAGTTTGTAGGCAGAGATTAGCCCCAACCTTTAGCATATTACCCCTAATATTATGACCTGCAGCTTTTAAAGACACAGCTCTCAGCTGTTTTGCATATTTTCTAAACTAAATAAAAATTTGCTGACCAAGTCTGGAAAAAGATTGATGAACCAAGACCCACCCTTTCTAATAAAGATGAATGACAGATCCCACTTCACATTTTATCCCACATGTGTTTGTGCCTTCATGCTGAAAGCTGCGGGAATTTTCATTGTTTCTGTGGTGCTGCAGTAGAGAGGGGGTTTAACCCCTGAAAAACACGCTTTTTCAAGTGAAAACATGAAAAAAAGATACAGCTTCAGTTCAACAGAGGATTTGAGTCCGATTCAGGCCTGTGCATTGAATCGGTATTAATGACTCAGTTTCATACAGGTGAAACGTGAAAAATTTGAATATCGTGCAAAAGTTCATTTGTTTCAGTAATTCAACTTAAAAGGAGAAACTAATATTGAGATAGACTCATTACATGCAAAGGGAGATATTTAAATCCTTTGTTATAATTTTGATGGTTATGCCTTACAGCTTAAGAAAACTCCAAATTCAAAATCTCATAAAATTAGAATATTACATGAAATCAATAAAACAAGGATTTTAATTAGAGAAAGGTCAGACCTCTGTAAAGTATAATCATGCATATGTAATAAGTTCTTGGTTTTGGGCCCATAGCGTCTATGCCACGCCGCATTGAGGCAGTGATTGATGCAATAGAGGTCCATTATTGCCATAATATACAAAAATTTCAATGACAATGACATACAGCACACTATTTCAATATATTTCTCTAATTTATATATTAAGTCATATACAAGGTAACCACACCTATTGCTTCTGGCACTACACTGCCCTCATGTGTGCAAATAATCAAACTACCAAATAAAATCAAGCACTGAAATAAAAAAAATATGATTTCCCTTTGCACCATAACAGCTTCCACTGATGTCATTCTGAGCTTATTTTTTGCCACTGTTTGGGTTTCTCCTCCATAACCACTCAACCACCATGACAAGCATGTAACAGTGTTTGGACATGTTCTGTACATCTTTCTATAACATACTGAAGAACAAGTATAATCATTTCATTAGTTTCACAGGATTTGGATTGCAAATACCTCAAATCTCTGCAAAATGTCAATATTTACTATGTTGGCCCTTTTTCTCAATGTATACCTTTGATTAACCAGGAAAGAACTCTTTAGGTCAAAGATCTCTGTTGCAGGAGCAGACTGACCAGAACTTCTGTAATTCTCTCTGACCTGCTGGACATCCACCTTTGGACCATATCCTGACTCATTGTGGCCCATTAATGTCTTAATACTTTAATTATAATTGGCTGGCTTCAATTTATTTACCTGCTTTTTGAGAACCAACCACAGCTTCTAAATGGGGCATTTTCACTGATCCAAAATGTCAGTGTTCTGATCTTTGAAGCACTTCATTATCACTTTTGCTTTGTGACGCAGCCCTCCATCATGTTGGCAAAATCAGAGATAATCAGCAAACTGTTCCTGGATTGTTGGACATGTTTTTCCCCTGAGGACTTCAATAAGTTTCAAGATTGATGAACTTGAAGATTGACTGCGACTGAGAAGCTGCACATCAACACATCTGAACTTGTAACGCTAAATATGTATCTGTAAGAAAAACGTGGTGAGTAAAGGTTTCAGCCACTAGTCATTAAACACAACCTCCCAAGGTGGTTCCTGCACATGCTCAGCTCTCTGCTCATGTGTGACTTTTGAAACGTTTCTTGCAGTTGTGAGTTGGAACGATGTCCACTCACCAGGATGACAAGCAATCCCACACATGGATTGGAACAGGATGCTGCACTGTTGATCCCACATTTGCACGCACATGCACACACACGCACACACATGCACACACAGCTCTCTTGATCAAAGCACTTAGGACTGATGAGGGAACAGAAGCTTCCACCAGCCTTGTGGTGTTAATCCTCAGGCTTCCTGCAGTATTTGTATTAGAAGCTGTTTTCCTTGGACATGACTGGCTTCTATTCTGCCTTTCTTGTCACATGCTCAAAATGTCTAGATTCAACAACCATGCTGCTAATTTCTGCAGTGCTGCTAACACTGTTCTACAGTCCACTCCTCAGAAGAAGACCATCCTGGTGCTAGCTCAACAGTGGGAGGACTTTCTTCAGCTGAACCACCCGTCATGAAACTTTCAGATGTTCTGTTCTTAGCAGCAGCTTCCTGCACATGAGGCCATTTTAATTCAAATGACAGCTGCACACTTCATTGGAGATGACCAGTACTAGCTCATAATGAAAACAACTTCTAGCACAACTGCCCCACTTTTATCACAATCAGTCTGTTAATTAGATGGATAGGCCAATGAGAGGATTATCAGCTGAAATGTTTTAATACTAATAAGTTCACGATCATTCTAGTCATCTAAAACCAAAAACTGATCGCCATAAACCCAGAGCTGACAAAAGTGGTTTAAATTTAAAATCAAACAGAAACTGCCTGAAGCATGCCACAAACATGTTACCAAACACTTTAGGACACGGTTTTTAACCCTCTGCACCCCGAATCACAATTTCTTTGGCAATATTTTCCATCTGCAGGGATATATCTGTATATCTTTGTTTACTCAGAACTGAAAATATTTGTGAGAAGCCTATTTTTCTGCAACAATTAGAAAATAAATCAAGTCAGCATAGCAACTGCTATGACGATAAACCCTGACTGTAATTTTCTAGTCTAATTAAAGGACTGGAAGCATCATTGATATAACTGGGAGGCTGTTTCACATTATTCACAGGTTTACAGGTACCAACATAAACGGCTGCACTGACCCCTTCATCATGTCTAAGAAAAGTACTCCAGCTGCAACCAGGAATCCTCTACAGTTGGTTTTTGTTGTTTGTTTTATTTTTTTGGATCATTCATAAAAAAGAAAATGACTGGCCTTCTTAAATTTATCACAATTACTATATTTTGCTTCATATCCAGCAAAATAAAAGGCAAAGAAGAACACTGGTTATAACCTTGTTAGTAAAGGCAGAACATGTTTCATTCTCCGATTAAATTACAAACAAGTTTTTTATTCCCTAAGTTTTAACATGTTTCTAAAAACATGCTCTCTGATATGTTTCTGTCATCTGGGCTCATACACATCCTCCACTGATTGGCTCATGTGTTGTGGTCAGCATGCTGGTGTTTTGTAAGCATGCACAGTGCACCCTCATGTGGTATAAAAGCCCCAGTGCACGTTGGAATATTTATATTTACTGCAGGTGCTTCTCAATAAATTAGAATATTATTTAAAAAATGTATATATTTCAGTATGGCTTACATAATCAGAAGGACGACAACCTCCATAGTATGGTTACACCAACAAAGGTCACTGCTGAAGAAGCTGGCAGTTAAGATGGCTGTGTCCAAATATGTCAGTGCGTGGAAAGAAGTGTGGCAGAAAAAAGGTGAACAAGCAACAGGAATAACCACAGTATTGACAGGACTGGGAAGCAAATCCATTCAAGAGTTTGGAGGAGATTCACAATCCTGCTGGAGTCAGAGGTTCAAGAGGATTTGGGACATGAGCTGCAAGAGACATCAGAAGCATCTTACCTGTGCTAAGGAGAACATTTGGACTGTTGCTCAGTGGTCCAAAGATCTCTTTTCAAATTAAAGTTTGTTTTTCATCTGAGTAAAGGTCCTATAGTCTGGAGGAAGAGAAGAGAGGACCAGAATCCATATTGCTGGAGGTCCAGAGTGAAGTTTCTCCAGTCAGTGATGATCTGGGGTACCTTGTTGTCTGCTGGTTCTGGTCCACTGGGTTTTCTAAAGTCCACAGTCAACTCAGCCATCTACCAGAACATTTTACAGGACTTCCTGCTTCCTTCTGCTGAGACGTTTTATGGAGATGCTGATTTCCTTTTCCAGCAGGACTTGGTACCAACAGGCCACACAGTGGCACAGTTGGTAGCACTGTTGCCTTGCAGCAAGAAGGTCCTGGGTTTGAATCAGGGCCTGGGGTCTTTCTACACGGAGTTTTCATGTTCTCCCTGTGCATCTCCGTCCAGATACTCTGGTCTTTCTAAATTGCCCTTAGGTATGAGTGTGTGTGCATGGTTGTATGTCTCTGTGTTGTCCTGTGATTCAGTTTATTTATATAGCACCGATTCACAACAGATGTCATCTCAAGGCACTTTACAATAAAAGTCATTTCAATACAATCATACAAACATTCCAATCAGTTTAAAGGTTTAGTTAGTTTTCTATTTAAGGAATCCCAGCAGATTGCATTGAGTCATTGACTGGCAGTTGCGCCCTGTTGATGCAGATTCCAACCACAGCAATCCCTCATACTGAGCAAGCATGTGGCGACAGTGGAGAGGAAAAACTCCTCTTTAACAGGAAGGAACCTCCAACAGAACCAGAACCAGAACCTGGCTCAGTACCAGCGGCCATCTGCAACGACCGTCTGGGGGTTCAAGAAGACAGAGCAGAGACACAGAAAGAACAGAAGATCTGATGTAGGAGTACTTTCTATATTAAAGAAAGTAAACAGTTGATAACAGGACACGGGACATTACATTACTCACTATTGAGTGTATGAACAATTTGGACAGCAGGTATGGAAAGCCAGATATGCTTCAATTTGATAAATCAAAATGTCAAAAAATTGATATTTATACATGTGAAAATTGTATTAATACTTGAAATGGATGACAAGACACGGAGGACGATCTGATTACTGGGAGCATCATCCCAGTCGATGCCCCCCGTCCAACAGGGCATTGCAGCCAAGCAGGATACCAGACCAGGTGGAGCTTCTATGGAGAGAAAAACACTGAGAGAACACAAAGTTAACAGTCGAAATAACAGAATGTACTGTAATACAACTGGAGAGTCGTAGGAGAAAAAAGTAGCAGAGTGAAGAAAATTGGTATGTCTGTCCTCCAGCAGTCTAAGCCTATAGCAGCATAACTACAGAGATAGCTCAGGATGACCTTAGCCACTCTAACTATAAGCTTTATCAAAAAGGAAAGTTTTAAGCCTGGCCTTAAAAGTAAACAGAGTGTCTGCCTCACGGACTAAAGCTGGGAGCTGGTTCCACAGGAGAGGAGCCTGATAACTAAAAGATCTGCCTCCCATTCTACTTTTAGAAATCCTAGGAACTACAAGTAAACCTGCAGTCTGAGAGCGAAGTGCTCTGTTAGGAACATAAGGAACAATTAGATCTCTGATGTATGATGGACCTTGATTATTAACGGCTTTGTATGTAAGAAGGAGGATCTTAGATTCTATTCTGGATTTAACAGGGAGCCAATGAAGGGAAGCTAAAACAGGAGAAATGTGATCTCTCTTTTTAATATTCATCAGAACTCTTGCTGCCGCATTTTGGATCAACTGAAGGCTTTAATGGCATTTTGTGGACTTCCTGATAGTAAAGAATTACAGTAGTCCAGCCTTGAGGTAACAAATGCATGGACTAGTTTCTCAGCATCACTCCTGGACAGGATGTTTCTAGATTTAGTAATATTCCGGAGGTGAAAGAAGGAAATCCTAGAAACCTGTTTAATATGGGATTTAAATGTCAAGTCTTGGTCAAAAATAACGCCAAGGTTCTTTACATTATTACTGGGGGCCAATTTAATGCCATTAAGATGAAGTGATTGACTAATCAGTTTCTTTTTTAGAGCTTCTGGTCCAAAGACAGCAATTTCTGTCTTGTCAGAATTTAAGAGGAAAAAGTTTAAATTCATCCATGTTTTTATGTCTTCCAGACATGCCTGTAATCTATATATATATATATATATATATATATATATATATATATAATATAGTTGTGTATCATCGGCATAGCTGTGGAAATTTATCCCATGCTGTAAAGGAGTGATTTAAAGGAGTCATGACCTGTAATTTTTACTTTTCCACGAGAAAAAAAATTATATTATGATTGCTTAACAATTATACACTGGCCGGGAAGCCGATAGTGTTTGTTTGAAGCGCTTGTTTACCCTTGGGTTCGTCAACCAGCCCACGTGCATGCGCACTCAAATACGCGATGTTACATTTCTGGCCGACTTGACATCAAGTCGGCGCAGGATATACCATATATGGACATCGCAGACCTATGCTGTAGGAAGCCCGCCCTGCCCCTCTCCCCTCATATTCAGTCGAGCGCTGCCATTACGGAATTCCGATTCGAAGTACGAACTCGAGCTCCGTTTAGAAAAAGGGGCAATTCCAACAATCAGAGACTGTGTTTTTATTGCTCTACTGTGTGTAACAAACAGCAGCTAACTGCTAATGGGGCTATTGTATGATAGCGGGAGTAGTAGCTTCAAGGACAACACGGGTAATGGCTGCTACTTTGCAAACAACAAATAACCTAGAATGCAGTTACAATTGAAGTTGCACTAACTGAGCAAGATAGTCAGAGTAACCCCCCTCCTTCCTGCCATCAATCAACGCGCCCCTCATTTGCATTATTACAATGACCGTCCAAAATATTGCATCAAATCTCGCGAGACAATAATGCCTTCAGAAATAAGGGTCAGAGGAGTTCTGTGTTTATTTTTTTCCACTTTTCTTTTTTAGAAGGGCCTGAAAGACTTTAATAGAGCGTGGGTATCCAAGGTAATACTAGGTTATGACTCCTTTAACCAATTGGAAGCATGTATAAAAGAATTGGTCCAAGCACAGAACCCTGTTGAACTCCACAAGTAACCCTTGAGAGTGAAGAAGATTTATCATTTAGATGAACAAACTGGAATCTATCAGACAAATATGATTTAAACCAGCCTAGTGCTGTTCCTTTGATCCCTGCAACATGTTCAAGCCTTTCTAAGAGAATATTAGGATCGACTGTGTCAAAAGCAGCACTGAGATCTAACAAAACCAGAACAGACACCAGTCCATTATCTGAGGCCATGAGAATATCATTAGTAACCTTCACCAGTGCTGTTTCAGTGCTATGATGAGCTCTAAAACCTAACTGAAACTCTTCAAACAGCTCGTTACTGTTTAGATGCTCACAGACTTGATTAGCAACAATTTTCTCAAGGACTTTGGATAAGAAAGGAAGGTTAGATATAGGTCTGTAATTCACTAAGTCATCTTGATCAAGGGAAGGTTTCTTGATTAAAGGTTTAATTACAGCTATTATAAATTCCTGTGGTACGTATCCGTTTACTAAGGATAGATTCATCATATCCAAAATGGGACCAGGAACCAAATGGAACACTTCTTTAAATAATTTGGTTGGGATTGGGTCCAACATACAAGTTGAAGGTTTAGATGAGGCTAATATTTTTGATAATTCCAAAAGCTCGACTGAATCAAAACAGCCTAAGCACAACTGAGGTTCTACAGTTCTCTTTGATGCTGCCTCACTTACTGAGAGAGAAGTAATTATGTTTGGGAGGATGCCAATGATTTTATTTTTAATATAATTAATTTTATTCATGAAGAATCTCATAAAGTCTTCTGTATTTGTAAAGTATTCTGCTTTAAAGTACGCAGCAGCGGGATGCGGATCCGGCGTCTCTGCTCGTTTAATCACCTGTTCTGTGCGCACCGTGCGTGGCCGGTTCATTGGCGGGTTGGACCGGCCCTGGCCCTCGTTGGATGCCTGGTCTCGGCGCCCTGCGTTGCGCGGGATCAGGACCCAGGAGCTGGTAAAACTTGGCGTCCAGATGCTGGCTGAGCCCGGCCTGGGGATGCTGTCCGTCCCCTGCGGCTATTGGTGGGGCGCTGGGTTGTTGGCGGTGGGGATTGGCCTAGGGTGGAGGCGTCGCATGGCGGCCGGCGGCGGCCCCTGCAGTGCCGGGGGCCCCTTGTCGGCCGGTCCCATGTCGGGTCCCTGCTGGGGGGTGGGGTGCCCCTGGGCCCCGGCTCCCCCGGTCCGCTGACCGGCCCGCCCCGGCGCGGCCGGTTGCCGGCGGAGCCCGTGGGCTCGTCACTGCTGCCCCCCGGGCCCCTGCATAGTGGCCGCTGGATGTTCCCCTGTGGTTCTCCTTTGCTCCACTCTTGGGGGATGCGGTCGGCCCCGCCCTGGTCCGCCTGGGGCTCTGGGGGTCCTTTGGACGTCTTTGCTCCGATCTCCTTCATGTCTGCATCGATTCCTGGGAGACGGATTGATGCCTGCTCACACCAACTATCTTATGGAGAAACCTTATATGCACCAGCATGCTAACACACACATAGATGTGGGGTCTCTGGTGTTTAAGGATATATTCTTGGGCTGAGGTTATCATTACTAGAGCTTGATTAATCGGTACCATGAGTTTTTCTGTGACATTGTTGTTGTATTTTTATATCTATTTTTGTGTGATGTGGTTGTGTAATTCTTAGTTCACAGTGTTTGTTTGGTTTTGTCGATGTTCCTGTTTCGTGTTTTGTTTAGTTTTCCCCCTCTCTCTGCCGTCCTGTGGGTATGGAGGCAGACTTCAATGTCTTCCTGTGTTTTCTTTGTTCCCCTTCCTCTCTGGTATTTTCAACTCACCCTCTCTCATAACATTTTGTTTCCTACCTCTCTTCATCTTCCTTCTTTTTCTCCTTAATTTTTCGTCTCCGTGTCCAAAACATCAGGAAATAAAAACCCCAACAATTCATAATAAAGATTTTTCACACATAAATCAAATGGAGTACTATAGAAAAAGCTGTACTGCTCCGCTTGTGAAAGTAAATCTGTTGGGCTTCTACTTGGTACTCAGACACCAATTCTGAGCTCCACACTGCCAAACAGGACACGTTTAAAAAAAAAAAAAGTACGCAGCAAACTGGCCTGACCAGAATCCCACAGAGAATCTATGGAGTGAAGAGGAGGATGGGATAGACCAGGACCAACAATGAAGATGACCTGAAGGCTGCTATCAAAGCAAGCTGGGCTTCCAGAACCTCAGCAGAACTAAAGGCTGATGTCCTCCATGCCACACCGCATTGATGCAGTAATTCATGCAAAAGGAGCCCAGACACACTATTGAGTGCAGACACTATACATTACATGGATATAGTTTTCAGTAGGGCCACATTTCTGTATTAAAATCAGTTTGATTAGTCTGACATTACTTGTGAGAAACTGAGTTTGGGGTTCTCATTAGCTGTAATTTCTAATGATCAGAAAACACCTGAGATATATCACTCTGTGTTTCATGAATCCATATAGTGTGTTTCAGTCTGAATTCAATTGAAATAACATTTAGATGATAATTACAGACAGAAAATGCAGAAACGACACGTCTTTGCATAGAGGGCATTTGAAAATCTTTATTAAATCAAAAATACAAATATGAACAAAATTTATTCTTTATACAAAGAGTTAGCTAACACACAACTTTCTATCCACAGAATGCAGCAGAAAGAACAATTACGACTGATGTCACCGATACAGATGAAGGCTCTTCATCCTAATCTCAGCAAGGCCTTTAGAGGAATCCAGATCCACAGGAACAGAGGTGGAGGGAAAGCAAAGTGACTAGTTTCAGTTTCTCAAGCGGTACTTATCAAAACATTGTTAATTCTGTTGCAGAACAGTGAGGCAGTGTGGCGCTTCCTACATGTCAGTATCGCTGATACGTGGAAACATCAGCCAACTCAAATGAACATCACTGTGGAGATCCGTTCTGCTGCACAGCTCTGCCTCTAAGCAGATGGAACGCAGCCTGTGTGTGACGTTAAGTGGATGCCAATGAAATGTGAAGCCCTTTTGTTGTAAACAAATCAGAAGTCCAGGCTCACATCAGCTTCTTTACAGGAAAAGGTCAGACTGAGCGTCCGCCTGGTGCTACAACCAGAACACACTGTAGGCAGGAAGAAACTGAGCTTCATTTGAGGCTGCTGGACGTGCAAAATGTCGACCACTATACGTGCAAAAACACTCACAAGAAGAGAAACAGAAATATTTTCCAGAAAAGAACAGAATGCAACAAGCTGAGGTCAGGTTATAGAGGCAACTTGACAAAAAAAAATCAGCCAAATGAACCAAAACAGGCTTTTAAACCTTTCTAATCAATTAATATTATGTATATATTATTTAGATATGTTTAGCTTTCTGACTCCCCCTCAGGTTCCAAAAAAGGGTCACCCTTATATATTCTATAATACACAATAGTGAAATCATAAGGAGGAAATAAAAACCTGGCCAGCAATGTGAACCAGAGCTTGATATATGCATCTCCTGAAACCTCTCATGCACAGAGATGGATCAGGATCTGCTGAGGGGTTTAAAAGCTGCTGGAGGCATTTAGACCAAGATGCCAAAAGCTGCTGGTTGATCAGCTTCTGACCTCAGTAACACTCAGTAACACTCCTCACATTCACTGTTATCTGGATGCAAAGAAAACATTCTGGGTCACAAGACATTTTAGAACATGTAGTAAATGCATTTTATAAAGACCATTCTAAGGATAAGATGTCCCAAAATGCAAATGGAGAACTCTCATAATATACTGCTATGATTAATCATACAGGATAACACATTTAAAAATACTCCAGAATACACAACAGAAATACAGGCACTTCTTTTTCTATTAAAGTAGGTTGGTTAAGAAAACAAGTTGATAAAAGGAGGAGGATCATTCATAGTTTTATTTTTCCTACAGTGTTGTGAGAAAGTGTTGGCCTCTTTCCAGATTTCCTGTATTTACTTTTTTGTCCAACTTAAATGTTTCAGATCTGTCAAACTAATTTTAATCTCAGACATTGATAATTTAATTAAATATAATATCCTGTTTTCCTATGATGATTGCATTTATTAGGAAAAACACAATCCAAGCTTACCTGAACACATAATTAAAAAATCAGGAATCAACAGTGATTACCACATTTTTTGGTTCAGCTGCCCTCGCTACAGCCAAGACTGATTCACCCAAGTATTAAACAAGTAAAACAAACTCACACAGAATCCATCTGACAATATGAAACATCGGAAAAAGCAACACATCAAGCCCTGATCTAAAGAAATTCAGGAACAGATGAGTTTAGTCTGACATCTCTGGGTCTGGAAAGGCTTCCAAAGCTCCAGTGAACTCAGTGAGACTCGTTATCCACACATGGAACAGTTGGTGAACCTTTTCAGAGGGGACAGCCTACCAAGAGGACTCCAACCCATCCAGGAGGTCACACAGGAACCTAGAACATCTACAGCTCTACAGGCCTCTGCTGTGCCTATTAAGGTCAGAGTTCACGAGTCAACAATAAGGGAGGCCCCGATTGGAGAGTTCTACACTCAACACCACTGCGGACCAAAAACAATAAAGATCCGTCTCACATTTGCAGGGGAAAAAAGCAGCTGTGTGACCCCCAGGACGTTTAGGGAGACATCCTGAGGACTGATGAGACAGAAATGGAGGTTTTTGGAAGGCCTGTGTCCCGTTCCATCTGGTGTGAAAATAACATCTCAGAAAAAAAAGATCACACCTAGAGTCAAACATGGTGGTGGTAGTGATATCAAAACTAGTCTGACAATGTGAGTCAACGAAAAGATTGGCACCAGAAGATGTGGAAGCTGACACTTTTTCACCTCACTGTCTGCTCCGTTTCCCTTCCCACAGAATAGATGTTTGGGAAGCTTTGAAACAAGTGTTTCAGCTCAAAACAATGTTTTCACATGAAAATATAAATGCTTTAAATAAACTGAATATTACCAAGACTAAATAATATCCATTAATGTCAGCCTGCAGTCTCAATTTGTTCTGCGTCTCTGAAGTCATCTTGCTGGTTATTTGCTTTACTTTCTATTTTCCTTTTGTCTTTTTTGAAGTTTGAATCTTTTTCCTGTTTATGTCAACACGAACTATACGATACAAAAAAAATAAAGAGTTAATTCAGAGAGAACGTGGGGCTTTGCTGGGAAGTTTACAGAGCTGTTACAGACCATCAGCAGTCCATAACTCCCTCTACAACTTTATTTAATGTAACCACAGGCAACAGAATTCCCACTGAGGCTTGACTCATACCTTCCAGTCCGCCATCACTGTGTTACATGCTGTACATGTTGTCAGTCAGAAAAGCAATGTAAAAACTTCAGAATACAGTAGAGGATAAGAATGAACAATATTTTACCATTTGTTTCATTCTATATGTTCAGGGCCAGCAATGTTTCTCACATACTACCTCGGGTTAATGGGTTACCCTTTCAACTTCTCCCATACAGTCACATTACAAACATCATTGTGTTTATTTGAACACAAAGTCGGGCAGAATTGTCAAATGGAAGGGAAATGGTTTAAGGTTTTATTTATTGATTTTTGTGTGTGCAATGAATAGGCAGGAAAAATAGCTCACATTTGATTTTGTTGCCCCCTTAACCCCCCCAAAACAAAAATACAATTCAGTGCAACCAACTGCCTTCATAAGGAATCTATTAGCAACCTGACTCCATCTGTGTGGAATTTAATCTCAGTCTAGCTGCAGCGGTTCTCGTTCTGGTCTCAGAGGACAACCAGCATCATGGAGACCAAGGAACCAAGCAGACAGGTCCGCAAGAAGGTTCTGGTCCAGTTTAAAGCAGGGTTAAGTTCTACAACAACATCCCATGCTCTGAACATCTGATAGAGCTCTGTTCAACCTTCATCTGGACATGGAAAGAGGATGGATCAGCTGTGAGACAACCAGCAGGACAGGGTTGTCCCCTTAGATTGACAGACAGGTGTCAGGAAACGTATTAATGAGAAATGCAACTAGAAGGTCCATGGTAACTCTGGAGGAGCTTCTGAGATCCACAGCTCAGGTGGACGAACGTTTTTGAGGAAACAAACAACTATTGTGTGCTCCACATGTCTGGTGTTTGTGGAAGAGACATCATTTCAGTAAAACTGAAAGAAGTTCAGTTTGCCATAAGCCCTGTAGACAGCAAACTCATGGAGGAAGGTGCTCTGGTCAGATGAGACGCAAACCAACACTGTACCTCATCCTGAACATGGTGGTGGCAGCATCATGCATGGGGACAGATGTTCAATACTTGAGAATAGATGTTCACAGTGGAAAGTCATTGTTATGGACCACAGTCCAGCACTGTGTCTTAAGATTATAGATAGAAATCCATTTTGCTCTGACTAGATTTTAGCTCTTCTGAAAAACTAAGTCCGATTCACAGACAATGTGGTTCCTTCTGTTGGTAAGATATTAACTGGTCATAACCTCCCAGTAGAACCCCACTACAAGAATCCAAGCTATCCCTTTAACTACTGGTAATTTCGAGCACACAGACAGACACAGCTACCCTTTAGCGTTGGTTTGGTGACGTTTGTTCATTCTAGAAGCTGTTTAGTGCCCAACTGCACAAAGAGGGAGATTCATTTATTTACAAAGTACGATTTACACCTATGTATTTATGCATTGTGAGAATATTTGGGATTTGTTTCAAGTATTTATCTTTTCAGAGAGCTAAATGAATCAGACTTAAAGCATTGTCTAAATAAGTTCCACCTAGTTCGTTACCAGTCTACCACTGAGTATTTTGATCAAACTGCCACACACACTGATAAATGATCAAAAGATCCACACTAAGGTTACTGGAGCCTCAATGCAAATAAATTCAAAATAAACTGTCATATTTTCATACGGTCCACTGCTGGCGATATTCACTGGATAAGGTTCTAGGTTCCTGTGTGACCATTCAGATATACAGTCCATTCTCTAAAATGCAAAAACAATTATACACAGAGCTAGTGGAAATTAAGATGCATCTTTCTAGCCTTTGGTTTTGAACCCTGCTGACAAACAGCTAAGCACCAAGTGAAGTACACGGGAGGATCTGGAGGCATTAAAGATGCAGAACAAAAGGTATAACACGGCTTAGAATAGAGCGAGACAACACGACGTGTGGATGCCCTCACACAAGGAGACATCTGTCTGCTCCACATGGTGGCCAGATGATTGCTCAATATGAACGTCCAGCCCCATAGCATCCCAGAATGTGACACCTTATCAGACTGCATCAAGTTCTACTAACGCTATCTGGCATGTCTGTGAGCCTCCTCTGATCTTCACTCGCTGTTTCATCCGTCTGTCGGGCGTTACAGTAACTGACTGCAACATGTCGCTCAAACTGTGCCACCTAATATGAATGAATAATAGAGGAAATGGTTCAGACAGGCTAAAAATGTCAATGTGAATCTATCATACATGTTAAAATGTGGAAATACTGTCTGGATAACATCCGGGTCTGTTCCTCCAGTCGTCTGATATGATAAACGTAAGAGTTTATTTACCCATGTACCTACCTGATTGAAGGTCAATGGTTTGTGTATTTTATGTTAACTCAGAGGCCTGACTGTAAATCTGACCTGGGCAGGTGTTTTAAAAGCTTTAATCTCAGCCTACACTTTTTCACCTTTCCATTTATTTGCAAAACCCGACTTACTCCCTCTGGTCCTGTTCTAGACACAGAAGCTCTGGTCTGCCTGTGTACTAAAAGAAGCACGCAGCTTCAGTTAATAAAGGTGTAGTAATGGACTCAGACCTGAACCTCTAGGGTCACATAAAGGCAATAACAAGGTCAGCCTTCTATCACCTGAAGAACATCTCTAGGATTAAAGGACTGATTTTGCAACAGGACCTAGAAAAACTCATCCATGCGTTTATCTTTAGTCGGATTGATTACTGCAACAGCGTCTTCATGGGTCTGCCTAAAAAGTCAGACAGCTGCAGCTGATCCAGAACGCTGCTGCTCGTGTTCCTCACTAGAACCAGGAAAGTAGAGCACATCACCCCAGTTCTAAAGTCCTTACACTGGCTCCCTGTAGCTCAGAGAATAGACTTCTAAATACTTTTACTAGTTTATAAATCATTACATGGCTTAGCACCAAAATATGTTGAAGACCTGTTGTCATGGTACCAACCACCAAGACCACTCAGGTCCTCCAACTCTAGCCTACTAAACATCCCTAGACTCAGAACTAAACATGGAGAAGCAGCTTTCAGTTTCTATGCTCCCCTTATCTGGAACAGACTTCATGACGAGTGTAGAGCTGCTGAAACTCTGAACTGCTTTAAATCAAGACTAAAAACCATCTGATTAGAATTGCTTTCGAGTAAATGATTGATGTCATATGTATGAAATGTGTTCAGGCTCTCTTGCTTTTTTTATCCTTCTCTTGCTTTATTGTGTATCATGTGTAATGTGTGTTTCTTTTACTTTTAATTTCCAATGTTATATTCCATGTAGTTTTTTTTGTTTTGTTTTTAAATCACCAAATCATGTAAAGCACCTTGAATTACCCTGCTGTTAAAAGTGTGCTATGCAAATAAAATTGCCTTGCCTTTCCTTGCCAAAAAAATAGTCAAAATTGACCTTCTGGGGGCTTCATTTAGTGTTTAAATTGTTTGGTGCAGCCGATTTTTAAAAAGCATTACCTATTTTCCTTGTCCAGAGCTTAACTTACGTTATTGTATTAAATGTGTTGGGCTTACCCGGACTGTGCTGGCCGCTTTAGCTCTCAGTCTGTCTGTGTCACAGGACCAGCTCTGTGAGGTTCCCAGATACCCCCAGCTGCCAGAGAGAGCAGAGCTGAAGACCCACTCATTAGATTTCACCACCTTGAGAGTAGTTTCAGAGCAACTTTTAAAATATACCAAATGATCAACAAGTCATACCAAAACAGAAAGTAAGTTGGGTAATTAAACACTGTAGCTGTACATGTTAAGTCAGACATACAGAAGCATATAGAACTAGGTATGTTCTCACTCACTTGTTGCCAGGATATTATGGTGGCTGTCACCAAACAACCAACTCAACAACAATGTTGGAGTAGCATTAATGCTGAGACTGCAGTAGTCTGGTACTGTAAGTGCTTCACAGTCACCAAACCAGCTTAGACCACATAATACAGATGGAAAGTAGCTCCTGTACTGCTCTTTAAAGCTACTGAGTTTCCAAACATTTACATGGCATTGATCATAAAGAAGTATCCGACTGGAACTCTGTTCTAAAACGACTCGGCTCAGTATCTGGAACTAAACAATATATCTGGATAGATTTTGGTTTAATTAACAGACGTTTTTTTGTTTTTTAATTAACTCAGACCACTTTCTCTTAGCTCAGCAACATGTTAGTTTTTCTCTATAAAAGCCTTGAATTTATCACAAACCAGCTTGTTAGGACAGAAGGAAACATTCAGAACCAGAAAAATAATATTTTTGCAAATTGGTGGAGCGATCATATAAGACTTAACAGGAGTAAATAAAACAGCTGAATATTTTCAGGGACTTGGGTGTTTGTTAGTTATCTTAGCAGTTAGTAGGTTCCCATTTTCTGGGTAATAACTAGTAATAACAAGAGGTTTATCTAGTGCCTACAGGAAAGCTTTCTTTAAACCTTAATGCTGAGCCCCTTCTGAAGCACCAGAGGCTAGCAGATGTTCATGACAGATTAATGACACACTCAGAGTTGGGTTGTTTGACACATTTTACACTACACAGTTGTTGGAATGCCTTGGTTAGTAAAAACGCTGTTTAAGTTCTCCAGTCACTTTGGTGAATAGTCACAACATTGATGCATAAAAGCTCATTTTGATTGGTAAAAGAGAGACTGAAGAACTTGAATTGCCAAAAAACAAACAAACAGAAATCTTGCATATTGTCACCAACAACTGATCCCAGAACCAACATATTTAGACACTCCAGAGAGAGATGCCGCTTACTGATACAAAGGCCGGCTGATGAAATAGGTTAGTTGCAACAAAAGGGAAAGTTGGATTTCTGCTCTTACGTTTTCTCTAAAGCCCAGTGAGGTCTACAATCGCCTTTATGAAGATGGTATCATCACGTATGTATGAGTTTTTAGAGTCCAGCTTGGACAGAGGACAGAAGAGCGGGCAACCACTGGCGATGTTCATGTCACTGACGGGCCTCTGGAAAGACGAGGACGAGATGTCAGGCCGGAAGGCGTCGATGATGTGCTCCCTGTTGTTCTGGTCCAGCAGCATGAGGGTAACCTGTGAAAAGAAGTATGGCCCAACAGCAGCTTTAACTGGGAAATTGGAGCTGAATCACAGTTTTAGCTTCAGTGTTTGCAAGCTGGACTACATACATCTACTACAGTCTGGACCAACGTTAACAATAAGAATCCCACTAAATGTGCATTTCTACTGCAGGACTCAGTTGTCTGAAACCTTTTCTCTTACCCCCAGGTCATGTCAGACTAGGACAAGGAAGGAGGTTTTATTTTTTGGATGGAACTCTTACTAAAAGTGGGGTTTTGTAGTGGATTGGTGCTAAAAAAATTTATAGGTTGGTTACCAACATGGTTCCATCATCTCTCAGTTGAAGCTCCCTAAAAGTATAGATTTTCTGTCAACTTTAAAATATCTAAAAAGGTAGTAACTGGTGTTTTGTAATTTGCAAATTCATTCCCAGTAACTAATCTTGATTATCACAGGATTTTACGGCGCCTATATCAAAATACATTGATGAAAAAAGATACTATAAGTAGAAATATATAGATAGAAGTAAAATAGAAGTAAAGATTTAAATGAACAACAGACTCCCACTTTTAGCATCTGTGAACAAATTCTGCAGTATGAGTGACCCATTCTCCAGTAAGAGTGACCCATTCTCCAGTAGGAGTGATCCATTCTCCAGTATGAGTGACCCATTCTCCAGTAAGAGTGACCCATTCTGCAGCAAGAAAGACCCATTCTCCAGTAGGAGTGACCCATTCTCCAGTAGGAGTGACCCATTCTCCAGTAGGAGTGACCCATTCTCCAGTAGGAGTGACCCATTCTGCAGCAAGAAAGACCCATTCTCCAGTAGGAGTGACCCGTTCTCCAGTAAGAGTGACCCATTCTCCAGTAGGAGTGATCCATTCTCCAGTATGAGTGACCCATTCTACAGTAAGAGTGACCCATTCTCCAGTAGGAGTGACCCATTCTGGAGCAAGAAAGACCCATTCTCCAGTAGGAGTGACCCGTTCTCCAGTAAGAGTGACCCATTCTCCAGTAAGAGTGATCCATTCTCCAGTATGAGTGACCCATTCTACAGTAAGAGTGACCCATTCTCCAGTAGGAGTGACCCATTCTGGAGCAAGAAAGACCCATTCTCCAGTAGGAGTGACCCGTTCTCCAATAGCAGTAGGAGTGACCCTTTCTGTTGTAGGAGTGACCCATTCTCTAGTAGCAGTATGAGTGACCTATTCAGTAGTAAGAGTGACACATTTTCCAGTAGGAGTGAACCATTATGTGGTAGGAGTGACCCATTCTCCAGTAGGAGTGACCCATTCTGCAGTGAGTGACCCATTCTCCAGCCAGAGTGACCCATTCTCCAGTAGCAGTGACCCATTCTGCAGTGAGTGACCTATTCTGCAGTGAGTGACCCATTCTCCAGCCGGAGTATGAATCACCATTATGCAGTAAGAGTAGGGTTGGGCATTGTTTGAATTTGGATGATTCCAATTCCAATTCCTTGTTTCGATTCCGGTTCCAAACAATTCTCGATTCCGATTCTTTGGAGGGACAGGGTCTTTTTTTTTTTTTTTCATATTTTAAATGCCCTACTTTAAAATACACTGCGTGTTTACACTGCTATTTCTTCTTAATCATTGTGTGTTGGTCCTACATGTGTGTATATTGAGCTTATTTATTTACTTGCACAGTTTCTTTTTTTGTTATGTGTGTGTTGTTTTCATTTGTGTTTTTGAGTGCTGCTGCTGCAACAAGGAAATGTCCTTTATGGGATTAATAAAGTATTTCTATCTACCTACCCACCCACCCATTGCTAGTCTTACTTGATGAAATAGTCTAAACTTTACTTTACTTAATTTAATTACTTAATTTCCCTTAATATAATTTACTTATTTTACTTCTGGGATCAATAACGTATTTTTGAATTGAACTATGGAATTGGAACATGGATTTTAATTCTATTAACTTTTTACTTTCAATGAATTTCTCACAGGGCTGTTATCTATGGACATGGGGATAAATATTACTTTTTTTTCCCACAGTGGTCAAATTTCTACAGGAGAGCTTTATTTTTGAAAATGTCATGAAAACCAATTTCCAAACATCCTGCATGTCTGTCTGCAGAATATTGAACTAAAAATAAGAAACAACTTCAACAATCCTGTTCATATTAGCTGCAGGTACATTATAAAATCTAGTTGTTGCGTTTTGCTCGGTTGCTATGGTGAACGGAGGAGGCGGAGCACATCAGAGTATTATCAGCTGCCTGGCTAACGTTATCTTAGCAATCTCAGACCGTTTGTCTATGAAAACAGTAACGCTAACACTTCTGGCGGATTCTTCTTCATTGGTATTCGGCGGGTTCTTCTTCTAGTCGACGGACTGGCAATCGAAACTAGGAATCGTAATGAGTCCCGGATCCAATCGATGCTCGATTCTCGATGCCCAACCCTTAGTAAGAGTGACCCATTCTCCAGTAGCAATGACCCATTCTCCAGTAGCAATGACCCATTCTCCAGTAGCAATGACCCATTCTCCAGTAGAAGCGACCCATTCTCCTCCAGTAGAAGTACGAGTGACCTATTGTGTGATATGAGTGACCCATTCTCCAGTAGAAGTGACCCATTCTCCAGTAAGAGTTACCCATTCTACAGTAGGAATGACCCATTCTCCAGTAGGAGTGACACATTCTCCAGTAGGAGTGACACATTCTCCAGTAGGAGTGACACATTCTGTGGTAGGATTGACCCATTCTCCAGTAGGAGTAAACCATTCTCCAGTAGGAGTGACCCATTCTCCAGTAGCAGTACGAGTGACCCATTCTCTAGTAGCAGTGACCCATTCTCTAATAGGACTGAGCCATTCTCCAGTAGCAGTGACCCATTCTCCAATAGGACTGAGCCATTCTCCAGTAACAGTGACCCATTCTCCAGTAGCAGTGACCCACTCTCCAGTAGGAGTGACCCTTTCTGTAGTAGAAGTGACCCATTCTCCAGTAGGAGTGACCCATTCTCCAGTAGCAGTGACCCATTCTCCAGTAGCAGTACGAGTGACCCATTCTCTAGTAGCAGTGACCCATTCTCCAGTAGAACTGAGCCATTCTCCAGTAAGGGTGACCATTTCTCCAGTAGGAGTGACCAATTCTCCAGTAGCAGTAAGAGTGACCCATTCTCTAGTAGCAGTGACCCATTCTCCAGTAGAACTGAGCCATTCTCCAGTAGGAGTGACCCATTCTCCAGTAGCAGTACGAGTGACCCATTCTCTAGTAGGAGTGACCCATTCTCCAGTAAGAGTGACCCATTATCCAGTAGGAGCAACCCATTCTCCAGTAGCAGTGACCCATTCTCCAGTAGAGGTGACCCATTCTCCAGTAGCAGTGACCCATTCTCCAGTAGAGGTGACCCATTCTCCAGTAGCAGTGACCCACTCTCCAGTAGGAGCAACCTATTCTCCAGTAGGAGCAACCCATTCTCCAGTAGCAGTGACCCATTCTCCAGTAGCAGTGACCCACTCTCCAGTAGTTCGGACCCATTCTCTAATAGCAGTGACCCATTCACCAGTAGGAGTGACCTATTATCCAGTAGCAGTGACCCATTCTGCAGTAAGAGTGACCCATTATACAGTAGGAGCAACCCATTCTCCAGTAGGAGCAACCCATTCTCCAGTAGGAGCAACCCATTCTCCAGTAGCAGTGACCCATTCTCCAGTAGCAGTGACCCATTCTCCAGTAGCAGTGACCCATTCACCAGTAGAAGTGACCCATTCACCAGTAGAAGTGACCCACTCTCCAGTAAGAGTGACCCATTGTCCAGTAGGAGTGACCCATTGTCCAGTAGGAGTGACCCATTCTCCAGTAGCAGTAGGAATCACCATTCTGCAGTAAGAGTGACCCATTCTCCAGTAGGAGTGACCCATTCTACTCCAGTATCAGTACGAGTGACCTATTCTGTGATATGAGTGACCCATTGTCTAGTAGGACTGACCCATTCTCCAGTAGGAGTGACCCATTCTCCAGTAGGAGCAACCCATTCTCCAGTAGCAGTGACCCATTCTCCAGTAGGACTGGCCATTCTCCAGTAGCAGTGACCCATTCTCCAGTAGCAGTGACCCATTCTCCAGTAGAAGTGACCCACTCTCCAGTAGGAGTTACCCTTTCTGTAGTAGGAGTTACCCATTCTCCAGAAGAGTGACCCATTCTCTAGTAGCAGTGACCCCTTCTCCAGTAGCAGTGACCCACTCTCCAGTAGGAGTGACCCTTTCTGTAGTAGGAGTGAGCAATTCTCCAGTAGGAGTGACCCATTCTCCAGTTGCAGTACGAGTGACCAATTCTCCAGTAGCAATGACCCACTCTCCAGTAGGAGTGACCCTTTCTGTAGTAGGAGTGACCCATTCTCCAGGAAGAGTGACACATTGTCCAGTAGGAGTGACCCATTCTCCAGTAGGAGTGACCCATTCTCCACTAGGAGTGACCCATTCTCCACTAGGAGTGACCCATTCTCCAGTAGCAGTACGAGTGACCCATTCTCTAGTAACAGTGACCCATTCTCCAGTAGCAGTACGAGTGACCCATTCTCTAGTAGCAGTGACCCATTCTCCAGTAGTAGTATGAATCACCATTCTGCAGTAAAAGTGACACATTCTCCAGTAGGAGTGACCCATTCTCCTCCAGTAGCAGTACAAGTGACCTATTCTGTGATATGAGTGACCCATCCTCCAGTAGGAGTGACCCATTCTCCAGTAGGAGTGACCCATTCTCCAGTAGCAGTACAAGTGACCCATTCTCTAGTAGCAGTGACCCATTCTCCAGTAGCAGTGACCCATTCTTCAGTAGGAGTGACCCATTCTCCAGTAGAAGTGACTCATTCTCCAGTAGAAGTGACTCATTCTCCAGTAGCAGTACGAGTGACCTATTCTCCAGTAGCAGTACGAGTGACCTATTCTCCAGTAAGAGTGACCCATTCTGCAGTAAGAGTGACCCATTCTGCAGTAAGAGTGACCCATTATCCAGTAGGAGCGACCCATTCTCCAGTAGCAGTGACCCATTCTACAGTAGCAGTGACTCATTCTCCAGTAGCAGTACGAGTGACCTATTCTCCAGTAGCAGTACGAGTGACCTATTCTCCAGTAAGAGTGACCCATTATCCAGTAGGAGCGAACCATTCTCCAGTAGCAGCGACCCATTCTCCAGTAGGAGTGACCTATTCTCCAGTAGCAGTGACCCATTCTGCAGTACGATCAACCCATTCTCCAGTAGGAGCGACCCATTCTCCAGTAGCAGTGACCCATTCTACAGTAGCAGTGACTACTCTCCAGTAGTAGCGAACCATTCTCCAGTAGCAGCGACCCATTCTCCAGTAGGAGTGACCTATTCTCCAGTAGCAGTGACCCATTCTGCAGTAAGAGTGACCCATTCTCCAATAGCAGTAACCCATTCTCCAGTAAAAGTGACTTATTCTGCAGTAAGACTGACCCATTCTCCAGTAGGAGTACGAGTAACCCATTTTCACGTAGTGTAAATGTACATATGCCACTACTAGTAGGGTTATCAACCCGGGTCAAATACAGCATGATGCTGTATGTCAGGGAGAACAGCTTCAGCTGCTACTAATGACTTGAATATATGACCATAGATACGTTAAAGTACCAAGGAGTTCATGGTCTACCTGTGCTTGCAAATAAGCTCAAATGCTCTGCTGAACACTTGGTATGATGTTTTTGTTCTGTCTTCTGTGTTTCAGGGGCTAAAACCATGGTACCTTGCATCATGTCCAAATATATCTCCTTTGGTCTCATTTCTCCTATGCACATTGTTCCAGAAGTCATTCAGATCAACTTAACAAACAAACAGACTGAACAATGAAGCCGTCTACAAGAAGGGACCGAGCCGACTGGACTTCTGGAGGGAACTTAGGTCCTTCAAGGTTTGCAGCAAGATGCTGCAGATTATCTACAAGTCTGTTGTGGAGAGTGTAATCTCTTCAGCCATCATCTGTTGGGGTAGCAGCATCAGAGCCAGGGATTTAAAAAGGATCAACAACCTGATACATAAGGTTGGTTCTGTTCTGGGAACAATGGTGGAACCTCTTGAGATGATGATACACCAAAGGATTCTTCGTAAAATCAAGAACATTATGGACAACCCTAAGCATCATCTTCATGAGACTGTCCTACAACGACAGTGTCTTCAATCAGAGGCGTCCTCAGCTTCGCATAACAATGACGGCTACAGGAGATCCTAACTACCCACAGCCATCATGATCTACAACATCTCCTTGAAGAAACTTGAATAGTAAGAGCAACAACAACACATGGTTTCCCTCTGGGATCAATAAGGTTGTCTTGAATTGAATTGAATGTATGGCCCTACCTGATATAGATCTAAGAGATACTGACAGCTCTGGAGAATCTGACTTCCTATCGGCTTTCTTCATCTCTGTTTTAAAGAGGTGCTCACACCTGCTGGTCAACTGTAATTAAAGTCAAAGTGATTAGCAGCACATGGCTCCTTCGTTCCCTATTGACTTCTGAAACAAGGGTCCATTTAGGCAAGGCAAGGCAAGGCAAGTTAATTTGTATAGCACAATTCATGTTACAAGACAATTCAAAGTGCTTTACATAAAACATCAAAAGCATTACAGCAGGGTGCAGAAAAAGCAAAAGTACAGGAATAAAAACCATGATTTAAAATAAATAAAAAAATCTATCTTAAAAGAAGCCGTGAAGATTTAAAACTTAGAATAAATACCTAATCAAAAGCAGCTGAGAACAGGTGGGTCTTTAACCTGGATTTAAATAAACTGAGTGTTTCAGCTGATCTGAGACTTTCTGGGAGTTTGTTCCAGACATGTGGAGCATAGAAGCTAAATGCAGCTTCTCCATGTCTGGTTCTGACTCTGGGAACTGATAAAAGAGCGGATCCAGATGACCTGAGGGGTCGAGTAGGTTCATACTGGGTCAGGAGATCACTGATGTATTTTGGTCCTAAACCATTCTGAGCTTTATAGACAAGCAGCACAACTTTGAAGTCTATCCTCTGACAGACAGGCAGCCAGTGTAAAGACCTAAGACCTGGACTGATGTGGTCCACTTTTTTGGTTTTAGTGAGAACTCGAGCAGCAGAGTTCTGGATGAGCTGCAGGTTCCTAATTGATTTTTTAGGTAGACCTGTAAATACGCTGTTACAATAATCAAGCCGACTAAAGATGAATGCATGGACTAGTTTTTCCAGGTCCTGCTGAGACATCAGATCTTTTATCCTTGAGATATTCTTAAGGTGATAGTAGGCTGATTTTGTGATTGCCTTAATGTGTTTTTCAAAGTTTAGGTCTGAGTCCATCACTATACCCAGATTTCTGACGTGGTTGGTGGTTTTTAGGTGTATGGGCTGAAGCCCTGTGGTGACCTTCAATCTTTTCTCTTTAGCTCCAAAGACAATTACCTCAGTTTTGTTTTTGTTCAACTGCAGAAAATTGTGGCACATCCAGTCATTAATTTCCCCAATGCATTTGCCAAGAGCCTGTACAGGCCCTTGGTCTTCTGGTGACATTCTAATATATATCTATGTGTCATCTGCGTAGCCATGGTAACTTATATTGTTGTTATTTATTACCTGTGCCAGTGGGAGCATATAGATGTTAAACAGAAGAGGTCCCAGGATGGAACCCTGGGGAACCCCACATGTAATTCCCGTCTGCTCAGATGTAAAGTTACCTATTGACACAAAGTACTTCCTGTTCTCTAAGTACGTTTTGAACCAGTTTAGTACAGTGCCAGAGAGACCCACCCAGTTCTCCAGTCGTTTGAGTAAAATAATGTGGTCAACAATATCAAATGCAGCACTGAAATCCAGTAAAATTAACAGACATTTTTCCACTGTCAGTATTCAAACGGATGTCATTGATGACTTTGGTCAGAGCAGTCTTAGTACTGTGGTGCTGTCTAAAACCTGACTGAAAGACGTCATAGCAGTTGCTTTGTCTTAAGAAGTCATTTAGCTGATGAAAAACAGCCTTTTCAATGATCTTACTTAAAAAAGGAAGATTGGAAACAGATTTTCCGTGGACACTGTACATAACCTGAACCTGCCGTTAATGAACCAACCGCTGGTCTAATATTTTGGATTTTGTCTGTGAAGAATTTGGCAAAGTCATTGCAGGCCTTGGTGGAATAGAGTTCAGGTGCTACTGACACAGGAGAGTTTGTTAGCCTGTCGACTACAGCAAATAATACGCGAGCACTATGACTATTTCTGGTGATGATGTCAGAAAAATATGACTTCCTTGCATTCCTCAGTGGTAAGTTATAAGAGTGAAGTTTCTCTTTATAGATGTCATAATGAACCTGAAGTTTTGTTTTTCTCCATCTGCGCTCGGCTTTCAGACACTCCCTTTTTTCATTTCTCACCAGTGTGGAATTTCTCCATGGAGAAATCTCCACTTTTTCCTTCCAGAGATAACCTTCACCTTAGTGGGAGCAATAGTATCCATAACATTTAATATTTTAGCATTAAAGCTGTTGACAAGTTCATTGACTGAACCCCCTGACAGGGCAGGTGTTAGAGAGAAGACCTCGTTAAAGATCTCACTAGTGTTTTCAGTTATACATCGCTTTGTGATAACCTCCGTTAAAACATTTGTGTGAACCGAAATTATACTCTCAAAGAAAACACAACAATGGTCAGACAACCCCACATCACGCACATTAATCTTGGAAATGCCCAGACCCTTCGAGATCAGTAAGTCCAAAACATGACCTTTATTATGTGTGGGCTCTGTTATATGCTGAGACAGCCCAAAGTTGTCCAGAGTGTTACTCAGGTCTTTAGACCCTTTGTTCTGGGGATTGTCAACATGGATGTTAAAATCACCAACAATAATTATACAGTCAAAATCAACACAGATTATAGACAGCAGTTCACCAAAATCATCATTAAAGTCAGCACAGTAATTTGGAGGCTGATAAATGTTTAGAAATATGGCTCTAGATGAGGCCTTCAGCTGTACAGAAATATATTCAAAAGAAGGAAAACTTCCAAGAGATAACTGCTTACACTGGAATGATTCATTAAATTAAACAGTAACTCCTCCACCTCTCCTGTTCCGTCTGGCCTGGTTGACAAAACTAAAGTTGGGAGGGGTTGATTCGATAAGAGAAACACTGCTATTCTGATCTAACCAAGTTTCAGTTAAAAACATAAAATCATGGCTGTGCTCAGTGATAAGATCATTGATTAAAAATGTCTTCCCATCTATAGACCTGACATTTAATAAGGGCTGTGTACAGCGTATGTTTACTTTACTTAAAAACCTTTTAGAATGCAGTGCTCTGTGTTTTTACATAACTACATTCCTTCTGTTACTTATAAGTACAGAAATGATCAAACCTTTTAATGAACAGGGTCCCAGCTTGTCCTGGGAAAAGTTCTGACTGCTGATATCCACGCAGCCTGGACCCTTAACACATCATACATCAGACTGTGGAGATTGTACATGCTTACGTGGTGGGGTAGGAGGGGGCCGGGCTTGTTGCCCTACCTTTGATCGTCTTGGTGTGGGGTTTATGGGTAAAGAAAACAGATTGGTCTGGGGGGTAGATCTGAGCCCAATGTTGACCCGCTCCATCATCTGCTCAGTGAATTTCAGATGGGGGGAGTGGGGGGAGGGGGGCGGTAGGGAAGACGGTGGGCTGTCAGGGGTTTGCGGGGGTGATGGAGGTCCGCTGTCCTGTTCTTTAGGGCTGTTGAGGGCTTTTGGGGCAAATAAAGATCCTTCTTCCTGCTTCTGTTCGAAGCTTCCCATGAGTAAGGGCAAAAGAAGTTCCTCCCCCTCTGCATTCAGCTTTGTTTGGTCTTCCTTTTGAGATAAGTCTTTGTGTATCTCCTTTTTGGCTCCAAGCACAGAGGGATGACGCAGGAAGGAAATATTGGAGGTAAACAGTCTTACACCTGTTCAAACTAAATCCAGTTGCCTTAAAAAGATGTCTGCGCTCCCAGAAAATCTGAAAGTTGTTAATAAATTGTAGTTTTTTGTCAGCACATGCAGATAAAATCCACTTATTTAATGCCAAAAGAAGGCTAAATCTTGTTTCTCCTCCTCTGATGGGTGGTAAAGATCCACTGATGAATACTGCTGCATCCAACGAGCTCACGGTGTTCAGTAATCCAGTGAAGTCCCGTTTCAGAACCTCCGATTGTTCCTTGGACACATCATTCGACCCTGTGTGGAGAACGATGTTTTTCACTGTTGGATATTTAGTCACAGTTTTCATAATCCTCTTCTGCATGTCACTGACCATATCCTTTGGAAAGCAGAGGACTTTGGTGTTCTTTCCACACATCCACTGAACGTCCTTAACAGAGGAATCACCTACAATCAGAGTTTCAGGCCCAGTCTTTTGCTTTTTCTGTGGCCGCTCACTCTCTGACAGGTTGTCAGTCCTCATCTCGCTGCCTTGGGGTGGATGGTCGTCAGATAAAGATCCAGGGTTCTCCAACAGTGGAGCAAATCTGTTATGCAGCTTCACATTCGGTTGTTTTGAAAGTCTGTGGCTAACTTTCCCATTTGCAGCTGTTCTGTCCCGTGTCCTCTCATGTACGGGAGTAGCAGAAGCCCTCTCTCTTGTAGGGAGTGCAGGCCAGTCGGTCTCATCACAGATTTCCGCTCGCTGTGTCCAGCCTGCACTACGTCCTCCCGTTTCCCAGAGACATGATTTAGTTTTTGGCTTAGCACCAAGACAGTTCCAGGGAGGATTATCACTCGGTGATTTAATGTAATGAGCAGAGGCTCCCTCTTTCTTGGTCGTGTTATCTCTGCCTCTTAGCCGTGTGTTAGCTTGCTCATTTCCACTGTTATGAAACAGTGGTAAGGTTGTTCCATTTGCAAACAATCCATTTACCTCCACATTAACTTCTATCCGTTGAACTTTCCTCTCCAGTGCTGTTATCTTTTGTAGAAGGTCCTGGTAGTCCATTGTGGAGACGGAAGGCATATTGTTGCTGTAGCTTAGCGTTAGCACCCTTACGAGCTATATCTAGCTTCAGCTGAATGCTAAGTACTTAGATGCTGTAGATCAGGCTTCAGCTGTGTGTAGGCCACGCACACAGAGTGCTGAAGATAAAAGATCTATGAAACATTGCCGTTACTACTAAAAAAGATTTTTCCCATAAATTTATATGTATTCAAAAGTCCTGCAGGTCGGATCATAAGCGGGAAAAAAAAATAAATAAATAATAAAAATAAGCAGAAAAACGCAAGCAGAAGGGAGAGCGAAGCAGCCGATTGCAGCGAAGCAGGAAGCAAGAGTCCATTTAGTTTTATTCAGACTTGAATCTGATTGATCTCTGATAAGATCTTAAAACGGCTGTGCACCTGTTAAGAGATTGAGAGGTGCTGCAAAGAGGAATGGTTGAAACTTCCCAAAGAAAGGTGGACCAAGCTTGTGGTTACCTATTAAAACAGACTTGAGGCTGTAATTGCTGCCAAAGGTGTATCAACAAAGTATTGAGCAAAGGGTGTAAATACTTATGTACATATATTTCACAGATTATTTATTTTTAATCAATTTGCAAAAATCTAAGAAAAAAACATATTCTTGTTTTCATTATGGGGTGTTGTGTGTTCCCAAATGAATTTAATCAGTTTTGGAGTAAGGCTGTAAGATAAAATGCGGAAAAAGTGATGCGTAGTGAAAACTTCCTGGATGGTAGCGCTATTTGTTTAAATATTAGCTTCACAGACAGCCCAATGATGGTGTAATGGATTGTGCGAATACACAGAAGAGACCAAGGACAACTTTGACACCAACAGTAACTTAACATAAGACTAAAAAAGTTAAACCCCTGACAAGTGCCCGAAAAAATCGAAGATTGAGAGCGACCGGTGTAGGAGCGGCTATATGCAATTTTCTGACATTTGAAATCTCGCGACTGACACCTGTGGCCAAAAAACGGAACTGCTCTTCCTTTCTGCTTACTCTCGCAGCGCGCGAGAGCAAGCAGAAAGGAAGAGCAGTTCCGTTTTTTGGCCACAGGTGTCAGTCGCGAGTTTAAATGTCAGAAAATTGCATATAGCCCCTTTAAAGTTTTTCAAACTTAAACACCACTCATTCTGGTTACAGTCTAAATAGATAATGAATTTAGTTTGATCCTGTTCACAAATAGCAACCTAATGTTTTAACTGATGGCAATGCCTTTTACCTTCTGATTGAAAGGCCACTTAAGGAGTGCGTCGCTGTGTCCTCGCATCACCACAAAGAACAGAGACAGGTGTGTGCCACGGCCCGTCCCATCACCATTCAGGTATATCCGTAAGCACATCTTGTAGCCGTATTTACTCGTATAAAATGCTGGAAGACAAGATTAAACAAGCAAGTTTTAAATTCCTAGTTATTTCAAGCAAGAACCACTTAGTTACGTACATGCTCTTACCACTTAGTAAGAGCATGTACGTATGGAATGCTTACCAGGAGAAAACATAGCAGGAGCACGCCCAGCCACAGCATCCTGCCTCTTCTTGGTGAAATCAGAGATCTTCCAGATGAAGACGCCCTCATAGGTGGCTGCAGACATCTCCCTCATCTTCCCCTCCATCTCAACGATGGACAGGTCCCTCAGGCTTACCGTCCTTTCCAGTTGACGAACCTGCAGCAAAGCACCAAAGCAATAAGATCATTTTAGCATTTTAGATTGAGACTTTCAATCTGCAGTCTACGTGTGCACCCCCCAGTCAGCTGAACAGTATCAGCATGGAATGGGTGGCTGATGGGAACATTAGTGAACAACCAGCATCATGAAGACCAAGGAACACAGCAGACAGGTCGTGGATAAAGTTGTGGAGAAGTTTAAAACAGGGTTAGGTTCCATAAAAATAATTCAACCCATCATTTGAAACTGGAAAGAGTATGGCATAATGTCAAACCTACCAAGACATGACTGTCCACCTGACTGGACAGGCCTCGGTAAGGAAATAATGATCAACAGAAACAGCCAAGAGCCCCATGGTGACTTTGGAGGAGCTGGCTCCTTTCAGCGTGTTACATCATAACAGATCCACAGAACGGAGCTGCAGGACAATCATGATAGAGAACCTGGGGGTGGAGGTTCACCTTCCACCAAGACAAGGATGTGAAACAGCAAGAGCTACATGATATTCTATGGATCAGTGATGTTCAAACTTTTTGCCACATGGGCCAATACTGGGAAGTTGAAAGTACTTCCTCACCACAAAAAAATAGAATGTCATCAGTTATTTATTACAGAGCCCTGGCACTGTTGCCCAATGAAAATAAAAACAGACAATTTCCTAATTTTTGGGGTCTTTATTTTTGATTTTAGAGGCCAAATATTTAGTATTGTTGACTTGTGGTCAGGGTCCATACAAAATAATTTCTTTGGACAGCCTTAGTAATTCATTTTCTAGAGTGATTCAGTTAAAGTTTAGTCCTAAATCAAATTTAAAGTATGTATCATAACAAATGACTGAGCTGGAGCTATTTTAAAATAACTTTTTCGTCAACTTATTTATACTAAAGGTATTGTAGAATTTCAGAACATTATTGAGGAAACATCTGACTGAGAAGACCTTGGTCCTTCTGAGGTTAGAGCTGAGCTCAATGAAGTACTGACTTACTAAACCTGCCCACAGCAGAACGGCTCCACTTAAGGCTCATTCATGAATCAGACATGATGTGGCATTATTGTCTAGGTAGAGGGGCTCTCAGGGTACATTCCTACCTTGTTGCTGAGAATCTCTATCTTGTCCTGGTCTAGTCTGTGTTGGCGGTTGTAGGCCTCCATGGTGGTGCAGGAGCGCTCCATCTCTCGATTCAGGACGCAGACAATGTTTTCAAAGGTGTTCACCTTCAGCTCCAGCTCCTGGCAACGTCGGCTCAGCTCGGCCACCTTGGTCTTCTCGCTTTGCAGCTGCAGCTCCAGGGCAGCACCCATGGCGCTGGGAAGCGGGGTAAAGGACGTGGCCAGGGTGAGAGCGCATGCACCCTGCACGGGAGCTGGGCCGCCCCCACCCAGCTGGTTCATCTTCACCTCCAGCTCTCTGAGGGATTGGTGGAGCACCTGCAACCTCTGGCTGGCCACCTCCAGGGTCTGTGGTTGGAGGCTCTCCAGACTCACCTTGATCCCCATGATGAAATGCAGCAGCAGGTTGAGGTGCTCGTACGAACACTGTCGCTCGTGGTCATGGATCTTCTCTTTTTCCACCTTAGAAACAAAGAGATAGAAGCAGTCACATGTTTAGAAAACAAACAGGAGTTCATCTCTTCAAAGATTCAGACTGCTGTTGCATGAACAACACAAGAAGAAGAGGGTAATATTGCATGGCGCAGCCAGTTAGTGAATTTATAATGAAATCTACAATGCATAAAGGAGTTTAATACTAACAATGAAGAGTTATCTTAGACCCTTCACCTTCATATTGTTTCATCAATTTAGTCAAAAGTCTAGCTAAATAAACTGAACCAACATGTTTATCATTTTGTTATTTTTTTACTATAACTGTCATTTTCTGTCATCTTTGGTTTTGACTTTGAACAACTAATGAAAAAATGTTGCTTTTCATTTCTCACCAACCTTCAATTGAAGAAGTCTAAACTCAAATCTTTATTTAGCTAAGAAAAGGTGGTTTAAAACCATGTTAGAAGATTAACAACAAACAGCAGCTCATATGATCCATGGCAGGATAAACTGAGTATAGATTAAAGCATAGTGAAGGGAGTATCATGCTAAGGAGTTACTTCATGCTGCAGAATTCAGCAATGAACATCAGGAATGCCTTCTCCAAAGACAGGAAATGTATTTGATCCATCATGTCCACTGAGTGAAACAAAACTAAAAAACTGTTGGTATTTGAGCTACAAGCAAGAAAACAATGAATGAACACAACATCAAGTAGAAACTATGGGACTATGAAACCAAACACTAATGTTTGCCCAATGAGCTTCCTAACAAAACAGATATTGTTATTACTGGGTTGGTGTGATTAGACAGCTGATCAGTCCAAATCTGTCCAACATTCTGACTAAAGTAAAACAAGCAGGAGAAACGATCTGATAACAACCAATAAGATTAGCTACCATAACTACGCAGATGATACTCTGCTCTACATTACGATGTCACCAGGTGACTTTGAACCCATCCAAACCCTAAGTAAATGCATTGACCAAATCAATGAATGGATGTCATAACTTTCTCCAGCTGAACAGAAACAAAACATCAAGTAGAAACTAGCTGAACAGAAACAAAACAGAAGTAATTACTTTTGGACCTAAAGTGGAACGATCAATAGTCAGGACACAGCTTTGAAATCTAGGTGTAGTAGTGGACTCAGACCTGAACCTGCTTATTTTACTCCTGTTGATCGTGCCAAATTAACCTAAACACGTCATCCCCACATTATTGTTAAACACTGAACATGTGATCAGTGGTCGTTCTTACATAATTGTCATCCAAGGCGAGACCCCCTACTGCACCCTATATATAGGCTTTACACGGCACCACACTGTTCATCTTTGTAGAATAATAGTCTTAGTTGGACCAGTCTACATATTGCAGTTTTCACACCTGTTTCAGTCTGAGGTTATCCTGCTAAAAATTAATTAGACATTGAAAGAAACTTATTTTGTAGTATGTTTACTTGAATGGAAACTCACAGGTCAGCTGCTAGGAGCAGAGGGGCAATTGCAACCTGAGGGGGTGTCACAGGACATTGGTGAAGGGTAATAAAAGAGTAATAAGGGGTAATAAATCCCATTTGACCAACTGTGTATATGACAGAGTAGTAAGTCTGATCGCGTGAGACTCAGACCAGGATGTACGATCCTGATCTGTCTCTCTTCTTGCATTGAAGAATAAATTAAAGAACTATAGTTAGCTGTTCTCACAGCCATCAGTTCAGACACACGTGTTTGTGCGTTTTCACAAATAACATGAAGGTTTTATAACTCTCCAAGTATGCTTAAAATGATCTCTAATGATCTACTTCAGGATTGGCCACTTATTTTAGTTTTTGAACAAAGGATGATCAAATGAGTCCAAATAGTACAGATACCTTAAAAACATGGAATAGCCCTTTAATTTAGCCTTGATCAGGAATCTCAAAACTATTTAAGTCATTCATTTAAAAAACAGTTTCCTTTCCTCTCCCTTGTTTTGGCCATTCATGACATCCCTTACAGAAATGCCACCCTGGGCAGTGAGCCATATTGCCCCTATCAAAACCCCTCTCCATTGTCACAGAGCATATTCATATGAAGACAAGCTTTATCCTCAATAACACAATTATTAACAGGCATGTGGACACCCCCCCTCTATTAATGATAATAACTTGGCAAATTTACTGAAACTGTCAAAAATAAAACCTATTTTAGCTTAATAGAGGAAAACCATTACATTGGTTACCTGACCTGTTTGTTTGAATATGTCTGAAATGTGATCTTTTTTATTTTGCCAAGTTGTTAATAATGGAGTAGTTATCACAATAGGCAGTCATGAACATATAGCAATTTGTGACAAAAGTATCTACTTACAGACGTATCGCAGCCAACAACATGAAATCTGCATGGTGTTTTAAATTTACTGCAGAACTTAATATGGTCCACATACTGCAAAACAAAACAAAAATGAAAGAAGCCAATGGCGTAAAGAATGTCAGAGAGTTTGATCCCAAGCTCAGTGCAGAGTTAGATTCATCCAACTGAGATAAGGAGGAGAGTGTAAATGGTCAGGATACCTTCTCACGGGGGATCTTTTTCTTTGCACAGCCTTCACAGATCATTGGGTACTTTGGGCAGATCTCATCATGAGCCTAAAACAATATCACACATTAGTTCTCAACATTTGTTTTTGGGAAGACATGCGGAACTGTGAACAATGCAACAAAATCAGATTTCTGTTTTAAAATCCATCTGTCCTAATGCAGGGTTGCGGGGTGCTGGTGTCTATCTCCAGCGGTCATGGGGCAAGAGGCGGGCTACACCCTGGACAGGTCGCCAGTCCATCACAGGGCAACACAGAGACATACAGGACAAACAACCATACACACGCACAGACTCATACCTAAGGGCAATTTAGAGAGACCAATTCACCTAACAGTCATGTTTTTGGACTGTGGGAGGAAGCCGGAGAACCCGGAGAGAACCCACGCATGCACAGGGAGAACAAGCAAACTCCATGCAGAAAGACCCCAAGCTGGAATTCGAACCCAGGACCTTCTTGCTGCAAGGAAACAGTGCTACCAACTGCGCCACTGTGCACTGTGTGAGTGTTTTAAAATTTTATCTAAAAATTCAAGTTTAACTTATCAGCCTTTAGCAGATCTTTTTGAACAATAGAAGATGTTATTAAATGTCTGGGAATGAAAAGCATTGTGCATTCCAAAAGGCTGCATTACATTTTATATTGTCAATGTGAGCATTGATAACAACTCAGAGGACTGGTGGGAATGTAGTAACTGCACTTTGCATGTCACACAGATGTTCTCCTGACTGTATGGACTCTCACTGTCATAAATGTCCAAAGGCCGAGCTCATGAGAACGTCGATTTATTATTACAAATATTATCATTGCAGTTTCTGCTGATAATACAACCATGGCATGATTTTCCAATAATGTGCAGCCCGAAAAATGAGACAACAGTCTAGTAATCTAGATATTGATCATAATTGTGAAACCAATGTAGGCAAAGATGTCACCTCAGAGACTGAAAGAGTTCTTAACAGCTTTAATCTCTTTACTAATTCATTTAAAGATCTAGCTATGGTGACATATTTAACAGAAATGTTGGAATTTCTGATGAAGAAGAAAATAACTTTAGAATTAGGAAAATTCACCAATCAGTAGTGCTGAAATGAAATAGAATTTAAATACTGCTTCCTCTAAGGATATTTATAACATTTTTATTAATAAAGAGGCATCAGTGAAGCTGTTTTCCAGTTTACCCTTATTCATGTTATTTACGTTTTAGTATTAACCGATTTTTAAATGAATTTAGAATACTTTAAAAACATGTTTTAACACCTGGAAATGTCAAAGAGATTAGCATAACAGACCTATTAGTCAAAAGTGCTGGAAAAAGTTGTTTCATAGCAATACTGAGATTTTCTGGGAATAAATCATAATTTATATCCCTTAATATTTGGTCATAAACAAAAAACACTCTGCCTAAAACACTTGAAACACTTTCAAATCTAAGATCTGTTATGGTTTTGGATTTGAACGAAGCACTGCATGCAGTAAATCACAAAACCTTCATCTTCAAACCTCTAAAAATATATATGTAAGCCATTAATATGATGGGTTTTTGTATTTTAGCTATGGAGACAAGGACCGTGCGTTTCAATTGATATGTTGAACTTTCATACATAGAAAATTAAAACAGGAATTCCACAAGGAACGACTGTAGGCCCCATCTGTTTTAAGGCAGCAGATAAATGATATTCCAGATGTCTGTTCTGTCATTGGTGTTAGCTGCACACTAGGGCAGGGCAATAAATCGATTTTATCGATTAATTCAAATTTGCCATTGAAGAAGATTTATTTTTGGGAAAATCGAGATTTACCCCCCATTGCTCTCTTGGGCTTCCGAAGTTTGGAGCAAGGTCAGCCAGTCCGTCTCTCACAGGGCGTAGACGTAAAAATGGCACCCAGCAAAGAGGAGCTTGTTCCCAAAAAAGGGACAGTTTCTTCAATTATATGGAACTGGTTTGGTTTTGGGACTTCAGACTTGGAGCAACAAACAGCGTGCTGTTTGACGGCTGTTGCTACTAAAGGTGGGAGTACAACGAATTTGTTTCAACACCTGAAACAGAGGCACTCCGTCGAGTGGGAGAAGTGCTGCTCTCTACGAGATGCTCAAGCAAGCAGCAGGTCACAAAACACCGCCAAAAGACAAGCCACCATAGGGGAATCATTTTCACACTGTGTCCCTTATGATAAGACGGGTGTCCAGTGGAAAGCGATCACAGATGCCATCACAATTTATATCGCCAAAGATATGGTGCCTGTTTATACAGGGGAAAAGCCCAGCTTTATTTATTTATCTATTTACCTACTGAAACTTTGGACGCCAGGTATATGCTACCAACTTTGCACACAACTTGGAATTCAGGTAGGCTCCCAAAGGAGATATTAAAATAAGAGTTAAAAAAAATAGATTCTGTCATTTGTTATTTCTGTTTAACAAAGTAAAGGGAGAAAGAAAAAAATCGATTAAAACCGGTAATCAGATTTGGTGTGAAAAAATCGGAGATTTTATTTTTAGGCCGTATCACCCAGCCCTACTGCACACTGATGATGTAGTCGTTTACTTGGCTGGTAAAAGCTGTGCTACTGCTGGAGAACAGCTAAACTAAAGATGAGTGATAATATTACCAAAGCTGGGAGCCTGGAGAATGAACCAAGTGTCTGTATTTCTTTTTTTAAAAGTGCAGTTCTCCTTTGCTCCACTCTTGGGGGATGCGTCGGCCCCGCCCGGGTCCGCCTGGGGCTCTGGGGGTCCTTTGGACGTCTTTGCTCCGATCTCCTTCATGTCTGCATCGATTCCTGGGAGACGGATTGATGCCTGCTCACACCAACTATCTTATGGAGAAACCTTATATGCACCAGCATGCTAACACACACATAGATGTGGGGTCTCTGGTGTTTAAGGATATATTATTGGGCTGAGGTTATCAGTACTAGAGCTTGATTAATCGGTACCATGAGTTTTTCTGTGACATTGTTGTTGTATTTTTATATCTATTTTTGTGTGATGTGGTTGTGTAATTCTTAGTTCACAGTGTTTGTTTGGTTTTGTCGATGTTCCTTTTTCGTGTTTAGTTTAGTTTTCCCCCTCTCTCTGCCGTCCTGTGGGTATGGAGGGAGACTTCAATGTCTTCCTGTGTTTTCTTTGTTCCCCTTCCTCTCTTGTATTTTCAACTCACCCTCTCTCTTGACTTTTTGTTTCCTACCTCTCTTCTTCATCTTCCTTCTTTCTTCTCCTTAATTTTCCGTCTCCGTGTCCATAACATCAGGAAATAAAAACCCCAACAATTCATAATAAAGATTTTTAACACATAAATCAAGTGGAGTACTATAGCAAAAGCTGTACTGCTCCGCTTGTGAAAGTAAATCTGTTGGGCTTCTACTTGGTACTCAGACACCAATTCTGTGCTCCACCCTGCCATACAGGACACGTAAAAATAAAAAAAATTTAAAAAGTGCAGTCAATTTTTTTAGGCTAATGTCACTGAACATGTCACAATACAGAAATATTTGGGAATAAAATCATCTAAACCTTAAAATCAACTGTTTAAATGATTTCTTAAACAAATATATAAAAAAACAATTTCGAACAATCTGACAGCTGGATCTTACTTGTAAATCTAATAAAGATTAGATTTTTTTTGTAGAAAGTAAAATAACATCACTGTTTATGGCAAGTTAAACTTTTAATTACATTATTGCCATGGTAATTTTCATTTTTCAATGTACTGTTGTTGATAGGTCCTGTGTTTGTTCTTATGTTTTCTTAGTCTGATTTGTTACTGTTTCTCATCAGTAAATATGGTGAAAAATGGATTAGGTTGAAAATGAACAATTCAATTCAGTTTAGTTATCTAGCACCAATTCACAAAATGTCATCTAAAGGCACTTTACAAATTTACAAAAGAAAGTCATGTCAATTCAATCGTGCATCCATTCTAACTGATCCTAGTTAGGAATCAAGGCAGTTCATTATTCAAATTAGTTTAAAAGGTTTCTATCTAAGGAAACCCAGCAGATTGCACTGAGTCATAGACTTGCTACATTACAGTAGACAGTCGCCTGCGTTGTGTCGTTGACTTCACAGCAATCCCTCATACTGAGCAAATATGTAGCGACAGTGGAGAGGAAAAATTCCCCTTTAACAGGAAGAAACCTCCAGGAGAACCAGAACCAGAACCAGAACCAGAACCAGGCTCAGTACCAGCGGCCATCTGCCACGACCGTGTGGGGGTTGGAGAAGATACAGCTGAGACACAAAAAGAGCAGAAGAACGCATTCAGGCATAATTTCTATGTTAGGGAGAAGATAGAAGTGAATGTCAGTAGTAGCTCCTTTAGTGGCTTCATGAGGCAGAGAAACAGCTAAACAGATCCGCTCTGAGCTGGTTTTAAAGGTGATAAAAGCATAAATGAACAGATTGATTTAAATATTGGCTCCTGGTAATTTTTGTCATAATCTATGGATGTCATGCTCTGCTCTCTGATGGAAACAAGTTATAGTGCTCAGAAACAGGTTAAACCACTTTTAGATGTAGAGGTGATCGTTAAATGAGAAAAGAAAAACCTCAGCTCAGAATGATAGATTGTTTAATTATTGGTGAAATACACAGGACAGATTTACTTTGAGTAATAGGGTAGAGTATTTTATTACACGCTACGAATGTCAACAATTCACTACTGTATTTACACGTTTGGGTGGACTTGCTTTTGTAGCTTTTTATTCTGTAGGAATTTACAGAAGTGCAGCAGAAGTGATCAATTGTGTCCTTTGCTCACACAGCTTTCCCTGTAAGCAGGAAAAGAATTGGAATACACTACCTGCTCATGTGAAATCAGAGAAAAACTGCTACTTTTTGGATAATTCTGCAGAAAAGAGGCCATCAACTGTTAACCAGAGAGAAACGGGAGCTTAATGTGAAGTTCTATGATTTCTGTTTATTGTGTTTCTATTTTCCTCTGATCCAGTTCTTAAACCCTATCTGACTGTTTCGTTGCTTTAGTCATTTCTTACCAAAATAATTCATGTGTGTTTCTGAGTGTATGTGTGAAATGAACTAATGTGTACCATTGTGTATGTTCTGTCTTTACTGAATGAATCGAAGCCATGAAGAAGTTCAATGAAGTAGAAGTGAGTTGACCTGGTTTCAGCCTCTTACACACTGGATCACACAGGTCACCAGGTCATGGACTGCTAGGCCAGTGTTCCTGAGGATGACCATGTTTGGTAACTCCTAGCACAGCTACATAACATGGTTAGTGTTTAGGTGGTAATACATCAGAGAACATCCTCACCTTAATGTTCTTTAACAGGAACGGTTCTTTGCAGTATTTGCAGTTGAGAGTTCTCTCTGGACACTCTCTCTCGTTGTGGCGCTCCTGTTCGTTGGCTCTCATCAGCTCTTTACATGACGGACACATGATGATCATGAAGTCACAGTTGCCCTCATGGCTAGCCTGCAGGGAACCAACAGCAGCACTTTTTCTACAGCTTCTTACAACTTCATCATTTGATCATGTAACTGAACTAGAGATGCACCGATCAGGCTTTAGCTGGCCAATACCAGCTGTTCTTTGAGCTCTGACCTGGTCCATTCAAATGGATGGCGTTTCTACAGACTATATATACCTCATGAAGGAGAAATAATTTGCAGCAGCTTGTTTGATAAAAGAGCAGCGTTTAAATCCAAATCAAAATGAAGGAACTACAAGATCATCAACAGCTTTGGATCAAACTACATCTCCTTAAACTTTTTCTTATTTGTGTTTACCTGAAAAGTGTGCAACATGTTTATGGATCCAAAATGGAGGAAGATCTTAGCTTTGTTGCATTTAGCAAACAGGAAAGGGCACAAGATTTTTCTTCTATTTGACCACCAATCAGATTGAATCAAAACAAAATTGGCCTATGTTGATGTCTTGAGGACTTATTGGTGCATAAACTACTTCTGTACACTGAGCTTGAACATACACATATTTATTAGCCAGGTCTGATAAAAATGGATGGATGATCAAGCAGATCTACTTCATATTGAATATTTTTGTTATTGAATTGACTAATCTGTCAATCATCAGTAAGGGAAGGGTTGTGATTGGCCGTAGAGGGCGATGATACAATGGGATTTACCTCAAACTCTTTGACGGTTCCAGCCCATGTGCATCCTTCATTAGGACAAACTGCTGCCAGGGCCTCCACTTCTCTCCGAGCTGCATTGTCTGGGAATGCCTGGGAAGGAGAACACGGCTGTCACCGTTGTTTTAAGTCTCGAGTTACCAACTCTCTGCATCAGTTTACTGAGGGTCAGAACGCTGGCAGCTCACTTTTCTCCCCTGGCTCCCGTTTCTTCCCCTCATATGAAGATAGAAAAAAAGGCCCAGAGCTGCGGCTTCATTTCTTTATCCTGGCAACAACTACAGAGCACTCAACCTCTTACTGGATCCAGGCTGAGGAGCACAGGCTCAGAAATCCAGAAAACACTGACATGTTATGCTGCTGTAAAGTACTCCATCCTTGGTTAGGCCTAAGCAGGTAATCTGTGTGTACCCTGGTAGGAGAGAGCTGTAAGGAATGGCTCCAGAAAGCTCCCTGTTCCTAGAAAACATTGCTGCAGTCGAACACAACTAAATGTTCTAGAAACTGAGACTGAATCTGAAATATCAACACACCAACTTTACTCATGGAGGTCATTGTAAGTCAAATTTAAACAGTTTACCTTGAAGAAAAAACTAAGCACCCCAAATGGTATAATTTAATACATGTAACCATAGTGATAGATCCAAGTAAGAACTGAGCTTTGTGATACTAAAACCTAAACTGAGTCTGAAGTTCCTTAATAAGATAGTAAACTGAAACATCACAGTAAACAAAAGGAAGGTTCAAATGTACTTACACCACCTTGCTTTAGAATGGAGGTGGGCTCCTCAAACAGGTCCTCCTTGATGCAGGCGCTGCATTTCTGTGGTCCAGAGCTAGGAGACACAAAGTTCATGAACACAGACACTGTTTCTACCATGTGGTTTTAACTATTCACAGTCTATACATTAAGTGGTTTTCACAGGAAGATCAGCAAAAAAATTTCAGAATTTTATGTGATACATCAACAGAACTGAGTGGGAAAAAACATCAGAAAAAGGATGTACCCCTAAACTAAAGCCAGTGCAGATTTCAGTAGACGCCTAATGGAGGAACAGAGTCCATCTGTGTGTAATTTCATCTCAGTATAAAAGAGAGACCCATGGTTACTTTGGAGGGGCTGTAGCCATCCACAACTCTACACTGCAAAAATCTGGTCTTTAGTGCCAAAAAGAAAGCCATTGTTCAAAGAAAATCAGAAGAAGTCGCAATAATGTTGTAAACACGGGGAACAAATGGCTAAAGCTCCGCTGCTTAGAAGAAAGCTACGCTGAGCTTCAGTCTGACCTGAACGATAAAAGCCTGTTAGAGGCTGAAAAAGCCTCAAGACTGGGGTGAAGGTTCACCTTCATGTAGGACAAACAAAACCTCAACATACAGCAACAGATACAATGGAATGGTTTAGATCAAAGCATGTGTTGGAATGGCCTAGTCAAAGTCCAGACTTAATTCCATTTGAGACTCTATGGCAGGAACTTGAAATGAATGTTAGCAGAGCTTGAATGTAGCAAAAGGTGAAATGGATCAAAGGCCCTGAATCCTTTTAAAAGCCAAACAAAGACACACATTTCAGAATGTTGACCCTGTGTGTTAGAGATGTTTAATGGCAAGAATCTGGTGATACATGTATCACAATACAGGGAGGACGATCCGATATCTGAGTAAGACTATATATTGTGATTTTTAAAACTGAACTTAACTGTCCCAGCATTCTAAACACTCCAACCTGTTTCATACTTTAACACATCCAGTTTTATTACTAACCAAGAAGGTGAAAACAGCCACAAAACTACCTGTTTAATTTTAATTTTACTACAAAAATTACCGCGTGTAGTAGAGAACATGCTTGTTATAAGCATTTCATTTTGGAAAAAACGCTCAAATAAACCTTTGACAGCCCAAAACTAATATGACAGCCATGCTTCTGATGTGTTGATGTAGCCAGGCTACAATTCAGACTGTAACTGTACATCCAACAGTTATGGTACATTTAGGCTTCAACCGGCAGCTGTCATGAATGTATCAAGTATAGACTTGAAGGAGTTGCTTTGTGGTTTTCTGTTAGTTTTGGATCAGAATAATCCAAACATTTAAAACTTATCTAGGCTACATGGTGCAAATGACATTAACCTGGTGATGGTTCTACAGGTTTCAGCTCATACAGAACAGCTGTCAAAATTATATTATTGGATGTGTTGTCAAGGAGGTAGTTTTTTGTACACTGACCTAGAATCAGGTGAGTTTGCGTTTTTATGACCTAGGAAAACTCAGATGAGCACTTTTCTCTCTTCCTTTCTGTTCTGATGGTTGTTATAACAAACCTGGGATATCATCCCGACTATATTCAGTCACACACTGATGATCATTTGTTCCTTTTAGTATTTGATCTTTTTGTGCCTGAAAAGGCAGCAAAGAAAAAGAACAAGTCACACATGCGCACTTCCAGACCCGGTGATCTCACCATTCCCCCCAACGCACCGTCACCCCAAATAGTCTGAGTACAAATCTGGGATTATTCTCATCTATTATATTCAACTATAAACATAACACTGCGCTATTACTTGAATCCCTGCTGCCGCATTCTTTTCAAGATAAAAATCTTAAGAACTGTTAGTTCTGGACTGAACTATGTTCACTCGGGTTAGCGCAAATCCAGTATTTAGTATAGATATAGACATCCCAAACTCCCTTCCATAAATGCCACATTGTAAACAGTGCAGTTGTATTTAAAGATTTGCTGGGATGTAATTAATGGACTAGAAAAGTCTAACCTTCTGGTATATTCGGCATAGAACATTTTTTGACAGCGCTTTTATTTCCATCACGTTGGGCCAAACTTTTCACCTTTTCCACTTCCAAACCAGCCTCATCAATGAAAACACACAAGCAGCTCATCACTCAGCTCCAGCTTTTATTTAGGCTTAGACAGTGTTTGGGAATTAGCCGTACGCCTTATTCCTCCTCTAATTACCGTCATGTCATTTCTTTTTCATCCTATGTCGCGCTACCCGCGACAACCGCAGGAGAAGCGTTAAACCGTGGATGAGATGAATAGAGTCTGGCGGTGGGCAGTGGACTCCGTCTGGGCTCCACCGCTCCAGCTAGCTCCCTACACTAGCAGCCCCCCACACTCACCTCACAAGCTTGTTGAAACAGAAGGAACAGAAGCGGTGGCCGCACTGGGCCTGCAGGGGCCTCCGCAGGATCTTCTGACACGAGTTGCACAGATGCTTGTCCTCCAGGTTGTTGGCCAGAATTTTCTTTGGGAAGCCCGGCTTGTTGCCTTCCAGGGAAGATGGAGGAGACGGCTCTTGTGCAGCCATTATTCCCCTCGAACAATATCGGGGGGCTCAGCGGGGTGTGTTCAAGACAACAAACACCGACTGGTGTCGTTTTCGAAATAACCGCCAGCAGTGACTCATTGCTTTTGGTAAATTTATTAAAACGTGTATACCTGCTTATGTTTACGAGCCCATAACGACGTCTGCCGCTCACATGCACGGAGCGGCCGTGTGAATGAGATGGCAGTGACAGCTGAGGATGCAAGCCCGAGAGAGGAGCATCAGAAGCACGCTGCGGTGGAGTGGAGTGGAGTGGAGTGGAGTGGGCTGGATGGATGGATTGGACCTAAAGAGAGCTGATCATCTCGGAAGCAGTGTTGGTTCCGAGTCTTCAAAGTAAGGGTTCTTTTTGGAATGACCTGAATGTGAGACACGGTGGGAAATACTCTGAACCTCCAAGTTATCAGGACATCATTAAAAAGATCTGGTCTTCACCAGCATCTATGGTTAGTTAAATCTAACCTGTACGCTTCAAAAACCCAAAACATAATCTGGACCTTTAACAAACAGAAATGAATCAAAATGCAGAAAGCATGTAAGAAAAACAAAATAAACCCCATCAGTGTAGAACCACCTTCAGCACAGCAGTGATGATGGCCATCAGATCTTGAAGGGGGAATTCTTTTTCATACAATCAAGTTTGCAAACATTCACTTTGTGCAGTTCCTTTAAGGTCCTACTGCCACGTTTCAATCGGCTCATGGTCTGGACTTTGACTGGGCCATACTGCATGCAGTGTTTGGGATCTTTATCTTTCTGATGGCAGATTTTGTCCGAGTTTCAGCTGTCAGACAGACTGCTTCACACTGGACTATTTTGATGAACTCAGGACTTTACGGTCGCCCAAATGACTGTGAGATGCCCAGGCTCTGTGGCTGTAGAACAAGCTTAAATCTTCATCCCTCCACATCCATACTTGACGGTACTGAGCTATTTGTGCTGAAAAGGTGTATTGTGTTTGGTTTTAGCCAAACTGGCATCTCTATGATCATATCATGTCCAAAGGACATTGAACTTGTGTTTGAAACAACCAATTTTCCTATTCTTTTGTCATAAACTCTAACCTTAAACCATGGTACTTGTGTCATGGTCCTTAGAGCTTTGTTTTTGGTTTGTCATTTTCGTTTTGGGCCTGGATCATCTTCATCCTCCGTTGTGTGTTATTAGGCATATCGGTTTGCCTCTACCCCTGTGCCTCACCTGTTTATCATTGCCTTGATGTTCTGTTCTCATTAGAATATCTACCTGACCTCTTGTGCCTGTTCTTCATTTTTGTTAAGTTCATTTAACACAGTGGTTCCCAAACTATTTCTCCTGGGCCCCCTTTTGGTTTATAAGAAAATGCCCCCCCACTGTAATTATGACTTTTTTTAGCAACTATTGTAAAGGTTGTTTTGCAAAACTGAGGTCTTCAATCTTCAACTTTCAGTAGCTGGTGGGAGCCTGCTGTGATGTAACTTTATCTGCCAGGTGGAGGTGTGTTTGCGCACTGCATCACTGAATTTGGTTCATTGAACATTGCTTTTTAGAACAATGCCACTATATGAAAGTTTCATTACAACTTGTTACAGTAAAATTTGTAGCCAAGATTGCTGCCCTCCTTCAAAAAGATGTGAATCCCATATCCCAGTTTAAAGACCCTGGACAGCTCCTTCCCACATGACAGTTATCGGGACTCGCTCTGAAACAGAACGGCTGTCTGTCGGAGCCCATTTTCTTGTACAGTACCGCAAAAATCAGGACTTTGACAGGTTGTGTTTTAATGTAGCTGACTGTGCTGAAGACATTGATCATTACATCATTCAGCTCGGGACTCGACTGTTTAGATGCCAGTGCATTGTGGTGTATAATGCAGCGGTGCAGTATTGGGGGAGAGGCGCTTCGTAAACACCTGCAGCCCTCCTAGTTTCCCAGCCATAGTCTTTGCACCATCTGTGCAGATCTCTACAAAGTCCCTATATGTCCGCTGACATCTCATAAATGCACATATTGGACAGAGGAATAACCCATAGTTTGCTGGGCTCTGTTATGAATCATAGATGGAACCATGTCCATAGTGCAAGGAAGTATGTATTCCTTCCTAAGTTATGTGCATTTTTTCACACTGTGCCACTTTGTACAAACCTTGTGCATTTCCACTATTGGAACTTCAGGGTGATTTAAGTAGATCTTTTCCTTATGGGGAAATCTGTTGGTCCGCCCCTCTCAGCCACCGTGTCTCCATTCACAATCTGCCCTTTGAGGAATCAACTGACTAACAACCACATATCGCACTGTTTCGGCAGCGAGTTGCGTCACTGATCAGAGCCAAAAGGCAACCAGAGCAGTAGAAGTAACAAGAGATCCACATGAAGGAAGCGGGGCTTGCTGCATTTCTGTTTGCTGTTGTTATAAACTGCTTCCTCGTTAACTCTTCTTATTTTCACAAAGTCGGTAGTTTGGTTGTTTACCTCTGAATTACAACCAATCAGCAAGACTTAACCACAGCTCCCACTGAGCGACTTGATCGGGCCATTCCGAGTACATGCCCCCAGGCTGGTACTCTGTCGGTTCCTGAAATGGCCCCTAAAGCAGCCCTGTCGGCCCGGCCCGATACAGTGGAGACACTCACATATCAGGAAGGTCCGATCAAATTACCCTGAAGTTCTAACAGTGGAAACACACCTTTTATATGAGCTCACTTGAGCATTTTCTGGTGTTTAGTGGAAGAAAACCAAAGACAAGATATGCGTTGCCATATTTTCTGCTCTTTAGCAGGGAATTAAGTTGGTTTAGAACCTTTTTTGGCAATGTTTTATCTTCTGCTTTGCATTTATTTCGGAGCCTCGTCAAAAACCTGTCAGTTATATTAGCTTTGAATATTTATCCTTTATACTGTGCCCCCCTGCAATCACTCTGCCCCCCCCCACTTTGGCAACCACTGATTTAACAAATCATCATTCTCAGTGTGACACTGCATTTAGGTCCATTTCCATCAGAGCTACTGACCCCTTGATGCCGGTAGAGTCGGAGAAGTAGCTCCTGTTTTATTTTTTGGTAATTTTTCCTGGTGAATTGCTAGGTTTGACCATGGACTGACCCTCCTGGGACATTCAGTCATGGGAAGAATGGCTATAGTCTTAAATGTTTTCCTCATGTGAATAGTTTCTCTTTAAAGGATGATGGCTCTCAAATAGTTTGGAAATGGACATATAGTCTGCCAAGATTGAGAAGTTAAGATTATTGGTGATGTCTGTCCTCGTTAGCATTGTGCTAGCATACACCTATTCTCCAGACCAGCAAACTACGAGGTGGTGATGATAATCAGTTAATCAAGTCAGTTGCTGTGAAGTCAATGACACAACACAGGTGAAATTTTCATTCAGGAGGACTGAATGTTGCCAGTCAATGACTCCACACAATCTGCTGGCATTCCTTAAATAGGAAACTTTTAAACTGATTGGAATGTTTGTATGATTGAATTGAAATGACTTTTCTTGTAAAGTGCCTTGAGATGACATCTGTAATGAATTGGCGCTATATAAATAAACTGAATTGAATTGATTGGCTGTTATTTAATTGCCTCTGAAAGCAAGAAATGGTGTACTTATTTTTCCCACACAGTGTTTTCATTTTGATTTATTATTCCAATTAGGATTAGTACAATTGCTAAAAAGTACGACCACTAAAACTAGACTACTGACTTCAGACACATTCATTCGGCAAGAAAAAAACAGTTTTCATTCATTACTCGGTTCCCATGGATCCTGTTCCAGGGGACCTGGAGCCCATCTTAGTAGTAGATGGAGACAAAACACAGAGACAAGACATATTACATATGCACTCTGGTGAATTTAAAATCAGTTGAGCTAACACATACGTTTGAAGGTGAGAGTATACCAGAGTACCTGGGAGAACTCACACATACCCTGGGAGAGTATGGGAACTCTAACAGGAAGACTGCAGGCTTATTGCTCCCAGGTTCAGTCTACATTTGGTAATATTACTGTAACCCTTGGGACAGTACAGCCTTTCAAACCTTTATGGTTATGTTACATGAGCCCATAATGGGCTACAATTTTATTTTATTCCCGATGAGTTAAATTGAACCTAGTACAAGTAGGTCAATAAGTCAAAGCTTTTGTCTTCATTGCTTGGATTTTTCTTTTCTTTTTTTCTATTTGTTTGGATTCATAAAACAAACTGACAGTTGGTACAGACACTAAAATCCCCAAAGCCAAATGAGGTTGAAGAGCCGATGGGAGTTAATGGGTAACAGTATAGAATTATTAGTTTTTAAAATAAACAATATGTATTTATTACAGTGAAGTACATTTTATTAAAGTTATCAAAGTTAAACATGATAAAGGTTCTGGAGAGATGTTTACTGACCCACTGGGCTAAGCAAACAAGATCTTTCCAATTCTGGCAAATGTCAACAAATGATCAAGGGTCTCTGCTGTTTTTTCTTTCAACGAAACATTTAAATTTTTGCATTTCTGAACATAACTCCATATTAAAATATGAAAAAGTTGACTTTTTGAGGAATACTTGATGAGATTCTATCAGTTAGAGAAGAGCCCAAAAGTATTAATACCCCTGGCAGGTTTAGGTTGGCTAGCTTAGTCCTGATGTGATTCTGAGTGAATCTGTGAAGGAAGCTTAAAATTAGGCAAAATAATGGCAATGAAACCTTCCATCCTAAGAGACTTGAGACCTATCCCCAAAGGTAAATTGTCAAAATACCAATGGAAATTTGCATAATTTTGCAAACCACCAGCGGTCAGCAATAATAAAGAAGGGTTTCTGCTGGCAAGACATGATATCCTTCACAAACTGCTTGTTGTCTAAAAGTTAAATCATTTTTGCAGCTTCATTTAATTAGAAGAAATCATTTTAAGCACATGTTCTTGATAGATGCTGCTCTTGTACATCACTGAAGTGGTAGGAAACTAAGAAAAATAAAAACATATCCCCCTCATGAGATAGGGACATTATGAACTTACTCATGGCTATATATGCTTGATAAAGAGAAGTTTGTTGTGATCATGTTAGGTAAAAAAATTACCCTAGAACATAAAGAACAAAAATGAGGAAAGAGACAGCTTCTGTGTTTTTACTTGCGAATACTTTCACAAGGGGAAGATAAGCATTAGCCTACTCAGTGTCTTGTCTCCAAGAAAGCTCAGTTCTTATTCCCACCGAGCTCACTCTCCCAAAAGCTTTTATTACAAAACAGGGATTTACAACAGGTCATAAACCACACCCACATTAGGCCTGTGGGTGTTAAAACGAAATAACAAAGTACATGTAAATTAGGCCTTCCAGACAATTCTCTCAATCAACTCTTAGAGAGGATTTATCACCCATATAAGGAATTAGCACAAACCGTTTTGTTATCCTCGGCTCTGTGTTGTCAGTAAAGCATGCAAATGGTCTTATTTAAACTTTACACAGCCAAAATACAGTAACATAAACAGTATTACAATTATCAATGATAATACAATTTTTCTAACAGATCATATAGTCCATTTTTCTTTTTTACATCTCCTATTTGGAATCAAAAATTTCAAGACTGTATTTTATGTCAGTTTATGTTTGTAGATGATAAATATTTATTTCTTTGTTTCTGAAGTAGTGGGGTGGTTTTTGTTTTATCATGAATGAGAGGGATATTTTATTTGATCAATAGTCATGGGAAATTATTCTTTTTTACTGTTAGTCTTAGCACTGTAATTACTTGAATTTATGATTCAGAATGTTTCTTCTTTCTGTCCTGAACGACTGCAACCTATTGCCCCAACATTAAACATGAAAGTCCTGGAGAGATGTTAATTGACCCACTGTGCTAAGCATACAAGATATTTCCAGGATCTATTGCAGTTTGCTTATATCATCAAACTGAGTGTAACCTGGACAAAGCAGACGGCACTGTGAGGATCATCGTTCTTGATTTCCCTGGTCATGTAAGGAACTCCAGAAAACAGGAACACCTCCACAGCTATCTGGATCAGAGAATACCTGACAAACACATCACAGTTTGTGAGACTGAAGGGCTGTGTGTCTGTCAAGGTGGTCGGTGGCACAGGAGCACCACAGGGGTCTGTCCTTTCATCATTCCTTTTCACTGTGTACGCCTTAGATTTTCAGTCCAAGTCTGAGTCCTGTCTTCTGCAGTAATACCTGGATGACGGTGCAGTGTTGGGGGTATCAGAGGCTGAGTATAGAGGTCTGGTATGGTAGAAATCCCCTCATCTCAAATTAAAGCAAAGGTGCTGAAGGTATGTCAATAGCTCTAGCTGTGTTCAAATTTAATGTAATTACGGTAGCTTACATCGATTAAATAACTCAGTTGAACGAAAATGATTCATTCTAATATTGTATTGTTCTAAATGTAAGCGGTGCGTAATGTTTTGTGAACAGTATTATTTTTAACAAAACGTGTTTTATGTGCAAACCTAAAATGTCTTGAAATGGTCTACCGCATGCTTTTATTTTGAAGGTCGAGTCGGATATCTCGGAGGTTTGCGTTCCGCTTGACGTGTGCTCTGCGTGGCCGCTGTCTTTGCGAAGGAATGTGGCTGTTCTCCGAGTGTCGGGATGGATGTGTGACAGATGGTTGGAGAAAAACATGCGGCTCCCCCCTCCATACAAAGCAGTGAGTATTGTAGCGCCAACGCCGGCCGCGGAGCTGAGGCGGCAGCTGGCTGCTGGCTGCTGGCTGCTGGCTGCTGGGATGGAGCCGTGAGCTGGAAGCGCTAGGCGGCTGGAGGAGCTAGCTAAAACTGAGCTGGGGGATAACGTTACCTCCTTTATCTAGGGTAACAGCAGGCTGGAACACTGACTACCTCATCTCTTGTTGAAGCCTGTGCTGTGCTTTGTATACCCGATATGTTATTTAACCACAAACCCTATGGGTCCAAATAATTAGCAGAGTAGTCAGTTAACGGAGTGTATAGACAGCTAATGCTAGCTGAACGACGGTGAATAATAGCGAGGAAGTGTGTTCATGATAACATAGCCTTGTTGATCTCGGATTTAATTTGACTTGGTTTCTCCGGTTCCCTGTTCTGATCGCTGGGTCCGATCTATTGCTAATATAATGTAGAGGGAAGCAAAGAGCCCCAGCTGTGTTATGCCTTACATTGTAATATTTGCTATGGTAGTGGAATGAGCCACCTACTATCAGTCTGTCACCGTGAGAAGAGGTCAGCTGACCTCATCATCTTACCCTGCTTCAGCCTCTCATCTCCTCTCCTCTCCTCTCCTCTTCTCTGTGTAACACAAGGAGGCTTTGGCTTCTGGCTGGAATACAGCACAGAATGTCCATTTATGGGAGATTTGTTCATGTTTCTAGATCTTCTGAATTTCTTCTGTAAATAACCTGGATGAAGACAAAAGGCTGTGTTGTTTTTGTGAAGCTGCAACGTCCTTACCACTGAACGCCAAATGTTCATCATGGTTGCCTCTGACACTCCAGCTCTAAGGATAGTTTTGGCCTCATCTAAGACTGAAAAACCTTCATGCCTTGATCTTGTTGTTTTCCTGAATCACTACAGTATTCTTGGTAATGAAGTCATTTATTCTGTGGCTCTAAGCTATCAAACACGGTTAGCTTAATGTTTGTTCCAGCTTTAAATTGATAGAGGTTTTTTCTCTGGTTTTATCACAGATGATGATCCTGGTGCTACGCTAGTTCTTCCCCACCACTGACGGCCAAGAAAGAACACCCAGTCAAGTTTAACAGAAGTCAAACTTGAGCCATATTCATTTGTTTGACCTCTTTCTAAACATGGAACCCTGACTTCCTCCCCTGTAAGGACTCTTCCTTCTGTTTTCACAAAGGAACCTCATCAGGTGGCGTCTCAGTGTTTTATCCCCTGCAAGGCCTCCTGGGACCTCAAAATGTTTTCAGCTCTGAAAAAGTTGGTGGGATCTGAGCCGGGGCAGTTCAGAGAGAAAACCATTCCTGCAGGGCTGCAGTCCATGAACCAAAGTCTGCAACGGCGCTTCGCCAAAGGGGTCCAGTATAACAGTAAGCTGGAGGCGTCAAACATGGAAGTAGATCTGCCTTCTTTGCCTAATCTGTCTTACAATGACCTTCTTGTCTTTTTTTCCACCATTAAGTGAAAATAGTCATCAGAGGAGATAGAAATACTGGAAAGAGTACTTTATGGCATCGACTGCAGGGGAAGAAGTTTGTGGAGGAGTACCTTCCCACTCAGGAGATCCAGGTCACAAGTATTCACTGGAATTACAAAAGTAAGTCTCATCTTCCCTGATCGTCGCAGATTGTTTCTACCTCATAAGCTTTGCTGCCTTTCTGATAGTGCTGTTCAGATGAATTTTGACATCTGCTGTTTGTGCCTGGTGATTTATTTCAGTGGCTCCATATCAAGGTAAATATGGTCACATTAGAAGGTAGTCTGAGCTAACAGCATGATAGAGTCCGTGTGTTAGTTTCTTCCTTCCCAAGGATCGATTTCTCCACTGCACCGCTTAGACATACATCGTCACTTCTCTCAGAAAGCTCAGGATATTTGGCTCTCAGATGAAATTTATGGGAAACATAAAAAGTGGACGTCACCATGTTATTATATCATGAAGGTAGGCCATTTAGGAAAAAAGCCTGTAATGGTGATGTCCTCCCCTCAAACAATGCATTGAAACCAAAGCCAACAGCCATGGTGGCTACGCTACAACAAGGTCAATGTCTCAGTAACGTGTCATAAAGTTGAGCATCAATCCCAGCTAGATAACGGTGCCTCCTGCTGTTTACCAGTCCACCTATTGTCTGCTGGGGTCCTGAGCTACGAGCCTGTACTCAGTGAATCAGCTGATCCCAGAGGGTCTCTATGGATTCAGGTCTGAAGAAAGTACCGGCCGCTTTGTCTGAGGTCTCTCATTCTCCAGCAGCCTGTGTTATACAATATGACCAATGGCTGGATGAATGATGTTATGGGCTGGTCACGGAGTCTAGAGCAGTTTTAGACACACCTGACCACACTGTAACATATCTTATCACCACAGCCTGGTCTGGTGACCGTCGTTGGCAGCTATAATTTCTGCTTAGCATGAATCAACTTTCATCAGAGAGCACCACTGAGGTCCACTGGTTCCTGATCCATCAAGACCATGAGGCCTGGTCTTGGCAGTGGGCTCCTGTTCCCCTCGGCGGCGGGATCTGGGTTCTGAATGGTCTGATGTGACACTTGTGCACCTTTCATCATCTGGTTATGTTCACCATGAAGGGTATCATCGGTGTGGGATGTAGCCAAAGGTCGTGTCTCTGTTGCAACCTGCTGATGACCTCTGACCCTCTAAGCTCAGCAGCCGCTTCTGTCTGAGAACCTCCTGTTTGAGGCCTTGGCAAGGTGAGGTTCTGTTGGTCAGCTGTTAGTCGTCATCTTGGTCTCATGATGTCAGAATGTGGACAGAATGACGAGGAGGACGTTTTAAAGACTGATTCTGATTGAAGCAGGAAGTTCATTGGTCGATTCATGGATCAAACACCTGTTTAGTCGTTAAACTCCTCGTTAGAGAACAGCAGGTCGAGTAGAAATACTGAAACATTGAACAGTTGGACATTCAAAGGTTTAGTTAAGGTCACCTGAAGGTTAAAGTGCCTTTTAGGTTCATTGTGATATTTCTCCTGAAGGCCAAACATCCTTAGTTCCTGAGAGGCTCAGATTAGCTGTGATTTGTTCATCCCATCTGGATCAGATTCAGATTATACTATAGTTAACAGCAGGTCAGTTATTATCTCTAGCTATCCTACTGTGACCCATCATGAATTATTTATATTGTGATTCATTTGGGTAAATTTCTCAGGAACTGTTTCTGCCCCCGGTCAGCGGTCAGGGTTGACCAACCTGAACGTTAGGGATGTGTATTGGCAAAAATCTGGTGATACGATACGTATCACAATACAGGGGGGACGATACAATATATTGCGATACAATAAATTAGACTATATATTGGGATTTTTAAGATTTAACTGAAGATAAACTGTCCCATCATTCTATACACTCCAACCTGTTTCATACATAACACATCCAGTTTTATTCCTAGATCTAGTTAATCCACTGGAATAAAGAAGAGGAAAACAGCCACAAACTACCAGTTATACTTTTAATTTTACTCCAAAAAACAACATTTTATTCAAACCCTACAAGCTAAAATAAAATAAAAAATCGATACATTGCTATCAATACAATATTGTGACATAAAATATCAGCACATATCAGCGCATCAGTACTTTCTTACATTCCCACTGAACATCATCCACCTCTGGTCACCAGACACTTTCTCAGTCCATCTCTAGTTTTAGACAGTAGAGCCTGATTAGACTCCCCTAACCCCCCGTGTCTGCTGTAATCCTTCCTCTGTGCTTTAGGACATTAATAATGAGTCCAATCTTTGTTTCGTGCTCAGCTACTGACGACGTGGTGAAGGTGGAGGTGTGGGACGTGGTGGACAAAGGTGAGTGTTGACATCAGGTCAGAGGCTTTTAGCCATGAGTGTAACATATCACAGAGACATGTGTTCAGCGTTTGTCTCTGTTGTCTTTCTCACGCCTCTCTTGCACCCATCTCAGGCCAAAAATACCCTCTTCCTGAAGGTGTAGGTGAGCGTGACTGTAATGCATAGAAAGCCTTGTGTGCCTTGGGTGTGGCCTGCCTCCTCCCACTTTAATCTGAAAGTCAGTAGTGTCTAGGCTTGGCTGAGCTCAGAGCTGCTGTGTGACTGAGTATCTGTTGATGAGGCTTGTTCTCTGCCATGTTTAGCTAGAGCCTGAGCATCCGCTCCATGTGAGCCCTGACTTGATGCTAAGGCTAGTGTAAGCAGGGTGCTTTTCCTAGAGAAAAGTGGATGCATTGCTTTGCTTGCTTTAGTCATGATTAAACACATGCAAGCTACTAGACTGCAGTGGACTAGATGGTGAGTTCCTGTCTGATCCTGTGACTGATGTTCTTTCAGGCAAAGGCAAACGGCGTGGAGACAATTTGAAACTGGAGAACGAGCCACAGGAGGTGATGATCACATGGCTGTCATGTGGCCAGGCTCACTAGCATGTTGGAGTTATTTTCTGCTTGAGGACGTCTGCTAATGTGTGATTTCTAAATGGTTGCAGTCAGACGAGGTGGCCCTGGATGCAGAGTTCCTGGATGTGTACAAGAACTGCAATGGTGTCATCATGATGTTTGACATCACTAAGCAGTGGTAAGCCATCTTAGTTCTACTCGCTATATGACACTCTGCATGGGCAGAAAGGGTTTCATTGTCTTTGAGTCTGGCTTTGATGCAGTGATGGTGGTCAATGTTGTGATAATTGATCAGTGTTACTGTCTTTGTGCTTTAGATTCATAGCAAACCAAGACCCCAGATAACATAAAATCTTCCAAACAGTTACTGATGGTATGCATATTACATACAGTAAAATTACAACAAAATTAGTATAGCAATATATTAAGGAGCCCTAATTTAGCATGCTCATAAGAAGGCATGCCTTTAATACCTGCTGCAGAAAAACATGCTGGTGTATCAATAATAAACATGAGAGTTGTAGCAGCACATTCAGATACATGACCGAAACTCAAGAATTGAGCCATATTGTAGGGGAATCTTCTGTTTTTTAATTTTCACAATTGGATATTTTTATGAAGCACAAACTGTGCTTTAAAAAATCAGACCAGAGTAAAAGTATCCAGGCTTGACCTTTCAAATCAGACTACTCTACTAGGGGTGTGCCAATTCACCATAAATCTATTCATTTCAATCTGAAACTTGCAAAATCGGTAGCAATTCAAAATTGTTCAAAAATCAATTATTTTTCATAGTAATTAAATGAGAAAAACATAAAAGTCCGGCGTGCCACACTGACATTTTTAGGGGACGGACCGGCTGAGATGGTAGGCTGCAGCTAGTGTTTCGGCCATGCAGCGTGAAATTTACAAAATACAGCAAATAATTTGCACTTTAGTTGTGAAAGAAGTGTCTTTGTTCTTGTGTATCATATTACCATAAACATCTTCTTTTCTCCAGACATGTCCACCTTTTCGGTGCTGTCCGAGGCGTCCTCCCTGAGCTGCAGCTCATGTTTACCAGACGTCAGCCCAAGTGTAGCTTTAAGTATGAAACAAAAAGGAGATTTCCTTCATTCCATCCTGGTGGCGACTAATGTGTGGATGAGAGAGGCGTACTCAGAGCTGGTAGATTAGTTTCTGGGTATGACAGGTGGCAAACATCCCATTGGTGAAACTGACGCAGAAACTATGAGAAGGCTGCAAAGTTACAGTTCTGGATTAAATTGTCAGCAGAAAAAACCCAAAAAACTGGAGAATAGACTTTAAGTGTCTTTGGTAGAATACTGCTTTTTATTTTTTATCACTTTGAAAAGAAAAATAATCCTTATTTTCTCAGAATATAATTTCAGATTTTTGTGTAATTTCTGTCCTGTATGACTTAAAAATGGAGCTATTAATGTTACAGGTTTATTTTCAAATAAAGATTAATTATTTCTATTTAGAATTTTAAGGCAAGGCAATTTTATTAGTATATCACACTTTCAACAAGGTAATTCAAGGTGCTTTACATGATTAAGGGTAAAATAAAAATATCAGTAAAACACAGACAAAGCTTGTTAAGTAAAAACAGCAATAAAGCATGAAGCACACACAAAACATGATACATGATAACATTACTCAAAGGCAGCTTTAAACAGATACATTTTTAGTTGTGATTTAAAAGAACTCAGTGTTTCAGCAGCTTTGCAGTTGTCTGGAAGTTTGTTCCAGATTAGAGGAGCATAGAAACTGAAAGCTGCTTCTCCATGTTTGGTTCTAATTCTAGGGATTTAATGATTTATAAAGTAGTAAAAGTATTTAGAAGTCTATTCTCTGAGCTACAGGGAGCCAGTGTAAGGACTTTAGTACTGGGGTGATGTGCTCTACTTTCCTGGTTCTAGTGAGGAACACGACCAGCAGCGTTCTGGATCAGCTGCAGATGTCTGATTGACGTTTTAGGCAGACCTGTGAAGACGCTGTTGCAGTAATCAATCCGACTAAAGATAAACGCATGGATGAGTTTTTCTAGGTCCTGTTGTGACATCAGTCCTTTAATCCTAGAAATGTTCTTCAGGTGATAGAAGGCTGACCTTGTTATTGCCTTTATGTGACCCTGGAGGTTCAGGTCTGAGTCCATCACTACACCTAGATTTCAGGCCTGATCAGTAGTTTCTAGCTGGATTAACTGAAGCTGTGTGCTGACTGTTGATCGTTCCTCTTTAGGTCCAAAAGTAATTACTTCAGTTTTGTTTCTGTTCAGCTTATTTAAAGTCATTTATGTAATGGTTGACTTGCAAAAGCTGATCTGAGGTTTATTTAATTTTTGTTTTAACCACATAGAGCAGGAATACTTTAAATATGTTCAAATCAAAAGTCTTCTTTAAGTAAACAGAATATGATTGATGTGTTTAAGGATTGGACCAAGATTCCTCTTTTATGGAAATAAAAATAGGGTCACCCTATATTGTATTGAAATTACCAACACACATTTCCTTTAGCTTTCACTGAAAACATGACCTTGATATGATTATGAAGCATATTTTGGACATGTGTTGGTTTATTTTTGGTTTGACATGAACAAAAGACAGGACATCAATTGGTTTGGATATTTCAATTAATGGAAACTGAATGGTTTTAAGAGTAGAAATCAGCCATGGAAGGAATGAAGAAAAAACCCTAAAAGGGAAAATATGCAACAAAAATAATCATTTTATAATTGAATCGTAGTATCGGAATCATTAACGAATTGAAATCGTGAGGCACCCAAGATGGCACACCTCTACTGTGTAGAATATAGTGTAGTCTATATAGACTATAGTCTATATTTTAGCTTTATACCAGAGACGATCCAATGCTGTCTACTAATTTAATAAGTGTGAAATGGCCCTTTAGTTTAATGCTCATGAACAGCTTGAAAGCTCATGCTAACCTCAGTTAGCCGGTTGTGTTATTCTCACAGTGCTTTCTAATAATGCTGCTGTTGTGTATCAGGCTGTCCCCTTGTCTATGTTTCTACAGAGTATCAATGAGCTTAATGACAACAGCGGTTTCAGCTTTTCCTCCCTAACAGTCCAGAGGAGCAAGCAAAGGATTTACATAAAGAGGACGTTTTTAACATAGGACCGCAATGCTCCATATTATCCATATATTCATATATGTCATAGTTTCAGGCTAACCCCTTGCTGGAGCTTGCTTTGGGTTGTCTATACTGTCTTAACTTATAGAGGAGTTTATTTAGGAAAGTAAGAGGCACATTTTATAGAAATAGTTACATAATTGAATGAAATAATATGTGAATAATAATTGAGGAAGCAATAAAGCACAAAGAGGTAACTATACTCTGTTATTCAGTTCCAGGCTGCTGGATCTAATCCAGGTCAAGCTGACATGTTTACCTTCAGCCCCAAGCTTATAGCCTCTCAGTTAATTTTAGTTTTGCCCTCCTCCTGATGGCTGTTACCTGCAGAATAATGTTACACTCTGATTCTCTACATTTCAGGACATTCAACTACATCCTGAGGGAACTTCCTAAAGTCCCCACCCATGTGCCGGTGTGTGTTCTGGGAAACCACAGGGACATGGGGGAGCATCGCGTCATCCTGCCTGATGATATAAGAGACTTTATTGCAGGACTAAACAGGTAAATGGTGACAGTTTGTTTGATCCATTATGTCATCACCACACAGAGGAGCTGCTTTCCTTCATGTTCCACGTCAGCTTTGCTCTTCAAGAAGGAGATCTGGAGATGAAATCCTAATTAATGGACTGACTTTATTAAATCATGATTGAATCAAACATGAAAGTAGGTTGCATTATTAAAATATGACCTTGTGTTTGTATGATCATTAACATTCTGGATTATTTGTATGGGTGCATGAGTGTGTGTGAGTGTTTGCTAGTTTGTGACAAGGAATAACGAAGAAGTTACAAAGGTGTGAAGAGTAGAAACCTCTTAGTGTCCAAGAGTAGCAAGAGGCAGGTAGCCTCGGCTGCTGAAGGACGCAGCAGCTGGACGCTCCACAGGGGGTCAGCAGCCAAGGCCAGAGGGACGCAGGTCAGGCCTGGCCGGTACAGAACCACCTTGTGAACTGGCCAGGAACCCACCACTACACCAGTAGGTGGCAGAGCCAGGAGCAAGAGGAAACCACACCACCCTCCACCTCCATCTTTGTCCCTGGTGTGTGTGTGTGTTAAGGTGAAAGGTTATGATGGTGTGTATTATCGGGGCTGGATGTGTTTCTGAGTCCCACTGCTCTGTTTCTCTGCAGCATACAGATGTGAGAATAATAATGAGTCTGACACCTGCCTTTCACAGACCAATGGGCTCATCCTACATCCACTATGCTGAGTCCTCTATGAAGAATGGATTTGGCCTCAAGTACCTGCACAGGTTCTTCAACATCCCCTTCCTACAGCTACAGGTTAGTCATGATTGTGTCTACAGGATTCAATGGTGGAGGACCATTAGCTGTGTTAGCTTCTTTTTTATATAAATGTGTGTGTGTGCAGAGAGAGACCCTCCTGAGGCAACTGGAGACCAACCAGCTGGACATGGACGCCACCCTGGAGGAGCTCACTGTCCAGCAGGAGACCGAAGATCAGAACTATGAGATGTACGCCTGATTTTTCCCTTTCTCATTGTGTGTAGATGAGCAGGGCCACTAGGGGGAGCTGTTTCTACTATAAGGGCAGAAAATAGAACAGGAGACCCTGTGCTTTTCTGGCTGATAACAGAGTAGCTGTTGTTCTATGTGTACCTAGAGTATCCTGCTGCTGTTGCTGCTCTACATGATGCTTTTCTTATGGATTCAGATCTTTGTGATCCTGTATGATTTATGAGGAATGGCTGCTAGATCTATTGGAGGGCATTTGAATAATGATTAATTTCGTGTTAAGAATTTAAAGGTTGTCCATTAGACAGGCATCACATGACCAAGTTGTTTCAAAAAGTCTTTTTTTTTTTTTTTTTGCAAGTGAGTCAAATTCTTGTGTGAACCTTCCAGTTTCTTGGAGAACCTGGAGTCCCGCAGTAAGGGCTACGCTTCTCCTGGTCCAGCCAACGGTCAGAGTCCCTCCTCTGGCTCCCAGTCTCCCATCGTCCCTCCCAGCGGTGCTTCCACAGGCAGCTCCAGCCCCAGCACTCCACAGCCTCCAGTACCCTCCCAGATGCTTCCTCAGTCTCCATCTGTGTCTGCGTCCTCCCCCGCACCACCCACAGCAGTGGTTAGTGGCACTGCCTCGCCCACGACTGAGATGAAGCCTCCGCCCCAGTCGCCCGAACACCAGCAATCATCATCATCATCATCAGCTGCACCTGGGGGCTCAGGCCCCCAAAAACGCAGTTTCATGTCCCGCTGGTTTGGTTCTTCTCCTGCTGCTGACGCCCCTGCTTCTGCACCAGGTGAGCTCTGTCAAACCAACAAAGCCTGTAAGGTGTGGTTATGTGGCATTGATGCTCTACAGAGCCACTTCCTGTTAAAGCAGTGGATCACTCCTGGACAGGCCCTACTTACACCTCATAAGGACAGGACTGGTTGGAACAGACCAGGCTGGACATCCCACTAGTGAAAATGTTACTACTCATGATCAACAAAGGTGTCAAGTAACGAAGTACAAATACTTCGTTACCTTACTTAAGTAGAAATTTTGGGTATTTATACTTTACTGATGTTATTATCTATGGGCCTACTATTTATTTCTACTCCTTACATTTTCACGCAATTATCTGTACTTTCTACTCCTTACATTTTTAAAATAGCCTCGTTACTCGTGTTTCATTAAGTCTTTTATTAAGAAGACAAACAAAAAACGATCTTAAAATGCGCCAACTGGATAGAATTTCAGTGGTTTGATCATAATTTTAAACATCTACCATTCAGACACCTCGCTGTATGCGATGCATTGCGTACTGTGCACACAGGGGTCCCATTAACCGAAAATTTTCCATAATAGTCTGTTTTTTCTTTTTACAACTGTGACGGAAAATCCGAAGGCCACTTGTCATTTTGACAGATTATAATTCACAGCTCTATCCATTTGGTGCAGACACGCGGACATTTTTAGGTTTGAGTTGACGCGCGGAGTACAAGTAACTGAATCAATAAACCGGTGTCGTGCCAACCAGCCGTGCAGAAAGAGCGCAGGCTCCGACAGTTTCTGCTGCTGAAGTGATATGAAGCTGGGTTCAGAGAGTCTTTCCGACTTCTGATCACTTGAATCAGAGAAATATTCCCTGATTTCAAAACTTTGGCTGAAATGGAGCTTTTAGTTCCAGTCTCCAGTGCGTCCAAACGACACATGAATTTAAACATTAATTGCCTTAATAAGGCTCCACAGGTGGGAACACCTGAGTTCACAAAAAGCTGACTAGCACTGTGCCATCTTGGGACACGAAGGAGGAGCCTCATGGCATCATGGTAGGCTACAGAGAGGCTACTGTTCTTATATCGCCACCACAAATGTGCTGTGTACATAGGAGTACAGTAGGATCTAAATAAAAAAACATTTAACATTAGGTATGCACATGCAAAATTTTCGCAGCAACATGTTGGCTTAGGCATATCATTTGCAGCACTGTCTGTACAGATCTCTGTCGTCACTCATGTCATCAGTTATGATATGGCCCAGATATTTTATTTCTTTACACGTCTTCAGAGGCTGATCACTCAAGTAGAAATCAGTAAAAATTAGTCTCCTGTCCTCCTTGGTTCTGACAATCATGATATTACTCTTGCTGGAATTGTATCTGATGTCAAAATCATTACCATACTGTGAACACACCTTTAATAATTGCTGCAACCCAGCGCTGTACAGGCTTAGCACTACCAGATCAGGCTTAAGCTTTATTCTTTAATGTCATTTTTTAAAATACATTACTTTTACTTTTATACTTAAAGTAGTTTTGAATCAAGTACTTTTTTACTTTTACTTGAGTAAAAAACTTGACTTGATACTTCAACTTCTACAGAAGTCTTTTTAAACCCTAGTATCTATACTTCTACTTGAGTATTGAATGTGAATACTTTTGACACCTCTGATGATCAACCTGACGACTATAAAAAATAAGCTCAATTTTCCATCAGTTAACAATATTTGATGGCAATTGGAATGAGCAGTGATTCATTTTATTGAATTAAAATGAAATTAATAGAATTTGAATAGTTTATTCCACAATGGCTTTGATCAACCACTAGCCTGTTTCAAAAGACAATCAGCCATCAGTAAGCCTCTTGGTCATTCATAAGTGATCAGCCTGTGGCGGCAATTTGCCGCGATCAGGTGTTATTCACAAAACATTATATGATTGGGGCGTGTCTGGGCTGTCCACATGAAGGGTTTATATAAACTGTGAGACGGAAGACTCTGTGGTAATCAGACAAAATAGCTTGTTTTTAACCCGACTTAAGCCCCGCCTCTTAAATCTATCTGTGAGCCACTCCAGAGGTGGCTGTCCTTCACAGTTCCTGTACACTGTCTGGTGTTCTGCTCTTCAGCTCTAAAGGCCAGAAGCTCCAGGACCTCTGCATCACTCCAGTTTGCCATCTCAGCTGATACAGTTTACAGATGCTAAATGAACTCCCCATGTTTACTTACATTTTAAATACCGATGTATAGCTCACATTCCACACATCATCGTGACATCATCCTCTGTTGCACCAAGGTGTGATCTTCATTCAGAAGTCCAGCGTTGCAGCAATATTACTATCAAGCATACCAGCATGAATGCTGCAATATTCATTCCTCGCCGTGCCGCCATGGTGCATTCATAAGACACACCATGCCGACATTACCTCATATACTGCCATGGTGTGTCTTTTAAAATCCACTAATGTGTTGGAAACAGTCTGGTGTGACTGACTCATTGAATGATACTGTATACATGAGAATTATTAGGTAGTAATAATACAAATTATTGCAAGAAGAAAAGTCTGTTTAGATTGAAATATCGTTCCATATCCTCTGGTTGGCATAAAGCAAGGAGACTGAATTGAACCTCTGTCTAGAGGATAATAAAGGATTCTATGAGCTACACTTCTAGTAAAAAGCTTTCCAGTTCAATCCAAACTTTCTCTGTCGGCCATAGCTCCTTGAGTGGATGTGCGTTTACAAGAGGAAGTAAATAAACTGTCGTTGACCAGAGACATCGCTGCAATGGTAGGCAGATCCACCAGAAAAGGTCTGCACCCCCTGCTGTCCTGGTGGAGAATTGCTTTGCAACACTGACACACCAACAGAGAAGTAGAAAAAGAAAATGTCTCCATCAATACTTCTCTGACAGAGAAGTATAAACTAGGCTTATGGCACGGCTGTAGTTTCAGGCTGAGCAGTCAGAAGGTCACTGAGGTCATCATCATCACTGGAGATGATGGATATGAATCACATATGATGTTCAACAACCTACTGAACATGAATGTTTTATTACTCCTACCATTACTTAGTCTTTCTCACTTTATTAGCACTATATTCAATTATCCTACTGCATTATAAGTAGGGCTGCACACTATATTGTGAGTATATCGCCATGGCAACATCAGTGTGTGTAGCATTTATGTCACTAAGGACGGTTGGAGTTTAAGAATTGTTGGCTGAAATATTCCAAGTGTCATGAACATGCTTTTCAAGAAAATGTCATATTTAGCTAGCTAGCTAGCAACAGCCTCACAGCAGCAGATACTCCAATCAGACACAAATCACCTTACCTAGAAGGTTAAAGGTCACAGGTATGGAAGCTCAGATGAGACAAGGGGAAACAGGCAGAGATTGCACCTGATGTTTCTAACACTGTGCAGCCTTATTAATAATTTATCCACCTCCTGTGTTCCTCCATTAATTAACACGTCTATTGGTCAATATGAGTTTTCTTTCCCATTGAGTAACCAATCATCAGGAATTCATTCTGTTTCAGGTAAAAGTTTTGTCCCACAAGGGATCAGAACACATCTAAATCACATGAATTTATTAATCAAACTGATATACATTCACACTCATTACTGATAAGAAGTAAGAAACAGAACTAATCAAGCTAACGATGCACAACATAGAAAAATCTGCTTCTATGAAATGAAGGGGAGCGTAGTACAGAGGGAACATGCAGCAGTCATGCTACGATTATTGATGAAGATCAGCTGATCATCTCAGGTTTTATCACATCTGATTTCCATCTTATCTAGGAGGACGTGGTGGAGGAAAGGGTCAGGCGTTCTCTCATTCACATCCACAGATTAACACTTTCTGAAATTACTCTCCAAAAATATTGACATATTTCATGACTTTTGTATTTGTTGAGATGTAGCTGTGTATTATGTAATGTTAATATTAGTTTACATTCAACCAAGATGTTGGTTTGTCGTAGTGAATGAGATAAGCATCTCTCAAAAGATGAAGCTGTGTAAAACGATTTTCTGTTTTATTTTCTGTTTTATTGATGTTGTTTAGCAAAGTCAAAAATGATCCAAACCATTCTCAATAATTAATGAAAACAACTTCAGTGACATAAACGCAGTCAAAGCCTTCAGTGGATTTATCTGTGGTGATAAGCTCCAAGCCTGTGAGCGTGGAAGACCTCCTCCCCATCACCCTCATCTCTATCAGCTTCTAGTTGGGTCTGCAGCTCCAACACAGAGACATCAGCAGTCAGACCCAAACATGCTGGAAAAACGGAAGCTTTTACGTTCTTCATGACAGATAGACTGGATCTTATGTATGTATATATATATATATATATATATATATATATATATATATATATATATATATATATATATATATATATAAAATTGTATATTTTGACTTAATATAGACGACGACCTGATGTCGTCGTCTATATTGAGTCAAAATTCCTCATTTAGAAAGTTTTTAAAAATTGTACGATATTTTTCATCTCACTCATTGTGCCTTACAGAAGTATTCATATCTCTTAAAGTCTTCAGACCGCTCCACCATCTTCCATGTTATTATTATTATTATTGCTGTATCCTGGACATGGTGGTGTTTGTTTCAGCGGTGTTTTCTTCCTCTTCATCCATTAAAGCCAGATCTGGACCACTGGTTGTCCAGTTGACACATTCTTCTCTCTGAGCTGCACATCTCTGCAGTTATCCACTCCTTTTTTTGGTCCAACACATAAAATATGGCAACATTCTTAGAGGTTTAAGGAATGTGAATAATTTGCAAGGCACCACATCTGTTAGTACGTTTTTCCTCCTGCAACATTAAGTTTTAGATCCACTTCAGTAAGGATCACAGCCTGTAATGCTCCTGGAAGGATTGTGTCACTTTCAGCACCTGATTACATTGAACATCTTACAGATGCCAGATTAGTTTTTATTTGACAACATATGTCTGTGTAGGTAGCTTCTTTCTGTCTATGTAAATGTTATGAGTGGATTGTTTAGTCGTAGTTAAAGGACTAATCAGTCATGAGATTTGAGGCTCAGTGCTGCGTTCCTCAGATTAAAGGCCTTACTGAAGCTGGAATGTCATGTGATTTTCCAGCTTTGCTGAGGCTTTGTGTTGTGGATGAGGAACGCTGCGATGGGAGCCGTAGAACTTTGGGACATGTTGGGATGGAGCTGATGTTCTTGATTGTGGCTCAGACTTGTCCTAATGTCTTCCTCAGAGGAGCCTCCTGTCCCCGTGTGTCCTGCTAAAGTTCAGAGTGTGGATGACTTTGTGCCAGATGAAAGACTGGACAAGAGCTTCCTGGAGGACAGCGTGCCCTCAAAGAACAAGGCGCCCCAGGCTGGCCCAGCTCCAGCTGTGGACAGTGACAGGTGAGAAGCTTGTATCTCTTCATCCTGCTTCCTGCTGCTGCTGCCTTTTATACTGTCAAAGATCAGCCTAGCCTTGGTGCTCTGGGGTTAAATGTTGTTGACTCACACAAACCTTTATGGAAAACTTTGACCTGCTGATTCCAGCTTCGCTTTAGGAACTATAAGATGAGAAGATTTGAGAACATTGCTGATATTAGTCCTGGTTTTCCTGCTGTGATTGGGGAGGGAATGTCACTCTTTGTGTAGGAGAGCAGCTGATGTAGAGCAGAGTTTCAACATTTTCAAACCAAAACCAAATGATTTCAGCTTTGACATTCTGAGTTAAGCCAGTATCTTTAGGCGAACAATGACCCTATGCAGTTCAGTGAGGTGTGTTAGCACTATACCAGACCATAAGCTGGCCTTGTTGCAGTATAGTTGTATTACACCTGGTTGTCATTAAGCTAAAACTAAAACGTCTCCCTGACATTCATACGATGAGGTGAACACTCTCTGCGGCTCCAGCCTAACGCATTTGTTCAGGTCCAGGTTGAACTCGGCGGGTTTACTACCTCTCCTGTTGTTGCTGCAGTGATGGAGAACACAGAGGAAACCCAATGGTTTCTGGTTTCCAAGATGAGTTGGACCCTGATGACACCGAGCCCAGTCTGGCCCAGGTTAGGACTCTACCCCACAGTAAGGACATCTCTCTGACCAGCGATGATGAGGAGGAGGAGGAGGAGAAGGAGCAGGTCGCCCCTGTAGTCACACAGGACCAGGACCTGGATAGTGAACCTGACCTGAAAGGGTAAGTTGTTTTTATTAACTTCACAGAACCCAAACTTCCACCACACATACAGTTTGTTTGAATGCAGAACTCTTTATTAACAAAACTGAACCAAATATACAACAAATATCATTTTAGCATTTCAGGAGCACTGCTTAGCTTTCTCACCCAAAATGTCCTTAAGAGTTGCTTTGAAAATACACAACTGGAGCTGTACGTTTCTTGGCAATGGATTAACTGCAACCATGACGATAAAACATTGAAATGATAACCACTTCTGCAGAAAAAGAAAACAATCCTACAGATATGACGAGGACACCTGGATTTAACGTTAACCAGCTCAGAAAAGATGAGAAATAAATCTATTTAAACATTTACATTTGTATTTCTCTTTATTTCAGGCCACTGATTCAGCTCACTAAACCAATGGTGGCTTCTCAAGCTCCAGAGCTCAAAGTCCAGACCGCAGCACCCGTCTCTCTGACTCTAACTCCAACAGCGGAGCCGCCTGCTCCACAACCAGGCAGGAAGAAGGGAAGAAGAAGCACGCCCAGAGCAGAGGACTCTGACTCAGACCCCGAGGCGCCAGTGGCCCAGCAGATGCTCTCTTTTGTCCTGGATGACCCTGACTTTGAGTCGGAAGCTTCAGACACCCCTAAAATTATAAAGGTGAACTAAAGCAGGTTCACTCAACTGATTAAGGAGTATCAGACTGCTGAGCACATCAGGCCAGTCTGAACTTCATCCTATGAGCTCAGTGCATTGAATGAAGTTAGAGATGCACTGACCAGAGTTTTGAGGCTGATCTCTGGTTCTTGTAAAGCTCGGTCCTGCTGATCCAGATTTTAGCTGAACACTAGTTCACTCTGGCAACGAGATCTCCCATAACAGAATCAACATATCTTGTCTTTCCATCTCTGCTGGAGCGGTCATTGATATTGGAATCAGAGGGGATGTCACACAGTGTGAGAGAGAACAGTCATTTTATTCATGTAAACCTGGGACAAAGGGAGGATTGAGTTAACATTAAAATGTTCTTCTATGGGTGGAGAGTCTAGTTGGTGTGGTTTAGCCTTGCTAGCTGTAAACCGTGTGTTTTCCTTCAACCATCTCCTTCTATCAGTCTTCATAACTACTGACAGACTGGGACATCTGTGAGTGAAGGAGCTGCTTTCATATTCATATACTCCATGATGTTTTCACACACTGACGATGATCAAAGTAGCTGGTCGCTAACACAACCTTCAATAGTTTCATTTATTGAATCAACGCAGAAGAAAGAACTGACTGTAATGGACAATAAGATCAATTTATTTCATCATTTTATTATTTCTGATCTCCAGCTGTTCAGGTTCAATGTTTATATACATTTCTGAATGCTCTGCATGTCCACATCTGATTTAGGACAACATGTGACCACCGTGGTTCCACCTGGAGTCAGGATGTTCTCCTCTCTGGTGGACAATCCTCCAGCCTGGCAGCTTTCAGGGAGATTCATACAAATCACAGATATAAAGAAACTAGTTCCAGTCTGGTAATGATGGCTGTATATATCTGTTAACATGCAATGCCCATACTGATAAATCCATAAATAACACACAGAAGGTTAGGGTCAGAGTCTTCTTCTTCCCTCAGTAAGAGCATCTCACTAAAGCACATGTGTCAAAGTCAAGGCCCGGGGGCCAAATCCGGCCCCCCATAGCCATTTATGTGGCCCTCTAAACCCTAGGGGACCATATAAATAGAACATTTCAGTTCTATGTATGTGCACCTAAATACTATTTTATCGGTCAAATCAGTGTTTATTTGAATAGTCCTAAATCACATCATTGTGAAAAGATTGTCAGTATTATTTCATTTTAAGAAGTACTCGTCGAATACGGAGACAGATATTTATTAATATTTTAACAGTTTGTCAAAAATTGTTTTAATACTTTCTGCCACAAGCGGCCCTTTAAGGGCATTCCTGGTCGGGATTGGCGCAAAATTGCTTTGAGTTTGACACCTGTGCACTAAAGGGTGTTGAGACGTGTTAGAAGTGAAGTGTGGGGTCCCACCTTCCTGACCACGTGCTTCTCTACAGCGATGTGACCTTTAAATATGGATGGACTGTGTTAGCAGGGCAGTGTGTTCCCATCCATATCAGATACAGTATGACCTGGCCTGGCGTTGTTCAACGCACAACTCTCTGATCTCTCTGTAACAGTCACTGTTTTCACTCACCTTTGACTGGTTTGGTTTTCCACAGGACTCCTTTCCAGTCAGAGATGAGCTTCTGTCCGACCTCTCTGATGAGGACGTGCATCTAACCAAGGTTCTGGTGCCACTCAAGCCCACTGTGATTTCCTTCAAGCCCAAGGATGATGCTGACCTATTTGGCCTGGGAATCCAGGAAGAGCCTCGAGCAGCAAAGGACAGCAGCGACGACCAGGAAGGTAAGTCAGCACATCACTTTGTCCATGTGGGTTTTTCCTGTCATTTCACAGATATTTTACACTAGTATCTGCAGGGGGTTAAAGGTCATTTCACAGGCCTTTGTTACCATGGCCACACTGTTGATACGACCTGTTAATTACGTCGTCTCCAGGTGAAGTTAAGCCATGTGCTAAATTCCCAGAGAAGGCCTGCTGCTGCTGTGACCATCATCAACCAGCTGGCAATATTTGAGTACAGTATTTTTAGCTCAACATTAGAATGTGTACACTGTATAGTAGAGCTATCCAAGCCATGCACAAGATGACAAGCTGTGCAGGAGGCCTGCAAAGGTTGCCTCTATAACCTGCTGCTGCTGCTGATGTGGATGAACAACACTTCTTTACAGACTCAAATCCTAATCATAAAAAACCTTGACCTGGACCCCTGGCCAGGATCAGGAATCTGTCGCTATAGAAACCAGTCTCTTCTTGCTCCTTTTCTCCGATCTGTTTATCACCATGTTGAGGAAGTGTCAGTGACAGGAAGTGGTAAACTGCTACTGATATCTGGATAAGCAGAGTTTCAGGTGGAGACGCATTAATACCTGGACTAGAATGTTTGTTCCAGACATAAACAGCATTATTTTATCAAACATATGTTTTTAACCTCATCTATCATCTAATAACCACTCCTGATTTAAATCTGTTGTCCTCTTCTAGAGAAAGAAAGCAAGCAGCCCAAGGAGAAGAAGAAAAAGAAGAAGAAAAGCAAGGAGGTACTGGTGTTATTTAACAGAATATAGAGTTCATGTTCTCCTCACACGTTCAGCTGTACCTGTGATTGTCCACATTAGCAGCTGTGGTTATCATTGCCTGACTACAGTTATTGTCACTCTGGGGGAAGTAGAAAATCACAGTGAAATGTAATTTAGGTGGCACACACAGCAACACATCCAAACAGCTTTTGTTTTCATTTATTGAGGTGAAAAATACTTCAATCATCTCAAAGGAAAATCAAAGTTTCTTAAACTATTAGTTTCTTCAGAGTTGACATAAATGGTGATGGCTGGCCTCTGGCTGAAAACCCTCCGAGACATTTAGAGGATGTTCAGACTTGTTTGTTATGTCTTGAGTTTTCTGAACTATCCTTCTTTGCACAGTTATTTTCAGAAGCTCCAGAAAAGTCCCCCAAACAGCATGTTGAGCTGCTGCCCCAGCAGATACACCACCATACACTATACCACAGTCCTTTATAGTCTGAAGCTTGTCCTTCATCACAGCACTACTGCTTACTAAAATACACACAGGCAGAATCAAAGGTACACTTCAGAAGATGACCAGATGATAGCAGAAGAGGTTTCATTCTCCACAACAGACTTGAAATGTGTTAAAGGAACCAGAGAAAGGTACTCCTCACTGTGCTGTTTGCTTTGAGTGGCTCCTTGTCAGCACTTTTTTTGCCAAACATCTTGGGTCCCTGTTGTGATCGATGGAAGAGATAGTTTAAACTTCTTCTTCTCTGCCTCTTTGCTTCTATTCTACACCCACACCGCCTCCTTTTTATCACATCAGGGATCTGAGGCTATGGTTCAGCTAGAAGTTGAAGGTTTAGGATGTTACTAAGCTGCTCCCTGTGTAAAAAAACTAACTCCTTGTTACATAACTGCAAAAATCCTTACAGCTACTCAGGATCCTAACCCAGAACTAAAATGGTTTAACAAGGAGATATGGGAAGAAAAGTAAAAGTCTAAAAATGAATATTGTAATATTGTATTTTTTAACTAATGTTGCCATATCTACTTTACAGTTCTGGCTAATTTATAGCTGACTAAAGAGATTATGCTACGTAGTATATGTTGCCTAATCATGATGTGTCCTCCATGTTTATCAACCTTAGCGTCTTGATTCTAGTATACGGATGTTGATTGGGCGCTGTCATCTGGAGGTAAAGGTATCCAGCATAATGTCGATGATGCTGTTCTTTATTTATCTATCAAACTGGATGAAACGATTTTCTGTGGTTAGCAGCTTGTCTACTTCTGACATTTGGTTAGAAAAACTGCAAAAAATGAAGAATCAAAGTGTATATATTAGGGCTGTCGAAATGACCGCGTTAACTCAGGTCGATTAATTTGTAGAATTAACGCAATAAATGTTTTTAACGCATGCACAGGATGACCCGCCCTGTTGATCCTACAGTTCAGCTCACGCTGCATTCAATGCTTCCCACATAAACAGCATGGTAGACCTGATCTGCATCCATGTGAACGTCTCTTCTCTGTCTCAGGCCAGATAGAGGGATTATCAGTCGATGTCACTCCCTGCTCTACTGCGCGTTTAGTCTGCAGAAAGACACACGATCAGAAGAAGCGATTGGAACAAACAATCTGCAGCGATAAGTTCACATCAGGTTAGCATTGGCTAACAAACAAGCTAACATAGCTAACCAACGCTGCAGCTGCAAGATAAGCACAAATAATAACAGCGGGAACCCTGGATTAATGTAACGGTTCCGTTCCACACCATTTACTCTCAGGTTGATCAGCAAATAATCCCTCTGTTGTTCAGAAGAATACAATTCATTGATCCACAGGGAAAATAAGTGGTGTTGTAGCTCATACTATTTAATTCTTTAAGGAGTTGTTGTAGATCCTGATGGCTGTGAGCAGGAAGGATCTCCTGTAGCAGTCTGTGTTGCAGCAAAACTAACGAAGTCTTTGACTATAAACACACTGTTATTGTAGGAGAGCCTCATGAAGAGGATGCTCAGGGTCGTCCAATATTAATATAAAAATAACGGTCAGCTTTACATTTAGAAAATATGAAGCAGTTAGTTTGCCTTAGCAACTGGCTAAAAGATAAATAGGTCAAAAGGGCCATGTGTAAATGTGATAGTGGAGTTCAAAATAAACACTCCTTGGATCTCTCCTGTATTTCCTTTTTTTTAAAAGGGGGAAAGCATCCAGTTTTGTCCTTTTTTTTACACCCAAAATTTTAGTTTTTCCAGTCATTTTTAGGAATGTTAAATAATCGTGATTAATTCACAGCTACCCTGTGATTTATTAGATGAAAATATCTTAATCGTTTGACAGCCCTAGTATTTATTTTTGTCATGTCTCGTATACAGGACGAAGAAAAGAGCAAGAAGAAACACAAACACAAGAAAAAGGAAAAAGATGAAGCTGCAGCAGGAGACGAGAAGGAGAAGAAGAAGAAGAAATCTCGATCCAAGAAAATGGAAGTGGACGAACTGGAGGACTTTCTGGGAGGAGGTGCTGGCTCCATCAAAAGAGACGATGGTGATTATGAAGAGCTATAAAAGCTAGTGTATGTTTGAGTCACAGGAGCAAAGCAAGGTGTGTGGTCAGTTAAAAAAGGAAAATAAAAATAAAAAGTGAACTTGTGTATGCATAAAAGAGCGTTACAAGCCATACCCTCCACCCAAACCACCACCTGCAGTAGGATCTGCCTACCAAGGATTCCGATTCTTCCTCCAGCTCTCTGTTCCACTCCAACTAATAAGACAACCCCAGGAAGAGTCACGTGTACTGTAATGAATCTAAAGATGAAATGGAGTGAGTTGTATGAACACAGGCGAGTTCTTTGTACTCGGACCTGATTCCTTTGATTTAGGCTTTTCTTTGCTTTGATACTCTGGTGATCCACTCCAAATGAGCTGCTGTAAATAGGATCCTGGTTTACTCTGAATGTTTGTGTGGCTGCTGTAGTGATTGTGAGCATGCTCAGTGAGGACTGACTCCTTAAAGACTCCACAGTGTCCTTTTCATTCTTTTTATTCCTACTTGTTGGTTTGATCATTCAAGCTGAAGAAGATAGACTCAGCTGGGTGATGCAGAGAAACTTTGAAACTGTTATTTCATCACTACTAATGGTCTCCTGAAAGGGACACATTTATAAAAACCATGTTTTCAATTTCATAAATGAAGCTCCATCAGTTATCTCCAGGCTTTATCAATGCTGACTGGTCATATGATAATTAAGCAACCCTTCCACACTCCGGCAGCAGCTTGCTACACTAATCACTCTGTCATGGTCAGAAACAGAATCATCTGTTTCCAAGTGAAGATGAACAACATCCAAGACGAAACAAGCCCATCTAGAATCAGTTGAATCTAAGCACAGGATGCAGGATGAGGTTGCATGTGTGTTTTATTCCTCTGTTGTGTCTTAACTAAGGTTAGCACCAAGGGAACGATGAGCAGCTGTCCCATGACCCGTTTCAAGTGTTCTTACTGTAAATGATGTAGCTCAGTTCCAGGGCTTCATTCATCCTTAAAGCCTGTCTGTTATCAGATTGTGGTGAATCTTTAAATTTCTTGTCTTTTGTTGTAAAAGATTGATCTGAATATTACTTTGTCACTGTAACATGTCTCTTTTGTTCTGTTTTGTCCTTTTTATTTATTGCTTCTTATATTTTGTTGCATAATGCCATGTCATGGTTTCTCCTGGTGTGGTCCAGTCCAACCCTTCCCATCCCATCCTGAAGCTCTGGGTGGCTCACAGCTTCTGTCAGCTGTTTACAGACACAGTGATGAGCTGCTCACATGAAAAAAACCCACTGCATCTTCCTGAGTCCCATTACAAGGAATGCATCCAGGACTGATGTCTACACACACACACACACACAAACGGTTCCACTCTACTGGTTTACAAAGAAAAAAAGTTTTATTCCAAAGTCAACAATATGCAGCATTATCCTGAATACTGTGTGCTTTTTTTCATCTCCTTAAGGATAAGTGCTGATAAGTTTCAAGCAAAGCATGAGACTTAAATGTACAGTGAGAAAAGAATGTATAAAGTAAATATATAGATATATATTTGAGGAGCTTCATTCCAAAAGAACGTAGAGCTCTGTGGAAACGGTCCCACTGAACTCCAGATAGGTTTTATTTCCATTTGATTTCCTAAAGTTGTAACATTCCTCAGAATGATATGCACTTTAGAAGAGATGGATTCAGGTGGCTGTTGATCCAAATCATTTTGGGATGAAATTCTTCATTTATTTTTCACCCCATGACATGTTTCATCTTTACACTATGTGTGGGTTTGCCTAGGTTTGGTTTGACCAATAAATGCAAACTTATTTCTTCATAAAAGAGAAAGATTGTGTTTTTTTGTTTGTATTGTTGAAAAATGAGATGGAGATGTGAGTCCCAGCCTGATGAAGTCAAATCCCTGATGACTCCAGAGAACCTGGACCGTTGTGGTCCGGCTCAGTAAGAGCTCGGCCCACACCGACATCGTCATCAGGCTCATCTTCTTTCTGAGGAAGGAAAAGAGAAAATGAGTTGGTGTACAAGCCACTCATGATGTAAGCGTTCTCTCGGGTTTCTTATGATGTCATGAAGTGAGAAACGACCAGTCTCTTACCTCACAGCACTGGTTCCTTCTCTCTGTGAAGAGAAGAAACTGTTGGAGGATTATCAAACCAATGATAATATTGTAAAGCTAAATGAGACAGAGTTTCCCCAGGATCCTTCAATGGATATGTGTAAAAGAAAAATGAAACTCCAGAGATAAACACTGGAATACTCCAATTATTTAAAGTACATCATCTTGGTAGTTCTGCATTCTAACATCTTCAGGTAGAAAGCTGAGCAGCAGTGATTCTGCTGTTAATGTGGCGCTACAGTTAAAGGTTTTTATTAACACCAGAATATAAGCTGAACGTAATGTCTGAGTGCTAACTAAGCAGAGATTTAAACATCTGTCTGAAACACTCTGTTGGTCAAAGAAAAGAAGGAACTCAGGGAGCACTTACTGATGGTGCAGACATGAGTAAATATGGTCACTATGGGCAGTAGTGGCAGCAGAATCCAGCGAATCAAACTCCAGATAAAAGAACTTGAGGCTGTAGTAAAGACAAATAAATGTTGATCATTCTACAACGGTCAAAGCTAATGTAATATTACTCTCACCAGCTAGTTTACTTTTATATTCAACTTTAAGTACCTTCAGTAACAGAAAAGATGGCCTAAATCTGCCACAGCTGCTTTATGACTGCTTTGGCAGAATTTCAAAGTTTAGGTCTAACAAGATAGGTTTCCGTTTTCAATTACCTGAATTCAAAAATGTAGTAAGAGAAGATTACTATTTGACAAGCAACATAAAAAGCCAGATTAGAGGTTGCAGACACATTGTGGAGACACGTCCTGTGGTCTGATGGCCATAAGGACCATCATTACTGTACATGTGGAGGGAAAAGTGGGAAGCTTCCGAACATCTTTCCATTTGTAAAGCACGGGGGTGGCAGCATCATGTTGTGGGGGGGTTTGCTCAGGGAGGGACTGGTGCACTTCCCAAATGAGGAAATAGCCTTTCGTGAAAATACTGAAGCAGCATTTAACACATCAACTAAGAGCTGGGACCTTGGGGACAAATAACAGGTTCAGAAGATCACATACATTTCATTAGTATTTGGTAGAAAAGCCTTAAAGGTCTGGAATCAAACGTCTTAGGTCTCTTTCCACCAGGGATTCTGGCACATTCGTCCTGGTAGAACAGGTGGGCCATTATGTAGGATCTTAAAGTCCTGTTGATATGTTCCAGTTCCAAACACTGCAGGATCCATGTGTGTGGTATCCATTAATACGCTTCAGTCCAAGCAGTACAGAGGTTAGCATGCCTGGTCTGGTGCTTGGCTCCTCAGCTGTCCTCACCCATTGCATTTCCATCATCAAGCTCAGCTTCCAAAAAGCTTTTCCACTGTGTCCAAACAGTTCCCTGAAAACCCCTTTTAATACTTTACTTTGATTTCTTGTTTTATTGCTTTTAATAGAAACATTTTAACTGCCACTGTTTAACAAGGTTAGCCATTTTATTTTCATTTTACTCTGTTGGCTAGTTGTTATTGAAAGATGTTGCACTGTAAAGCCCCTCGGTGTTGAACGTGTTCATAAAATGTTAGAGTAAGAAGAATAGATCAGAATTTAGAGGTTTGCTGATAAAGATATGTTGTAATTACAGATACAAAAACATTGATTGTATAAAAATAATTTCTCAGCACACAGAGTACAATCTACATCTTTCACCATCATCGTGTATCTACAGCAGGTAAAAAGGATGCAACAATTCTACACTAGACAAGCTTTCATTGGCTGTTTATGCTTACAGTTATGAAGATAGCCTTCAGCCAGCTTGATGATGGTGTCATTTTGGCTCAGCAGACCACACCAGTAAACCCCCCCTCTGTGGCTTGGCTCCAGCACCTCCACAGTGAAGGAGTGCCTGTCCTGGGTCACCCTCAGTTTGCCTCCATTGGCTGACTGGGAGCTGTGGTTGAAGGTGAGGCCCGTGCAGCACTCTGCAGAACTCTGCCGACACCAGACCCTGAGCAGGTTCTGGTGCTTTGGTTCATAGGGACATGTGAGCCTCTGCCAGAACACTGCATCGGTCGCACCTGCACGGACATTTTCAAATGTACACACACAGTACAGCTTTACCACACTGTAGGAGCACAATGCACTCCATTCCATTTTTATTTACCTAAAAGAAACTGGTCTGAACAATAAAGTGATTACTATCAATATTATAAATGAAGGAGTTTATTTAAGCAGTTTAAGTCAGAAACTCAGCACAGTAAAGATGCTCCACAGTTAAAGTAGCATAAACTCTTCTGATTGAGATTTAAGTTTATGTTGCTCGTGTGTGGACACTTACCTATTGCCAAAAGGAATATCAGGATTAAAGAATGCATGCTTCAAGCACGGACCTGTTACTCTTTGATCGAATAAAATAGAAAGGCATTGTTTAACGGAAGAGGAGGCTTAAAAAAGCTGACCAAACTTCAGGAAATGTCTAACCACACAGAGGCTCCTGTCTCTACACAAGCTGATTGGATGATTACTGCAGCTTAACTAGAAGTTTCAGTACTTTGTGTATTTAACCCTTTTATTACAGATCTCTTCTGTTTGAACCATTTTTAGGGGGACTGGTGCCTGTTTCAGACACTCTAGTTTACTATGTTCATTCTTTTCTTTCATTTTGCTATTTTAAAGCCGTTGTTGTTCTCATTCTGGTGTTGACACCAGCCCACATAGACTCTAGGTGACTTCATTTAGTATCCACTGTTTGCTATTTTGTGTCTTCCTAGTTCCGTTTGTACATCTAAACAAAGTATTTTGTTCCATGTACTTAAGATTTGCATATCAGTTTATTTCTCCGTGTAGTTGACATGTTTTTAAAATACACACAATTATTTATGTTAGTTAGATGGATTTAATCATATAAAAATTTCTAAAAACTTTGTATTACACCCTAATTCTATAGACTATTTAAGTTCAGATCTTGTTCAGGTCATGGCCATATGAAATATGACAGATTAGGACCCCTGATCAAACCAGGGGCACAAAACTAGGATAAGGGATTAAGTCGGGATATCTTAGTTATCCTGGCTCAACTTATCCATGATCCGGTTTCACAGAAATGGGATGGGGGCAGTAGGATAGGTTATGGTATAAGTTACCATGGAGATTTATTCAGTGGAGCTAGCCTGCTCCAGACCAGGCTAAGTTCCAGGATCTATTTAAGCTCATCCCTTATTTCAGTCAGCACTGCCCACTACACATTGTTATCACATTATTTAAACGTCTGTGATCATTCATTTCTATCATTTTGGATCAAAGATGATTTTAGATGATATTGCAGTTTCCCATAGACTACAAGGTTATATATAAAATGATGGAATATTAGGGTTACAGAGGCATCATTCTCTCGTCCAAAGACAAGAGAATGATGCTGCCGTCTTATTTCAACAACAAGGTAATTCAAGGTGCTTTACATAATTAGGGGATAAAGTAAAAACAGCAAAAAAGCATGAAGCACACACAGATACATCAAGGCATTACAAAGCATATACAGTAAAAACAGCAGTAAAACAAGAAGAATACACAAAATATGATACAACAAAGCATTACTCAAAGGCAGCTCTAAACAGATACATTTTTAGATGTGATTTAAAAGAACTCAGTGTTTCAGCAGCTTGTCTGGAAGTTTGTTCCACATTAGAGGAGAATAGAAACTGAAAGCTGCTTCTCCATGTTTGGTTCTGATTCTAGGGATGTTGAGTAGACTGGAATTAGAGGACCTGAGTGGTCTGGGGGGGGGGGTTGCTATAGTGACAGTATATCTTCAACATACTTTGGTGCTAAGCCATGTAATGATTTATAAACTAGTCAAAGTATTTAGAAGTCTATTCTCTGAGCTACAGGGAGCCAGTGTAAGGACTTTAGAACTGGGGTGATGTGCTCTACTTTCCTGGTTCTAGTGAGGAACATGAGCAGCAGCGTTCTGGATCAGCTGCAGCTGTCTGATTGACTTTTTAGGCAGACCTGTGAAGACGCTGTTGCAGTAATCAATCCGACTAAAGATAAACGCATGGATGAGTTTTTCTAGGTCCTGTTGTGACATCAGTCCTTTAATCCTAGAAATGTTCTTCAGATGATAGAAGGCTGACCTTGTTATTGCCTTTATGTGACCCTGGAGGTTCAAGTCTGAGTCCATTACTACACCTAGATTTCAGGCCTGATCAGTAGTTTCTATCTGTAACTATCTGTCTCTTGATCGTTCCTCTTTAGGTCCAAAAATAATCACTTCTCTTTTGTTTCTGTTCAGCTGGAGAAAGTTATGGCACATCCATCCATTGATTTGATCGATGCATTTACTTAGGGTTTGGATGGGTTCAAAGTCACCTGGTGACATCGTAATGTAGAGCTGAGTATCATCTGCATAGTTATGGTTGCTAATCTCATTGGTTGTTATAATCTGGGCTAATGGGAGCATGTTGATATTAAATAGGAGGGGCCCCAGGATGGAGCCCTGGGGCACCTAGGGTTGCCAACCGTTCCGTAAAAAACTGGAATCGTACCGTATTCAGAGAAAATAGTACGGGTTCCGTATTAAGGTGACAAGGAATGCGATTTGTCCCGTATTTCAGCTAGAATGAAAAAAAGACACAAAGCTGGAGTTATTCTGTGTCTCTACGCTGTGCAGCTGCCTCGTCTTCTCTCATCTCCCCTCCCTCTCTTGTTGCTCCTTCAATCATGAAACTGATCAATGATCAGCTGATCGGCTTTTCTGTCGGGCGGCTCTAGCAAAGTTTTGCCCGGGGGCCTGGTAGAGCATTAAAAGGAAAAGGGGGGCACAAATACATACTTTTCTTTCTTATTGTCATTTAAAATGTCTAGCTTTTAATGAACAATTATCTGAATCTTACAACCAATTGGATATAGTGGTCATAAATCCTTTATTGTATATAGTAAATATTAAGTCTAATACAGTATATATCCTAGTAAGCTATAGGCTAGTACTTTTTCCTTCGGGAAGGTACCATCTGTGCAGTTTGCAATTCTGTCAAAGAAAGATGTTGAATGGAAGATTAGAGATCGGCCTGTAGTTCTGCATTAACATGTTGTCCAGGTTATTCTTCTTTAGCAGTGGTTTCATAACTGCTGTTTTTAAAGCCTGGGGGAAGAGACCTGACAGGAGGGATGAGATAACTATTTTAATCAGATCAGACCCAATGACAGGGAAAACTTTCTTAAAGAAAGCTGTGGGTAGGATATCAAGACAGCAAGAGGAGGAGCTTAATTGGTTAATGATTTCTTCAAGTTTAATTCATGGAATTCTGACATTTTTTCTACAATGGTGTTAGTTGGGTATAACATTGGTAGTCAGTTTGGCACTGCGGTACAGACTGACTGTCTAATTGTTAGAATATTTTCAGTCAAAAAGCTGCAAATTCATTGCAGGCCCTGGTGGAATTTAGGTCAGGAGCTACTGTCACTGGAGGACTAGTTAGTCTTTCCACTGTTGCGAAAAAGTCCGTGCATTATTAATGTTTCTGTTAACGATTTCAGAAAATAAAGATTCCCAAGCATCTTTCAAAGATAACTGATATCTGTTCAGTCTCTCTTTGTAGATCTCACAGTGAATCTGGAGTCAAGTTCTCCGTCATTTTCCCTCTGCTCGTCGACACTCTCTTTTTTCACTACGTACCAGTGGATCGCTTGTCCACTGAGACTTCTTTCTATCTGAGACTACTTTCACTTTAGTTTGGAGGAATGGAATCAATGATGTCTGAGATTTTCACAAGGAAATTATCTACCAGCGTGTTTACTGAGTTGGAGTTGGAGTTGGGAGATGAGGGGGATGTGGTGGAAGGGTAAATACGTTTAAAGATTTCAACAGAACTGTCCCAGAGAAAACGCTTTTTTACATTTATATCACTGTGCAGGCCCGGCCCTAACCAATTTGGTGCCATGGGAAGATTTTAAGTGGCGCCCCCTTGCATCGCAGTACAGTACTTGCACTGCTAGTGTACATATACTCACAAGAGACTTAATAGCTTTGTTTTAGACATTCTTTTATTGAAATAAAACAATTGCACATTCGAAGCCAGTCAGCTGGGTCTATTGGAGCAACAGAAGGTCCGCTTGATGCTGCTGCATACCTGCTAGGTTGTGCTGCTGAGATGGAGGCAACAGGATTGGCAAAGGTGGGACTGAGAAACCTCAGCAGCGCATCTGATGACAGAAGGAGTATGTGACACCAGTCTAATAATAAACACATGATTTAAAAAAATACAATAAAATGAAATAATATAAATGAGAAACCTAGACATAAATACATGATGTAGACCTAGTGTATAATATACAATTCTGCTTCCTGCTATGGAAACACTATCCAGGCACTATGTGAAAGCTTGTAGAAACTGCTTATCTCTTGTTTATATTGCCGTCATCCTTAAAACAAGTTTTTCATCAATTTTAAACAAAGCTTTTTATTGAGTCACTGTGGAGGGCCTAAAGTGCCACAGGTTGCAGAGCCTGTGCACACTCATTTCAGACTTTTATTTTGAAAAGCCTGCCAACGTCAGTACCGGCGGTTTTCATTGGCTGTTCCTACAGCGAATGACGGGAGTTGTTGTTAACGAGCTTTTCTTTTCCACGTGAGTTTCCAGGCTAAAAGCTAGCAGCCGGCATCATGGTGAGTTGAAAACAACATGAATGAATGTTATTATGAACATGGAGCAGGCTGAGGGGAAATGGCCGCTTATAACCTGGTTACCGCTGGGCCTACAGGCTACAGCCTGGTTACCGCTGGGCCTCCAGCCTGGTTACGGCTGGGCCTCCAGCCTGGTTACCGCTGGGCCTCCAGCCTCCAGCCTGGTTACCGCTGGGCCTCCAGCCTGGTTACGGCTGGGCCTCCAGCCTGGTTACCGCTGGGCCTCCAGCCTCCAGCCTGGTTACCGCTGGGCCTCCAGCCTCCAGCCTGGTTACCGCTGGGCCTCCAGCCTCCAGCCTGGTTACCGCTGGGCCTACAGGCCGTCCTCTGGTTAAAGCTAGAGGTAGGCGAAGGAGCCGCAGCTAGTCCGGCTTCAAACAAGAAGGAACTCATCCTTTCTCTGGGCCTGACTTATCCAGGGGTTCCTCTCATGTTCTGGGATGGATTCTCCCCGTTCACACCACAGCCTCTCCCCCTGTCTCTGGTTCTGGTCCAGGGTCTCCTGCTCAGATCGTTACTATAATCAACTACACACCGGGAGGATAACGCTTCAGTTCTCTAACGTTCAGGATACCCGTGGAATCTCATTCATTTATTGTCCAGATTGGAAGGAATATTTCCAGACTTTATTATGTGTCATATTATCTAAATCCATCCATTTTTAAGTAATCATTGTAGATGGTGTGTGTGTGTATTATTCTGACAGGGGAACCATTGAGCATTGATGGTTCTTTAATCAAAAGCTACCAGGAAAAAAGATGCAACATTAATATGCTGCATTCCTTTGTCCTCTGCTGAGAGATCTGAGTAGAACCGCATAATAACTATGATCATTGATGGAGCTACCTGCTGCTAGCATTACAAGACAATATTCATGTATTTCTCTCTGTTATGTGTTCAAACACTGTAGAAAGACACTCACCACTAGAAGTTGTACATTACTATGAAATTATCCAGATAAAACCAATCCGTTTATTACTGCTGATCTAATAGTAGCTTTTAAACACTTGGGAGCCATATTTGATCCACAGTCAGTTCACCTCTAAAACAATTATTTCCTTCAATATGTTTTATTACCATTTCATCTCTTCCTGCTTCCATTTTGGACCTGGAAACAAAATAAGGATGAACCGATATGAAAACATGGGCTGATATCCAATATTAATATTGCTGTTATGGCCGAAAACGGTAATGATGATACTATCTATATATGTTTCTCTGCCCTTTTGACTGGGTGGGGATGCACGATATATCAGCATCAACAGCAGTATTAGTCCGATAAGTAAAACTGGGCCGATGTCAACAACTGATATCCATCTGGTTGCCGTGTTTCTGGAGGGGGTTCTACAATGGAGCAACAAATATTTAGTCAATTCAAAAATACTTTATTGATCCCAGAGGGAAATTAATTGTTGTTGTAGCTCATATGTAGCTTATATGCATTTGTTACCTCAAGGCTGGACTACTGTAATTCTTTACTATCAGGTAGTCCACAAAATGCCATTAAAAGCCTTCAGTTGATCCAAAATGCTGCAGCAAGAGTTCTGATGAATATTAAAAAGAGAGATCACATTTGTCCTGTTTTAGCTTCCCTTCATTGGCTCCCTGTTAAATCCAGAATAGAATTTAAGATCCTTCTTCTTCCATACAAAGCCCTTAATAATCAGCTCCATCATACATCTGAGATCTAATTGGTCCTTATGTTCCTAACAGAGCCCTTCGCTCTCAGACTGCAGGTTTACTTGTAGTTCCTAGGATTTCTAAAAGTAGAATGGGAGGCAGATCTTTTAGTTATCAGGCTCCTCTCCTGTGGAACCAGCTCCCAGCTTTAGTCCGTGAGGCAGACACTCTGTTTACTTTTAAGGCCAGGCTTAAAACTTTCCTTTTTGATAAAGCTTATAGTTAGAGTGGCTAAGGTCATCCTGAGCTATCTCTGTAGTTATGCTGCTATAGGCTTAGACTGCTGGAGGACAGACTGACCACTTTTCTTCACTCTGCTACTTCCTTTTCTCCTACTACTCTCCAGTTGTATTACAGTACATTCTGTTATTTCGACTGTTAACTTTGTTTTCTCTCAGTGTTTTTCTCTCCATAGAAGATACACCTGGTCTGGTATCCTGCTTGGCTGCAATGCCCTGTTGGACGGGGGGCATCGACTGGGATGATCCTCCCAGTAACTGAACATCCACTGTGTCCTGTTATCAACTTTTTACTTTCTGTAACATAGAAAGTTCTCTTATATCAGATCTTCTGTTCCTTCTGTGTCTCTGCTCTGTCTTCTCAAACCCCCAGACGGTCGTGGCAGATGGCCGCTCCTACTGAGCCTGGTTCTGTTGGAGGTTTCTTCCTGTTAAAGGGGAGTTTTTCCTCTCCACTGTCGCTACATGCTTGCTCAGTATGAGGGATTGCTGAAGGATTGCTGTGGTTGGAAAGTCTGCATCAACGGGGCCCAACCTCACGCCAATGACTGACGCAATCTGCTGGGATTCCTTAAATAGGAAACTTTTTAACTGATTAGAATGTTTGTATAAATGTATTGAAATGACTTCTTGTTAAGTGCCTTGAGATGACATCTGTTGTGAATTGGCGCTATATAAATAAACTGAATTGAATATAATTAATTCTTTAAGGAGTTGTTGTAGATGATGATGGCTGTGGGCAGGAAGGATTTCCTGTAGCTGTCTGTATGGCAGCGAAACTGAAGAAGCCTCTGACTGAAGAGGCTGTTGTTGTATGACTGTCTCATGAAGAGGATGCTCAGGGTTGTCCATAATTCTTTTGATTTTATGAAGAATCGTTCTTTGCATCATTATCTCCAGATGTTCCACAGTCATCCCCAGAACAGAACCAGCCTTCTTTATCAGGTTGTTTAGCCTTTTTAAGTCCCTGGTTCTGATGCTGCTACCCCAACAGATGACGGCTGAAGAGATCACACTCTCCACAACAGACTTGTAGAAGATCTGCAGCATCTTGCTGCAAACCTTGAAGGACCTAAGCTTCCTCAAGAAGTCCAGTCTGCTCTGTCCCTTCTTGTAGACGGTTCACTGTTCAGTCTCCAGTCCAGTCTGTTGTCAAGGTGAACTCCGAGGTATTTATACTCCTCAACCACCTCCACTTCTTCTCCCATTGACCTATTACCATTTCTTCTGAAATCTACAATCATCTAATTTGTTTTGTTCACATTCAAGGTAAGATGATTATACACGGAATGATGATAGTCAGCCACTAATTGTGCAAGTTCTCTCACTTAAAAAGATGAGAGATGCCTGTAATTTTCATCGTAGGTATACATCAACTATGAGATACAAAAGGGGGAAAAAAATCCAGAAAATCATATCTAATTTTTAAAGAATTTATTTGCAAATGATGGTGGAAAATAAGTATTTGGTCAATAACAAAAGTCCATCTCTGTACTTTGTTATATACCCTTGGTTGGTAAGGACAGAGGTCAAACATTTTCTTTAGGTCTTCACCAAGTTTTCACACACTGTTGCTGGTATTTTGGCCCATTCCTCCACACAGATCTTCTCTAGAGCTGGGATGTTTTGAGGCTGTCGCTGGGCAACACAGACTTTCAACTCCCTCCAAAGATTTTCTAAAGGATTTAACTGGAGACTGGCTAGGCCACTCCAGGACCTTGAAATGCTTCTTATGAAGCCACTCCTTCGTTACCCGGGCGATGTCTTTGGGATCATTGTCATGCTGAAAGACCCAGCCACGTTTCATCTTCAATGCCCTTGCTAATGGGAGGAGGTTTTCACTCAAAAGCTCTCCATACATGGCCCCATTCATTCTTTCCTTTACACGGATCAGTGGTCCTGGTCCCTTTGCAGATAAACAGCCCCAAAGCATGATTCTTCCACCCCCATGCTTCACAGTAGGTATGGTGTTCTTCGGATGCAACTCCGGATTCTTTCCCCTCCAAACACGACAAGTGAAGTTTATACCAAAAAGTTCTATTTTGGTTTCATCTGAACACATGACATTCTCCCAATCCTCTTCTGGATCATCCAAATGCTCTCTAGCAAACCCCAGACGGGCCTGGACATGTAGTGGCTTAAGCAGGGGGACATGTCTGGCACTGCAGGATTAGAGTCCCTGGTGGCGTAGTGAGTTACTGATGGTAGCCTTTGTTACTTTGGTCCCAGCTCTCTGCAGGTCATTCACTGGGTCCCCCCGTGTGGTTCTGGGAGTTTTGCTCGCCGTTCTTGTGATCATTTTGACCCTACGAGGTGAGATCTTAGGTGGAGCCTCAGATCAAGGGAGATCATCAGTGGTCCTGTATGCCTTCCATTTTCTAATAATTGCCCCCACAGTTGATTTCTTCACACCAAGCTGCTTACCTATTGCAGATTCAGTCTTCCCAGCCTGGTGCAGGTCTACAAGTTTGTTTCTGGTGTCCTTTGACAGCTCTTTGGTCTTGGCCATAGTGGAGTTTGGAGTGTGATTGTTTCAGGTTGGGGACAGGTGGCTTTTATACTGATAACGAGTTCAAACAGGTTCCATTAATACAGGTAACGAGTGGAGGACAGATGAGCCTCTTACAGAAGAAGTTACAGGTCTTGTTTGTAGGTGACCAAATACTTATTTTCCACCATAATTTGCAAATAAATTCTTAAAAAATCCGACCATGTGATTTTTTTTTTTTGGATTTCCCCCCCTTATTTTGTCTCATATCGGTTCATCCCTACTTTTGACAGTTAAAACCAACCACACTGCTGGGATTGCTTCTCTGCTTAATTTAAACACCCCATAATCCTTTACTGTCACATGACCAACCAAACACCACATGACTCCCTTTCCTTATTGGACCGATACCGATATGGTAATGTCTAGGGCAGCACGATTAACCATTATCGCATCGATATTGAGGTTTTAACTCCTGCGATAACTTAACCTCAGGAGGCTGAGGTTTTTTTCCCGCCCCTGACATTTGAGTGACAAACCTATTCTCCAATCAAAAGGGTTGAGTCTCGCATTCCTGGCTTGCTGGCCAATCAGAAACGGCGATGGGAAACAAGCTTGTATGCAGAGCAGTGTTGCCAACTTGACGACTTTGTCACTATATTTAGCGACTTTTCCGACCCCCCCGGCAACGGTTTTCTTAAAAAGTGACTAGTGACAGATCTAGAGGCTTTTCCATGTGTTGCTAGAGACTTTTGGTGACTTGTTCAATGTGAAAGCAGAATGTATTTCTCACTGTTCTCAGCGGGTAGCTGCCTTGTCTTCTCTCATTCTCTCCCCTCTCTCTCCTGTTGCTCCTTCAATCATGAAACTGATCAATGATCAGCTGATCGGCTTTTCTGTCGCAGTCCCGGTTCTGTTTGTTTATCGCGACTTTTAGCAGATAGAGGAAACCAGCGGGTGTCGAGCTAAACAACAGCAGCACGTTTAAGCTTGATAAACTGTTGTTAGTATTGATTTAATATGACTTTCTGATGTTTGCTGGAGCCACAGCTATAAAAGCTGCTGGTCATGATATCGGTTTGATAATGTGGTGAGATGGAAACATGAAGATGAAACCAGGAGATGTTCTTACTGAATCATCAGAGCTGAACAGCTGATGGAGAAACAGGTTTACCTTTTAGGTGACATGAATGAGTTGAAGGGACGTTATAAACAGTTTCTGAGAGACAAATAACACCAGGATCGTTTTATGTAGCTGACAGCTGGTAGCTGTGCAGGGGCGGCTCAAGCAAAGTTTTGCCCGGGGGCAGGTAGGGCATTAACAGGAAAAGGGGGGCACAAATACATACTTTTCTTTCTTATTCTCATTTAAAATGTCTAGCTTTTAATAAATAATTATCTGACTCTTACAACCGATTGGATATAGTGGTCATAAATTCTTTATCGTATACAGTAAATATTAAGTCTAATACAGTATATATCCTACTAAGCTATAATACTTTTTCCTTCTGCAGTTCTGTCGAAGAAAGATGTTAAATCTATTTAATTATTATAGAAAAATAATTCATTTCTGTGCATTTGTTTTACACGTGCATTAAATTAAAGTCGATTAGGTGGATTAAGCATCATGAGGCGAAGGGTGGGGGGTGGTTCCTTATTCTTTTTGCTGGGAGTTGGCAACCTTACTGTCAGGTTACTACGTCTTATCTTGCAGAAGGCTGGATAAGGTCTTGTTTTTATTTGTTATTGTCATTTATTTTAAAATGTGTGCAATATAACAGTTTCATGTTTAGTAAATGGCAGTGGACTGCAGAAGATTGTGTTTTCTAATTGTAAATCTAAATCTAATAGTTCATTTTCTATTTTTCAATGGCAAATATTCATCAATTAAAAACAAAAATTAAGCTACATGTTTAAGTTAATTTCCATTATGTCTTATTCTTTGGTATTTAGGTTCAGGTATTTAATAATCACGAAGCATTGAACAATCTCATTACCTCAATCACTATGTAGTTTACATTAGAGATTTTTCAGGTTCAACAGCAGACAAAAGCCAGAAGAGGGCCTTGGCCATATAAATATTTTTTAGGTTATTGTATATTGTTCGCATTGTGTGTCAAGTTGTACAAGACTGTGTTGTAAAAGTAACAATATATTTAATTCATAATTTTAGTTTTATGCACTTAAAAGTATCGAAAGTAAAAATCGAAAATCCCATCGCAACATTTGTCAGAAAAACCGCAATTAGGTTTTTTTGTCAAAATCGTGCTCCCATAGTAACGTTTAACATCAGCTGATACCGATGTTAACCCTGACATATTGCACATCCCTAACTTAAACCATGGCAAACCAGTTGGGGTTTATTGTTTTACTTACAAATTTAAATATGGATGATATAAATGGTCAAAAACCACAAGAATCTGGTGTACTATTGAATTCTGTTATGTCGTATTTTTTAGAAGAAAAGATTATGACACATTACAGTAGATGTTTGGGTAAAGTACAGCGCCCAACCTGGTGGCTACGAAGTCATGCATGGTTGATTAGACTGCACCAGTTTGTTCTCCAGAGAATCTGGCATAGATATACGATCTGAGCAGCTCTGTCTTTGTCTGAATGTGATGATGTGGCAGCTCCGTCGAGAGGTGAGGCTGAGGCGGGAGTACCTGTACAGGAAGGCCCAGGAGGACCGGCTGCGAACAATAGAGGAGAAGAAACTAAAGCTGAAGGACGCACTCAACAGTGAGACAGCACAACTACTAGATCGCCTTTACCTCATGCATTTTGCATGATTGGTTAGCACTAGAAGTTGTCCAACCACAAATCCCCATGTAACACACACTTATTTGTTCTTGACCTCAGAAAACTGTCCCCTTCCATCCGACGTCCGCCAAGAAGCCCTGGGGCTGCAGAAGCTGGTGGAGTACGATGACGACGGGGCAGAAGGTGAGTGTGTGAGTCCGTTAACCTGCTCTTTGCTACACATGTCCCTCTCACTTCTTCTGACCTCCACTCCTTCTGCATTCAGGTGTCAGCTCTCACATGGACGACGAGTATAAATGGGCCGGAGTGGAGGATCCGAAGGTGTTGGTGACCACCTCCAGAGACCCCAGCTCCAGACTCAAGATGTTTGCCAAGGTCTGATGTTCCTGTGCTGAGAGGAGGGATTATGTAGAACACATGGAAACAAAGCGTGTGATGGTTCTCTGATCACCACAGCCCTCTTTCTCTCACTGCTCTAGTGTAACCCAAGCCACAGGCAGCTCTGAATGCTGATTCCCAGAATGCACTGCTGAGGTGAATGCCTTGTACTCAGGCATCTGTACAGCTGATTAATAACCTGCTGTTGTATTCATCCTCATTCAGAGTAGTGGGTGAATAAACTTTCCCAAGAGGGAAAATAGCTAACTGAAATACAATATAACTTAAAATTCATTTCTATGTATGTAAAAGTGGATTTTATATGAAGGTGTTGAACTTTTCCACATTTTGTCACATGACAACCACTTGCTTGGTGTATTTGATGTGTGATGTGTCACAGCCCAACAGCTCCAAGTCGTGCGTAGTCATACGTAGAAGGAAAGTAGTCCATGAATAGAAATCAGAAAAATGTGACGTGGACTAGTGTTTGGCTCCCTGCAGTCCCAGCTGAAGCCTGCTGGGGATCGTCTCTACCAGTAAAGCTCAGGTTGTGTGTGAACATCATCCTGCAGATCTCTCCACAAAAGCCTCGTTTCCACTGAGTGGAACGGTGCAGTTCGGTCCTGTCTGGTCTACTATTGAGTTATTCTGACTTTTTGATGGGAGCTTTTCCACGGCCTACTGAACTCTCCCTGAGCAGGCGGGGTTTACCCTAAACGCTAGTGTGGCGTCATATTGGAGGGACGAGGAGGTGGTTGACACGCAAAAAACACAGAAGAAGAGGAGGAAGAAACAACAGCATCCAGCAGCTCATGGTGGTCTTTCTTGATTTTTTCTTTACATAAATACGACCGCTGTGTTTAATAAAAGGCTCTGTGCAGAACAGAGGACCGGTGTGTAAAGTTGACATTTAAACTTACTGCAGTGTTTATGAGTTCACCCAATCAAAGGACTGTGTTATGTGACGCCAGTAGCTCCGCCCCCCTGAAGGGGGCCCATTATTGGACCGGTACGGGCCTGCTGTATGGGCCGCTTTCACAATGGAAACGAGGCATAAGTCTGAGCTGTATTTAGGTCTGGACATTGATCATGGATCATGGATCATTCCAACACATGAATGTGTTCCTAGTAGCTGTGACTGGATGTTTAGAGCGCTGCTCTCTCTCTGGAAGGTGAACCTCCACCCCAGCCTCAGCTCAGCTGCAGGCTTTCTTCCAGGATTGTCCTGGATTTAGCTCCAACCATCTTTCCATCAACTTCCACTAGCTGCCCTGTCCCTCCATTGGCAGAGCAACTTCCTTCACATGTTTGCTGTCTCCTCTGCATGGCTGGTGGTTAACTACAAGCATGACCTCATCGGGCTTTCTATAATAGTTTCCTTATTGCCACTGTTCCACAAAGGCCAGATTTGTGAAATGATTGACCTATAGCTGTCCTGTTAGTGAATTCTCCCCTCTGAGCTGTGGATCTCTGCAGCTCCTCCAGAGTTGCCATAGGTCTCTAGCTGTTCTCAGCTTTGGATTCTCATGTAGAACCTAACCAGGCTTTAAACCTCTCCTCCCTGACCTATGACCTGCTGCTGGGTTCCTTGGTCTCCATGATGCTCATTGTTCTCTGATCTCTAAAGAGTCTTTTTAAAGAATTTTACTGACCCGTCATCATTTTTCTGCTTCTCTGCCTTGTCTTTGTTTGTGTTGGTCCAACAAAAGGTGAAAGGTCAACTTGTATGCATATTTTTTTCAGTTTCCGAGCAGATGCATGGAAATGCTTGCTGCTTTCAAAAACAGCTCTTTTTAAAGAACATTTCGAGGTGAAGGTGCTGGATGTTGTTGTGGATCAGTAACGAACGCAGAGGACTGACTGACCTCAGCGTAGCTGTAGCTTTCTATACAAAATGTTGAGGGGAGGAGTGAATAACGAGCCTTCATGTTGTCCCCAGGAGGTGAAGCTGATGTTTCCTGGCGCCCAGCGTATGAACAGAGGAAACCATGAGGTGGCGGCGTTGGTGCAAGCCAGTAAGGCCAACAACGTATCAGACCTGGTCATCGTACATGAAACCAGAGGACAGCCAGGTATGTAGGCTTTTTCTGTTTCAGCCAGATAAACCTTTAAGTTATGATTGTATACAGTGACCATAAAGAGTATTCACCCCCTAGGATGTCTTACCCTTTTATTGCTTTTACTGGAGTTCAGTTCCATCCATCATCAATAGAAGAAGTATGGCCTATGTGTAAATCTGCCTGTCCTCACTGCCTGAGTTACAGTGCAAGGTCGAGACTAGAGAGAGAGAGAGAGAGGACACCTCTGACTAGGCTGAACGAGTTACAAGCTTCAGCAGCTGAGATTACAGAGACTCTGCAGACAACAACTGTTGTCAAAGCTTCTTGGGAGAGTGACAATGAGAAAGCCACTGTTGAAGAGATCTCAGATCAGGGCTCAGCTAGAGTTTGCCAAAAGGCACATGGGAGACTCCATGGTAGAGAGGAAGAAAGTTCTTTGGTGTGATGAAACACCCTGAAACACTGCACATTACCATGAACACACCATCCCCACTATGAAGCACGGTGGTGGCAGCATCATGCTGTGAGTGTGCTTCTCAGCAGCAGGCCCTGGAAGAATTGTAAAGGTAGAAGGTAAAATGAATGCAGCAAAATACAGAGAAATCATGGAGGACAATTGAGCCTGTTACAAAAAACAATGGTGCCACTTTCCAGCAAAGCGTAGACGGCATCAGGGAGCCTTTGGTCATTCATAAGTGGTCAAGTCCGGCATCGCGGTAATATTACGGTCTGCTTGGGTGTGCGAATGGGACAATTTTCTTGCCACTGTGTATTCAAAGGACACATCATGGCGGCAGTATTACCTTGATATGCCACCACGGTGTGTCTTTTAAAACAGGCTCAGGTTTCCACCTGCCAGAGAACTACACCTTGAGAGAATATGTATTATCCAGCAAGACGACGACCCAAAGCATCCAGGTACACCTTCACAGAGAAGTGGTGGATGTTCTGGAGTGGCCTAGTCAAAGTCCAGACCTCCAGCACATCTGATCCCTACCAACCTGACAGAGCTGGAACTGTTTTTAGGAAGAATGGAGGAAACCTGCAGCATCCATATGAGCAGCCAGGCTCAGACCTGTCCACACAGACTGGTTACTGAGACTGCAGACAAAGGTCCATCGGGAAGAGGGGGGATTATTTTATTTATCTATTTAATTTTGTCACTTATTTTGTGTTACATATTTGTATAACATTTTCATTATTTAGTAGAAATCAGTTACTACTTCGAGGTTAAGGAGATTTTTTATATACACTTTTATAAAAATAAAAAAGGAAACACTAAAATAACACATCATATATCTGAATGAATGGAATATTCTTATTAAATACTTTTTTCTTTACATAGTGGAATGTGCTGACAACAAAATCACACAAAAATTATCAGTGGAAATCAAATGTATTAACCCATGGAGGTCTGGATTTGGAGTCACACTCAGAATTAAAGTGGAAAACCACACTACAGACTGATCCAACTTTGATGTAATGTCCTTAAAACAAGTCAAAATGAGGCTCAGTAGTGGGTGTGGCCTCCACGTGCCTGTATGACCTCCCTACAACGCCTGGGGATGCTCCTGATGAGGTGGAGGATGGTCTCCTGAGGGATCTCCTCCCAAACCTGGACTAAAGCATTCGCCAACTCCTGGACAGTCTGTGGTGCAACGTGGCGTTGGTGGATGGAGCGAGACATGATGTCCCAGATCTGCTCCATTGGATTCAGGTCTGAGGAACGGGCGGGCCGGTCCATTGCATCAATGCCTTCCTCTAGGAAGAACTGCTGACACTCTCCAGCCACATGAGGTCTAGCATTGTCTTGCATTAGGAGAAACCCAGGGGCAACTGCACCAGCATATGGCAGTCAGGCTACCTCTGGGAGCACATGGAGGGCTGTGCGCCCACACACACACCATTACTGACCCAGTGCCAAACCGGTCATGCTGGAGGATGTTGCAGGCAGCAGGACGTTCTCCATGGCGTCTCCAGATTCTGTCATGTCTGTCACAGGTGCTCTGTGTGAACCTGCATTCATCTGTGAAGAGCACAGGGCGCCAGTGGTGAATTTGCCAATCTTGGTGTTCTCTGGCAAATGCCAAACGTCCTGCACGGTGTTGGACTGTAAGCACAACCCCCACCTGTAGACATTGGGCCCTCATATCACCCTCATGGAGTCTGTTTCTAACCGTTTGAGCAGACACATGCACATTTGAGGTCATTTTGCAGGACTCAGGCAGTGCTCTTCCTGTTCCTCCTTGCACAAAGGCGGAGGTAGCGATCCTGCGGCTGGGTTGTTGCCCTCCTACGGCCTCCTCTACATCTCCTGATGTACTGGGCTGTCTCCTGGTAGCGCCTCCATGCTCTGGACACTACGCTGACAGCCACAGCAAACCGTCTTGCCACAGCTCGCATTGATGTGCCATCCTGGATGAGCTACACTACCTAAGCCACTTGTGTGGGTTGTAGACTCCGTCTCATGTTACCACTAGAGTGAAAGCACCGCCAGCATTCAAAAGTGACCAAAACATCAGCCAGAAAGCGTAGGAACTGAGAAGTGGTCTGTGGTGACCACCTGCAGAACCACTCCTTTATTGGGGGTGTCTTGCTAATTGCCTATAATTTCCACATGTTTATTTCATTTGTACAACAGCATATGAAATTGATTGTCAATCATTGTAGCTTCCTAAGTGGACAGTTTGATTTCACTGAAGTGTGATAGACTTGGAGTTATATTGTGTTGTTTAAGTGTTCCCTTTATTTTTTGGAGCCGTGTATTTTTATTTGCTGTCAAAAAAGCCAAGTTATGTTGATCATTCAGTTCAATTTGTTTCTATAGCACCAATTCATAACACGTCATCTCAAAAAACTTTACAAGAAGTCATTTCAATTCAATCATGACAGCAGACAGTCGCCTGCGTTGTGTTGACTTCACAGCAATCCCTCATACTGAGCAAGCATGTAGTGAGAGTGGAGAGGAAAAACTCCTCTTTAACAGGAAGAACCCTGCACCAGAACCAGAACCAGGCTCGGTACAAGCGGCCATCTGCCACGACCGACTGGAGGTTCAAGAAGAGAAGATCATGGTTGATTTGTCACAGTAATAAAAGGGTAAAGCATCTAAGGGGGGGGATACTTATTATAGATGCTGTAGATGTTTTAGTGAGATGTAGATCAGATCAGAAAAAGGCTGCTATTGTTCATCTGTCTCTGGGTTTATGTCATTGAACCAAAAACATTTTTTATGAGCTTTAATCAACATTCAGTCCTGTAGTTGAACACTGGAGCTTTTAAGGCTTTATAAATCAGACAGTCGAGTAGAGAACTTGATATTGGCAATCATTTGCTCCAAAATTGTTATCTAAACATCCAAATCTGATGAAGCTGTTTAGCTTCAGGCCATCAGGGGGTGGCGATGCTCAGCACCAGTGGACAAAGTCCTCAGGAGACATGACATTCCTTTTTACACATCAATGTGTTGAGGACTGCAGACTGCACAAACCATGAAGTCCAGACCAAAGAAAACAGACATCAGAGTCATAATCAAAATCACCAAAAGGATTAAGAGGTATCAGACCAGGAAATGGGTCCAGAAAGAGCAGCCTGGTGGTTGGCTGGCTGTCGTAGGGAGGAGGAGGCGGGACTTGTTGAGCTTTTCTTTCCTGCCCAGCCAATCAGCTCTAACAGGACCAGTGTGGTAATTGAGAGCCAGTGATTATAAACACACTTTTGGACAATAAAGAGTGTATCTGACATGTCTCCTGGCCACTTGATCCACTTTATAACTGTGTTTTAGACATGAAGTCATTGATAGTAGAAGTAGTCTCTTCAGATGTGGTGTTCTGCCTTTACAAACGTGATTTTGACTCTTTCTAGATTGAAATGTTCCAGTTTTATTCTTAACTTTAACAATATTTGTTTCCATGGACTGTATGAGAAGTCCTGTGTGTAGGGAACAGACTCCTCAGCATGGCACTGTCCCACTGGAATATATTACAGGCTTGGGTTTCAGGACTGGAAGTTGACAAAAATCAAATTAACTCCATGAGGCAAATCATTATGACTTCATTTATTTAGCACTAAAGCAACGGCTCCAAACGTCTAGCAGGCCAAAGTACTCCCACTTACTAAAATTACAGTGAAATTCTGTAATATAAAACCCACTCATCAGTAATTTACTAAGAAGAAGTTGAATAAATGCAAACAATCAGTCCCAGCACCGCTGATGGCCCCCAGGCCACCCTTTGGACAACCTGCCTCTGAAGTAGGCATATAGAATATGTCAGTCTTATCTTTAGTGAGGCAGAGATTATTTATCAGCAGACTACATGTTTTCAGGATGTTATAAGACATAATAATTCTTGTTTAACTGAGTGTGTGGAGTAAAGAGAGACTTGTGTTATATGATGGATGTTCTTGTCTCTTTACAGATGGCTTGGTTGTTTGTCACCTACCATTTGGACCCACGGCTTATTTCACGCTCTACAACGTGGTAATGAGGCACGATGTTCCCAACATAGGCACCATGTCTGAGGCCTACCCACACCTCATTTTTCACAACTTCACCTCACGCCTCGGCAAAAGGGTGAGCGCGGAGCGTGCTCTGCACAAGCTCTGGGGATATTGTCTTACATCCCTTGTTTGTGCATAAAACTAATTAATTGTGCTTGTGCAGGTGTCGAATATCCTGAAGTATCTGTTCCCAGTCCCCAAAGAAGACAGCAGGCGTGTCATTACGTTCGCCAACCAGGAGGACTTTATCTCGTTCAGGTCAGTGTGAGGGAAAACCTCATATCAAGTCAGATAAAGAAAGAAATGAATACAAGGCTGAGTTCTCCCTTTTATTATTTAGGCATCACACCTATAAGAAAACGGACCACAAGAACATCGAGCTGACAGAAGTAGGACCCAGGTTTGAAATGAAATGTAAGTATTGGTGGCTAGATCTGATCCTGGAACAGCAAACACTACAGTATACATGCTGCTGATGGTTTTATTAGCAGATACTCCAGTAGTGTTGTCTTTTCTTTAAAGCTCCAAACTCTCCTGAGCAATGTTCCCTCTAAGCTGCGCGCCTGCGCAATTGCGCACTGCTGACACAGTCATCACGCACAGAAAATCTGCTCTGCTCACACACAAAAAATCTAACCGGAATTGAAAAAAACCACAACAAACAAATACTTCATTCTGTGCTATTTTACAGATGAATCAATGAGCATATGTACCGACTTACAGTTCCAGCGGTGCCCCTGCACCGGTCCAGTTAGAAAAAAAACACTCACCTGAACCCGTTATCCATGGTTATTGCCATATCAATGCGGCAGAGACCCGCACACTGACACAACACAGATTAAAGATGGACACGGGTATGCAAATAAGACTAAGGTAAAAATAAAAAAAGAATCCAGACACAAACTCAGATCCTCCTGTCTATATATGAGCGGAGCGCTTTTGTCTGTGCACAGAGCGGCTGACAGCGCCAAGTTTGTGCGCTTTGAAATGTGCTTGATTTATTTAGAAAGTCTGCAGCGTTTTGGTGGAATTTTCTTTAACGAAAAGGGGGATTATGGAATGTTCTGAAAACATCTGAAGTGTTCGTTTTATTCCACTCAGAAACGTGTTTGATCTCGCCGTTTGATTCTGCATTTGGGTTAAAAGATTTCACTTCAAGACAACAACGTTTATGTCACTGAGTGACCAGTGGCTGGCTGCTGCAGCCAATGATGCGATTCATATACGTATTTACACAGCTAATCAATCGATATTTGTGCTACATTTCAAGCATCCAGCACAGACTGTGAAAGAGGCTTTAGTTTAATGAATCGTATCAAAACAGCATTGAGAAATTGTCTTGAAGTGGACCATTTGGATCAGCTGATGCGCATAAAGTCAAAGCTGCAAACAGATGAGGCCATCAACAGCGTGTACAACCACTGGATAAATGAGAAGGACAGACGACAAAAATAAAGTGAAATTTAAGTCCTTAATCAGATTTGTGCTCATCTAGTGTCATGCATTTACAAAGTTCATTTATGAAAATTGATCATTAAATACCAGTTTATGAGTAGCAGAAATAGAGAATAATCGTGTGATTATATTCTGTATTTTACAGACAAAGAGTTACTTTTACCCAGCGCTTAGCAAGAGCTTCTCACAATGCCTCATGCTTATAACACAAGTCAGACCTTTATAATAAAAACGTTAAGTATGTTTTCAAAATTAGAGTTCATAGTTAGCTTGGCTTATTTGGCAGTTCATGTTTCTCCACAGTTATAATGAAATATTTATACTTACAATAGTGTTAACACACTGCACAGGTCATAAGATCTTTGTCATTTTCATTGTAAGTGGGATAATGTACTTAGTTAAAAAGTATTCTCACAGAAATGTAAATGCTTTAATATGATTATTTTAATAAACTATGTAAACTGGATGGATGTGATGCTGGCATGACCACAGTGCACACATCTGACGTTGCTCACAGTGGTCAAAGGGAGCGCTCAGGGCGTTTGTGTGTTTGCTCAGACACATGAAAAATTAGAGGGAACATTGGTCCTGAGGGCTCCATAAAATATCTGACATGTTTCTGTTCCTAAGCCATGTAGCTCCAGCACAATGGTCAAACTACAGATCTAAATCTTCTCTCCCATATAGTGCCTACAGCTAATATTCATATTCGCTGAACATGTTGTTAGGTTACAGCCACACCGTTCAGGTTTCCATGTTGAACATCATGAATCATTGTCCTTGCCCGACTGTGTTGGTCTATCTCAAACAATCCTAAGAAATACCCTGAAGTCTGTGGCTGTAACGTGACAAAGATGTGAAAGGGTTAAACGGGGTGGGAAAACTTCTGCACTGTGCTGGCTCCAGAACGTCTGAGGCTCACCAGCTCTCTGGGTTTCTAGAGGCTACTAATGTGGGCAGAACTTCCCTGATAAAGCTCTGCAGGCCTCACTGCCTTGGGGGGGGGGGGGGGGGGGGGGGAGAGAGAGAGAGAGAGAGACAGAGACAGAGACACTTACTTACATTTACCTACAAACATCATCTTGGTAATCCCCAAGACCTTTGGGAAAATATTCTGTGGACAGGCCAGACAAAGCGGACATTACTGGAAGGTGTGCGTCAAATAATCAGTGTAGGAGCTGAAGCCCAATCACACTTTGGTTCTGCAGCAGAACCATAATCCAAAGCACAGCAGCAAGGCTACTTCAAAATCAGTTCCAATTCCCACGAACTCCCTCCACAGTGATGTTAAGGACTCATTGCCAGAGGTGGGCTGTTGGTGCCAAGGGTGGCCCAGCTAGTTCTTAGATTTCAGCTGTTTCACATAGGCTTAGGCTGATCTGTTCCCCTCATGAACGACATCATCATTTGAACACTGCTTTTTGTATTTCCTCAGGTTATCTTTATCCAACATTCACATTATGTGATGATCTGATCACAGCCCTCAAACAGCTGATAAACAATTGCTGAGTAAAGAATACAATATAACAAAATAATACTGTATAAAGTTTTGTGGAATATATAATATATCTCTAAACCTTTTACTAAAGGACCTACGGTTACCTTGGTAACTGTTCCTTGTTCACATCAACCAGTGTTTTGTTCCACACTAAACACTGGGATTAAACCAGTAGTGTCTCAATGAATGGAGTGACGTCTGATCCATGTGGTTGGACTAGATTTGATCTAGGGGTGTCACTGTAAAAGGGGGATGTATATAGCTGCATGCCAAACTACAGATTTCAGTTTAATTTGAAAATCGTCTATCCTTTCTTCCATTTAATAATAATATGGTACTACTTTGTCTTGGTCTGTGACATAAAATCTCACTAACATTACATTTAGGTGTGTGGTTGTAATGTGACAAAATGTAGAAAGTTTCTGAGGTGTGAATACTTTGACATGGTGTTGTACATACATTGACAAAGTTATGATTGTTAAAAAGCTTTTGTGTATATTGTCTGAATATCGTATTATTATTATTATTAGCAACTTAAAGCAGGTTAAACTTGAATTGCTTCCAGTCTGTACTTGCATTATTTGGGACTTCCAGGTCAGGTGTGTGGGGTGGGTGGGGGCGGGGGGGGTGTAAAGTCATATTCATATTTGATTATTTTCATATTAGAACTGTGCTTAGGTGTTTTTTTGTGTGCTTTTGTTCATGTTTCTGTAAAGCTTTCTCATGGGTTTATCTCCTGTCTAGTGTACATGATCAAACTGGGTACCCTGGAGAACGAGAGCACAGCAGAGGTCGAGTGGCGTCATCACCCCTACACACACACAGCTAAGAAGAGGAAGTTCCTCAGCGTACAGTGAAAGCTG